>JBAMBO010002316.1:0-40380 GCA_037044535.1 Lordiphosa magnipectinata | reverse complement strand
TTCGTTTTGGTTTTGCTTCTCGATTTGGTTTTCGATTTCGCTTTCGTTTTCGAGATCGTTTTCGTTTTCGACTTTGTTTTCGATTTCAATTTCGTTTTCGATTTCGGTTTCGCTTTTGATTTCGTTTTCGATTTCGTTGTGGTTTTCGATGTCGTTTTGGTTATGGTTTTCAATTTCGATTTCTTTCTGGTTGTGGTTTTTAATTTCGGTTTCGTTTTGGTTTTCGATTTCGTTTACGATTTCTTTGTCGAGATCGTTAGGGTTTTCGATTTCGATTTCATTTTCGATTTCGTTTTGGTTTTGCTTTTCGATTTGGCTTTCGATTTCAATTTCGTTTTCGATTTCGTTTTGGTTTTTGTTTTCGTTGTCGATTTCGATTTTGTTTTCGATCTCGTTTTCGTTTTGGTTTTCGTTTCGTTTTCGGTTTCATTATGGTTTTCGATTTCATTTTCGATTTCGGTTTCGATTTCGTTATCGATTTCGTTTTGGTTATGGCTTTCAATTTCGATATCTTTTTGGATTTTTTTGATTTCGGTTTCGTTTTCAGATTCGATTTCGTTTTCGTTTTTGTTTGCGATTTGGTTGTCAATTTCGTTTTCGATTTTGTTTTGGTTTTGGTTTCCGATTTGGTTTTCGTTTTCGATTTCCATTCCGTTTTCGATTTCATTTTCGATATCGTTTTCGATTTCTTTTTCTATTTCGTTTTCGATTTCATTTTCGATTTTCTTTTGGTTTTGGTTTTCGATATCGTTTTCGATTTCTTTTTCGATTTCGTTTTCGATTTCATTTTCGATTTTCTTTTGGTTTTGGTTTTCGATTCTGATTTGTATTTCGTTTTCGATATCGACTTCGATTTGGTTTTTTTTTTTCGATTTCGTTTTCAATTCCGATTTGTATTTAGTTTTCGATATCGATTTCGTTTTCGATTTCAATTTCGTTTTCGATTTCGTTAATCGTTTTCGATTTCAATTTCAATTTTGATTTCGTTTTTATTATCGTTTTCGATATCGTTCTCCATTTCGATTTCGTTTTCGTTATGGTTTTCGATTTCGGTTTCATTTTGGATTTCGATTTCAATTTCGTTTTCGATTTTGTTTTCGATATCGTTTTGGTATTCGTTTTCGATTACGTTTTGATTTTCGTTTTCGATTTGGTTGTCAATTTCGTTTTCGATTTCGATTTCGATTTAGATTTCGTTTTCGATTTCGTTTTCGTTTTATATTTCGTCTTCGATTTCGTTATCAATTTCGATTTCGATTTCAATTTGGTTTTCGATTTCGATTTCGTTGTCGTTTTCGTTTTCCATTTCGACTTCGATTTCGTTTTCGTTATGGTTTTCGATTTCGATTTCGTTTTCGGTCTCATTTTGGACTTCGACTTCGTTGTCAATTTCGTTTTCGATATCGTTTTGGTTTTTGATATCTTCTTCGATTTCGATATCAATTTCGAATTCGATTTCGATTTCGATTTCAATTTCGGTTTCGATTTCGTTTTCGGTTTCATTTTCGTTTTCGATTTCGTTTTGGATTTCGTCTTGGTTTTTGTTTATGTTTTCGTTATCGTTTTCGAGTTCGTTTTCAATTTCGATTTCGTTTGAGTTTTTGATTTCGATATCGTTTTCGATTTTGACTCGTTTTCGATATTGTTTTCGTTATCGATTTTATTTTCGATTTCATTTTCGTTTTTCGATTTCGTTTCTTTTTTGATTTCGTTTTTGATTTCGTTTTTAAGTTCATTTTCGATTTTGTTTTGGTTTTCGATTTTGTTTTCGATTATGTTTTCGTTTTCGATTTCATTTTTGATTTTAGTTTCGATTTCGATGTCAATTCCGTTTTCGATTTCGTTTTGGTTTTGGTTTTCGTTGTCGATTTCGATTTCGTTATCGATCTCGTTTACGTTTTGGTTTTCGTTTCGTGTTCGGTTTCATTATGGTTTTCGATTTTGATTTCGTTTTCGATTTTTCGATAACGATCGA
This sequence comes from Lordiphosa magnipectinata, assembly GCA_037044535.1. Lineage (NCBI taxonomy): Eukaryota > Metazoa > Arthropoda > Insecta > Diptera > Drosophilidae > Lordiphosa > Lordiphosa magnipectinata. Next base: position 38,405 of record JBAMBO010002316.1, on the reverse strand, counting down.
TTTCGTTTTATTTGATGTTTTTCAATTTCGATATCTTTTTGGATGTGGTTTTTGATTTCGGTTTCGTTTTGGTTTTCGTTTTCGATTTCGTTTCGGTTTTTGTTTTCGATTTCGTTTTCGTTTTCAGTTTCGATTTCGTTTTCGATTGCGTTTTCTATTTCGTTTTTGTTTGCGATTTGGTTGTCAATTTCGTTTTCGATTTCGTTTGCGATTGCGTTTTCGATTTCGGCTTTGTTTGCGATTTGGTTGTCAATTTCGTTTTCGATTTTGTTTTGGTTTTAGTTTTCGTCTTCAATTTCGTTTTCAATTTCGTTTTCGATTTCTTCTTCGATTTCGTTTTCGGTTTTATTTTCGATTTCGTTTTGGTTTTGGTTTTCGATTTGGTTTTCGATTTCGCTTTCGAGATCGTTTTCGATTTTGTTATCAATTCCGTTTTCGATTTGGTTTTTGTTTACGTTTTCGATTTCAATTTGGTTTTCGATATCGTTTTCGATTTCAAATTCGATTTCATTTTCGATTTCGTTATCGTTTTCGTTTTCCATTTCGATTTCGTTTTCGTTATAGTTTTCGATTTCGATTTCGTTTTCGGATCAATTTCAATTTCGATTTCAATTTCGTTTTCGATTTCAATTTTGATTTCGTTTTCGATTTCGTTTTTATTATCCTTTTCGATATCGTTTTCCATTTCGGTTTCGTTTTCGGTTTCATTTTGGATTTCGATTTCAATTTCGTTTTCGATTTTGTTTTCACTTTCGATTTCGTTTTCGATATCGTTTTGGTATTCGTTTTCGATTACGTTTTGATTTTCGTTTTCGATTTCGTTTTCGATTTGGTTGTCAATTTCGTTTTCGATTTTGCTTTGGTTTTTGATTTCGTTTTCAATTTCGATATCAATATCGGTTTCGATTTCGTTTTCGCTTTGGATTGGGTTTTTGTTGTCGATTTCGATTTCGTTTTCGTTTTCGGATTCGTTTTCGATTTCGATCTCGTTTTCCATTTCGATTTCGTTTTCCATTTCGATTTCGATTTCGTTTTCGTTATGGTTTTCGATTTCGGTTTCATTTTGGACGATTTCGTTTTCCATTTCGATTTCGATTTCGTTTTCGTTATGGTTTTCGATTTCGTTTTCAATTTCGTTTCGGATTTCGTCTTGGTTTTTGTTTATGTTCTTGTTATCGTTTTCGAGTGCGTTTTCAATTTCGATTTCGTTTGTGTTTTCGATTTCGTTATCGTTTTCGATTTTGATTTCGTTTTCGATATTGTTTTCGTTGTCGATTTTATTTTCGATTTCGTTTTCGAATTCGTTTCGATTTTATTTTCGATTTCGTTTTCGATTTCGATTTCGTTTTCGCTTTGGATTGGGTTTTTGTTGTCGATTTCGATTTCGTTTTCGATTTCGCTTTGGTTTTGGTTTTCGATTTGGATTCCGATTTCGATTTCGTTTTCAATTTTGGTTTCATTTTCGTTTTCGATATCGTTATAGTTTGCGTTTTCGATTTTGTTTTCGATTTCATTTTCGATTTCGTTTTCCATTTCGATTTCGTTTTCGCTATGGTTTTCGATTTCGTTTTCGATTTCGCTTTGGTTTTGGTTTTCGATTTGGATTCCGATTTCGATTTCGTTTTCAATTTCGGTTTCATTTTCGTTTTCGATTTCGTTATGGTTTTCGTTTTAGATTTCGATTTCGGTTTCGATTTCGTTATGGTTTTGGTCTTTGTTTCGATTTTGTTTTCGATTTCGTTTTCGATTTCGATTTCGTTTTCGATTTCGTTTTGGTTTTTTATATCGTCTTCGATTTCGATTTCGTTTTGGTTTTTTATATCGTCTTCGATTTCGTTATCAATTTCGACTTCGATTTCAATATCGTTTTCGATTTCGTTTTCGATTTCGTTATCGTTTTCGATTTCGTTTTCCATTTCGATTTCGATTTCGTTTTCGCTATGGTTTTCGATTTCGTTTTCGGTTTCATTTTGGATCTCGATTTCGTTTTCCAATTCGTTTTCGATTTCATTTTTGTTTTCGTTTTAGATTTTGTTTTCAATTCCGATTTCGATTTCGTTTTCGATTTCGTTTTCAATTTCGATTTCGTTTTGATTTTCGTTTTCGATTTGGTTGACAATTTCGTTTTAGTTTATGATTTCGTCTGCGATTTCGTTATCAATTTCGATTTCAATTTCGTTTTCGATTTCAATTTTGATTTCGTTTTCGATTTCGTTTTTGTTATCGCTTTCGATAGCGTTTTCCATTTCGATTTCGTTTTCGTTATGGTTTTCGATTTCGTGTTAGGTTTCATTTTGGATTTTGATTTCAATTTCGTTTTCGATTTTGTTTTCACTTTCGATTTCGTTTTCGATATCGTTTTGGAATTCGTTTTCGATTACGTTTTGATTTTCGATTTCGTTTTCGATTTGGTTGTCAATTTCGTTTTCGATTTTGTTTTGGTTTTTGATTTCTTCTTCGATTTCGATTTCAATTTCGATATCAATATCGGTTTCGATTTCGTTTTCGCTTTGGATTGGGTTTTTGTTTTCGATTTCGATTTCGTTTTCGGATTCGTTTTCGATTATATTTTCGATTTCGTTTTCGATTTCGATCTCGTTTTCCATTTCGATTTCGTTTTCCATTTCGATTTCGATTTCGTTTTCGTTATGGTTTTCGATTTCGGTTTCATTTTGGATTCGATTTCGTTTTCAATTTCGTTTCGGATTTCGTCTTGGTTTTTGTTTATGTTCTTGTTATCGTTTTCGAGTGCGTTTTCAATATCGATTTCGTTTGTGTTTTCGATTTCGTTATCGTTTTCGATTTTGATTTCGTTTTCGATATTGTTTTCGTTGTCGATTTTATTTTCGATTTCGTTTTCGAATTCGTTTCGATTTTATTCTCGATTTCGTTTTCGCTTTGGATTGGGTTTTTGTCGTCGATTTCGATTTCGTTTTCGATTTCGCTTTGGTTTTGGTTTTCGATTTGGATTCCGATTTCGATTTCGTTTTCAATTTCGGTTTCATTTTCGTTTTCGATTTCGTTATAGTTTGCGTTTTCGATTTCGTTTTCGATTTTGTTTTCGATTTCATTTTCGATTTCGTTTTCCATTTCGATTTCGATTTCGTTTTCGCTATGGTTTTCGATTTCGTTTTCGATTTCGCTTTGGTTTTGGTTTTCGATTTGGATTCCGATTTCGATTTCGTTTTCAATTTCGGTTTCATTTTCGTTTTCGATTTCGTTATGGTTTTCGTTTTAGATTTCGATTTCGGTTTCGATTTCGTTATGGTTTTGGTCTTCGTTTCGATTTTGTTTTCGATTTCGTTTTCGATTTCGTTTTGGTTTTTTATATCGTCTTCGATTTCGTTATCAATTTCGACTTCGATTTCAATATCGTTTTCGATTTCGTTTTCCATTTCGATTTCGATTTCGTTTTCGCTATGGTTTTCGATTTCGTTTTCGGTTTCATTTTGGATCTCGGTTTCGTTTTCCAATTCGTTTTCGATTTCGTTTTTGTGTTCGTTTTAGATTTTGTTTTCAATTCCGATTTCGATTTCGTTTTCGATTTCGTTTTGATTTTCGTTTTCGATTTGGTTGACAATTTCGTTTTAGTTTATGATTTCGTCTGCGATTTCGTTATCAATTTCGATTTCAATTTCGTTTTCGATTTCAATTTTGATTTCGTTTTCGATTTCGTTTTTGTTATCGCTTTCGATAGCGTTTTCCATTTCGATTTCGTTTTCGTTATGGTTTTCGATTTCGTGTTAGGTTTCATTTTGGATTTTGATTTCAATTTCGTTTTCGATATTGTTTTCACTTTCGATTTCGCTTTCGATATCGTTTTGGAATTCGTTTTCGATTACGTTTTGATTTTCGTTCTCGATTTCGTTTTCGATTTGGTTGTCAATTTCGTTTTCGATTTTGTTTTGGTTTTTGATTTCTTCTTCGATTTCGTTTTCAATTTCGATATCAATATCGGTTTCGATTTCATTTTCGCTTTGGATTGGGTTTTTGTTGTCGATTTCGATCGTTTTCGATTTTATTTTCGATTTCGTTTTCGATCTCGTTTTCCATTTCGATTTCGTTTTCCATTTCGATTTCGATTTCGTTTTCGTTATGGTTTTCGACTTCGGTCTCATTTTGGATTTCGATTTCGTTTTCAATTTCGTTTCGGATATCGTCTTGGTTTTTGTTTATGTTCTCGTTATCGTTTTCGAGTGCGTTTTCAATTTCGATTTCGTTTGTGTTTTCGATTTCGTTATCGTTTTCGATTTTGATTTCGTTTTCGATATTGTTTTCGTTGTCGATTTTATTTTCGATTTCGTTTTCAATTTCGGTATTGTTTTCGTTCTAAGTTTCATTTTCGATTTCGGTTTCGTTTTCGAATCCGTTTTCGATTTTATTTTTGATTTCGCTTTCGATTTCGACTTCGTTTTTGCTTTGGATTGGGTTTTTGTTGTCGATTTCGATTTCGTTTTCGTTTTCGAATTCGTTTTCGATCTTATTATTGATTTCGTTTTCGATTTCGATCTCGTTTTCCATTTCGACTTCGATTTCGTTTTCCATTTCGATTTCGATTACGTTTTCGGTATGGCTTTCGATTTCGGTTTCATTTTGGATTTCGATTTCGTTTTCAATTTCGTTTTGGATTTCGTCTTGGTTTTTGTTTATGTTTTCGTTATCGTTTTCGAGTGCGTTTTCAATTTCGATTTCGTTTTCGATTTCGTTATGGTTTTCGTTTTAGATTTCGTTTTCGGTTTCGATTTCGTTATGGTTTTGGTCTTCGTTTCGATTTTGTTTTCGATTTCGTTTTCGATTTCGTTTTGGTTTTTTATATCGTCTTCGATTTCGTTATCAATTTCGACTTCGATTTCAATATCGTTTTCGATTTCGTTTTCGATTTTATTTTCGATTTCGTTTTCGATCTCGTTTTCCATTTCGATTTCGTTTTCCATTTCGATTTCGATTTCGTTTTCGTTATGGTTTTCGATTTCGGTCTCATTTTGGATTTCGATTTCGTTTTCAATTTCGTTTCGGATATCGTCTTGGTTTTTGTTTATGTTTTCGTTATCGTTTTCGAGTGCGTTTTCAATTTCGATTTCGTTTTCGATTTCGTTATCGTTTTTGATTTTGATTTCGTTTTCGATATTGTTTTCGTTGTCGATTTTATTTTCGATTTCATTATCGATTTCGGTTTCGATTTCGTTTTCGAATTCGTTTTCGATTTAATTTTCGATTTCGTTTTCGCTTTGGATTGGGTTTCTGTTGTCGATTTTGTTTTCGATTCCGTTTTCGAATTCGTTTCGATTTAATTTTCGATTTCGTTTTCGATTTCGTTTTCGCTTTGGATTGGGTTTTGGTTGTCGATTTCGATTTCGTTTATGTTTTCGATTTCGTTTTCGATTTCGCTTTGGTTTTGGTTTTCGATTTGGATTCCGATTTCGATTTCGCTTTCAATTTCGGTTTCATTTTCGTTTTCGATTTCGTTATAGTTTGCGTTTTCGATTTCGTTTTCGATTTTGTTTTCGATTTCATTTTCGATTTCGTTTTCCATTTCGATTTCGTTTTCCATTTCGATTTCGATTTCGTTTTCGCTATGGTTTTCGATTTCGTTTTCGATTTCGCTTTGGTTTTGGTTTTCGATTTGGATTCCGATTTCGTTCCGATTTCGATTTCGTTTTCAATTTCAGTTTCATTTTCGATTTCGATTTCGTTATGATTTTCGTTTTAGATTTCGTTTTCGGTTTCGATTTCGTTATGGTTTTGGTCTTCGTTTCGATTTTGTTTTCGATTTCGACTTCGATTTCGTTTTGGTTTTTTATATCGTCTTCGATTTCGTTATCAATTTCGACTTCGATTTCAATATCGTTTTCGATTTCAATTTCGATTTCGTTTTCGATTTCGTTATCGTTTTCGATTTCGTTTTAAATTTCGATTTCGATTTCGTTTTCGCTATGGTTTTCGATTTCGTTTTCGGTTTCATTTTGGATCTCGATTTCGTTTCCAATTCGTTTTCGATTTCGTTTTTGTTTTCGTTTTAGATTTTGTTTTCAATTCCGATTTCGATTTCGTTTTCGATTTCGTTTTCAATTTCGATTTCGTTTTGATTTTCGTTTTCGATTTGGTTGACAATTTCGTTTTGGTTTATGATTTCGTCTGCGATTTCGTTATCAATTTCGATTTCAATTTCGTTTTCGATTTCAATTTTGATTTCGTTTTCGATTTCGTTTTTGTTATCGCTTTCGATAGCGTTTTCCATTTCGATTTCGTTTTCGTTATGGTTTTCGATTTCGTGTTAGGTTTCATTTTGGATTTCGATTTCAATTTCGTTTTCCATTTTGTTTTCGATTTCGTTTTCAATCTCGTTTTCGATTTCAATTTCGATTTCGTTTTCGATATCGGTTACATTTTCGTTAGCGTTTTCGATTTCGTTTTACATTTCGATTTCGATTTCGTTTTCCATTTCGAATTCGATTTCGTTTTCATTATGGTTTTCTATTTCGATTTCGTTAACGAAGTCGTTTTCGATTTCCTTTTCGTTGTCAATTTCGTTATGGTTTTTATTTTCGTTTTCGATTTCGTTTTCGATTTGGATTTCGTTTTCGATATTGTTTTCGTTTATCGATTTTATTTTCGCTTTCGTTTTTGATTTCGGTATTGTTTTCGTTTTAGGTTAAATTTTCGAATTCGGTCTCGATTTCGTTGTCGTTTTCGAATTCGTTTTCGATTTTATTTTCGATTTCGTTTTCGCTTTGGATTTGGTTTTCGTTGTCGATTTCGATTTCGTTTTCGATTTCGTTTTCGATTTCGCTTTGGTTTTGATTTTTGATTTCGTTTTGGTTATCGATTTGGATTTCGATTTCGTTCCGATTTCGATTTCAATTACGGTTTCATTTTCGATTTTGTTTTGGTTTGCGTTTTTGATTTCGTTTTCGATTTTGTTGTAGATTTCATTTTCGATTTTGTTTTTCGATTTCGTTTTCGTTACTTTTTCGATTTCGTTTTTGATTTCGTTTTTGAGATTTCTTTTTCGTGTTTTTTTTTCGATTTCGTTTTTGTTTTCGATTTCGTTTTCGATTTGGCTTTGGTCTTGGTTTTCGATTTCGTTTTGGTTTTCGATTTGGATTCCGATTTCGTTCCGATTTCGATTTCGTTTTCAATTACGGTTTCATTCTCGTTTTCGATTTCGTTTTGGTTTGCGTTTTCGATTTCGTTTTCGATTTTGTTGTAGATTTCATTTTCGATTTTGTTTTTCGATTTCGTTTTTGATTTCGTTTTTGAGATTTCTTTTTCGTTTTTGTTTTCGATTTTGTTTTCGATTTTGTTTTCGATTTTGTTTTTGCTTTCGATTTCGTTTTCGATTTCGCTTTGGTTTTGATTTTCGATTTCGTTTTGGTTATCGATTTGGATTCCGATTTCGATTTCGTTTTCAATTGCGGTTTCATTTTCGTTTTCGATTTTGTTTTGGTTTGCGTTTTCGATTTCGTTTTCGATTTTGTTGTAGATTTCATTTTCGGTTTTGTTTTTCGATTTCGTTTTCGATTTAATTTTTGCTTTCATTTTCGATTTCTATTTCGATATGGTTTTCGTTTTCGATTTCGTTATGGATTTGGTTTTCGTTTCGATTTTGTTTTCGATTTCGTTTTCGATTTCGTTTTTGTTTTCGATTTCGTTTTCGATTTCGTTTTCGATTTTGTTTTCGATTTTGTTTTCGATCTCGATTTGGTTTTCGTTTTCGATTTCATTTTTGCTTTCATTTTCGATTTCTATTTCGACATTCTTTTCGTTTTCGATTTCGTTATGGATTTGGTTTTCGTTTCGATTTTGTTTTCGATTTCGTTCCGATTTCGATTTCGTTTTCAATTACGGTTCCATTTTCGTTTTCGATTTCGTTTTGGTTTGCCTTTTCGATTTTGTTTTCGACTTCATTTTCGATTTCGTTTTCGATTTAATTTTCGTTTCTTTTTCGATTTCGTTTTTGAGCTCGTTTTCGATTTCGTTTTCGTTTTTTTTTTTTTTTTAAGCTTGTTTAGGTATTTATTGAATCTTCTCTTAATGAGACTAACAATAATTTTTCAAATCTTAATCTAGAAACTATTGTACAACCATCTCCTATTGGAGCTAGTTTATGTTCTGCGGCCCTTTAATTCAGTCGCTGGGTTGGTAGTTGGTAGGTCTTTTCTTCGGAGGCGAGAATGCGTTGCTTGCAGGGTGAGAGATTGTGCAAGTTCATTAGGTTGGGCTAGAAGCTTTTCAGAATATTTGCGCTTTAGTTGCTGTGTTTCAGTTTCGACCAATGGTCGATACACTCGTTGCAAATGTACCATGGGGCTCCAGTGAGTGTTCTAAGAATTCTTGATTGTGATCTTTGAAGGGTGTCCACACTGCTCGCACAAGCATTTCCCCATAGCTGTGAGCCATAAGTCCAGACAGGCTTTATGATGCTTTTATACAGTAAGACTTTATATTCCAGTTTTAGAGGGGAACGGGTGTTAATTAGCCAGTGAAGGCTGTTGGCCTTTAGCCTTATTTGAAGTTTTTTCGAGTCTATGTGTTTGCGCCAAGTGAGCCTTCTGTCGAGGTGGACACCACGGTATCATAGTCGCCTAGGGATATCTGGGGACAGGTGCTTCTGTTGAGTGTGAACGTCACGTGCTTACACTTTTGCTCGTTAATTTTTATGCGCCAGTTGGCCAGCCACTCCACCACGTGTGCTAGGTGGCTTGCCAAAAGTCTTGATGCGGTAATTGAACATCGTGATCTGCTTAGAATTGCCGTATCATCAGCAAAAGTGGACATTGTTAGTCCGGGGTCTGTTGGGATGTCGGCAATGTACAATACATACAGAAAAGGACCGAGAACGCTACCCTGTGGCACACCGGCTCCAATGATGAACTCTTCCGTTGTGTACTCATTTTGACGAACAGAAAAAACTCTGTTGCTGACATAACATTCTAAGAGTTTGTGTGTATTTGGAGGAAGCAGTGTCCTAATTTTGTATATAAGCCCGTCCAACCAAACGCGGTCAAACGCTTGGGCAACATCTAGGAAAATGGCAGAGCAGTATTCGTTGTGCTCATACGCAGTCCGAATATCTGAAGTTAAACGGTTGACTTGCTCAATGGTCCCGTGTTTTGCTCGGAATCCAAATTGATGTGAAGGAATTATATATTGTGCATGGCTATCAATTTCGCGAAGTAAGATCTTCTCAAATACTTTTCATAAGCAAGGTAGCTGGCTAATGGGTCTATATGATGACGCTTGTGTTTTATCCTTTCCTGGTTTCTGAATCATTATGATTGTCGATTTCTTCCACTGAATTGGAAAGTATCCACATCGCAGTACGGCATTGAAGATTCTCGAGATATATGTAATGGCAGGACTTGGAAGTTCCAGAATCATTTTAGGCGTAATAAGATCATGTCCTGGTGCTTTTTTTGGGATTGAGTTCTGCTATACCGTTTTTATATCAAGCGAATGAACTTTGATTGGGTAAGTCTGTGCGGCAGTGGGAATCAGTGGCAGTGCATATGCATTGGTTGGTGGATTCGGCTGGAAAACATTTCTTAAGTGAAGGGCAAAGACATTTGCCTTTTCCTCGTCGCTGCGGGCCCATTTTCCTCTCTGATCCCTCAAAGGCGTATCTACCTTTGCAGGTGGCTTTATGCTTGCGTGTGCTCTCCATAGGGGGAATTTGGCGATAGTTTTTCGATGTAACGGCTATGGGCTAGCTGCTCCTCAGCTTCGAGTGCTTTGTGAAGTACGCGTTCTGTATGTCTCAGGCGAGTCCTTGCAGCAGGCGACCGATTGCTCTGCCATTCTCTTCTTGCACGCCGCTTTTCAGCGACCAGCCGGTTTATAAGGCAGTTTGTTAATCTACGATCTTGTTTAGGTGTTGTTGTTGATGTTGTTAGTGGGCTCGAGTGATGAGCAGCAGCAGTAATAATTGTTCAAAAGTTCAATGTGACTGCTAATATATTTTTATACTCTGTACCGAAGGTACATAGAGTATATTAAGTGTGTGCAAAAGTATGTAACAGGGAGAAGGAATCGTTTCCGACCCTATAAAGTATATATATTCTTGATCAGCATCAACAGCCGAGTCGATATAGCCATGTCCGTCTGTCCGTCCGTCCGTCTGTCCGTCTGTCCGTCTGTCTGTCCGTATGAACGAAGAGATCTCAGAGATGGTAAGATATAGAGGTTTGACATGTATGGGGCATATATTTCTTATACCTGCAAGCAGATAAAGTTTACTTTCAATTTTTGCCACCCCCCCCCCGCCCCCGCAATTCGGAAGAAAACGTCATATCTCCTACTGTTTTGAAGATAGATCGTTCGTACTTTCTAGAGATACCTTGTAAACAAAATTATTTATCGATTTGCTGAAGGAATGATAACGATCGGATGAACGATACTCAAGTTATGAGCAAAAAACGGCCAGAAAACACCCACCACCCCCCACCCATCACCACAGCATTCTATTGAACGGCAATCTTAGTGAGAGAGAGAAAGAGAGAAAGAGAGTGAAACTTAGAAATGAGCGAGTATAACTCTTGAGCAAATGCGAGCTGCGACGTTAAGGGTACAGAGTATGTTATAGTCGGGCTTGACCGCCTTTCTTTCTTGTTTGTATTTGAGCCAGTTTGTCTTATGTGATGTCAGTCTCCGAGGATACTCTCTGATCTGAGGACACTCCAGAAGGGTAAAAATAAGCGGAGAATGGTCTGACGACAAATCTGCGAGTGCTTCTGCAGTTACCAAATTTTGTGGAACTTTTCTTGTTATGGCAAAGTCTATAAGGTCGGGCATTTTCTTGGGATCTGCTGGCCAATATGTAGGCCTACCCGGAGATACATAGTCGAGTTTGTTTGATGCGCGCATAAGTACGCTATACAGTTGCTTCCCTTTTGGATTAGTCAGTCTAGAGCCCCAGTGCGGATGTTTCGAGTTATAGTCACCCGCGGCTAAAAAGCGCTGACCTAATGTATTAAAGAAATCTAAAAATTGATTTTCTGATATTGCGAAGCGTGGCGGACAATAAACCTCCGACAAGGTGATATTGCCTCTTTTAGATTCTAGGCATATTGATGTGGCTTGTAGGTAGTTTTCCGAAAATCCCGATAGTGGGTAATGCTTAATGCGGTTTCTGACTAGGATGCCAGTTCCGCCATGGGCTTTACCATCTGGGTGATTTGTGCCATAAAATGCATACCCCGGTAATTGAAAGTTATATCTGTCCGTCAGATGAGTTTCCGCAAGAAGCATTATGTCGATTTCATTGTCTTGGAGAAATTTTGATAACTCCTATTTGTAGCGAGGAATGCCATTTGCATTTCAGAATGAAACTCTTAGAAGAGCCATTATTTGGTTTGTTGCGAGGCGAGCATTTGAATGAGAATGCATTGATTCCTCATTTGTTCTAGCATTGCGTTTTGCATAAATCCAATGAATTCCTTCAGTGTTTGCTGCATCGATAAAAACATGCTTTCTAAGCTACTATAGTTTGATGGTTGTTCCGCTTGTTTATTAATTGTTGGCAGAGCCGGATCAGTTCGTGTGAGACTGTGGCTGGGGATGTGGGTCTATCCATTCCTAGTTTCAATGCACTTGCAAAAGAAACGCCTTGGGTAGTACTCGATGGGACAAACGACGATCTAGCAGCTTTGGTAAAGAAAACTCCAGGAGTCGATTGCGAGGATGTAAACTGATTAAGGTTTCCATTGGAACGTGCAAATTCAGTGCGCATATTAATCCTGCTCTTCAGATCTTTGTAGACTGGGCAACCTCTGTAATTTGCAGTGTGGTTGCCTCCACAGTTACTGCACTTTTTAACAGACGGGTCATCCTTGCTCGCAGGACATGTGGCAGTGTTGTGCAGCTCTCCGCATGCTACACAAACAGGTCGTAGAGCGCAGTAGGTTTTAGTGTGCCCGAATTCTTGGCAATTGGTACATTGTACTGGATTTGTACATTTGTGCGGCTCCCCTACAGTTATTCTGCGGTGCAATAAGAGCTGTAGGTTGTAAATTGGGTGCACAACATTTTTGTTGGGAGCTTTGTCTTCCGGACTTAGCTCAACTTTGAATAGTGGCTGGGGTATTTTGTCTCTGTTCATAAGGTTTATTACGGACTTGATCTTAAATCCCTTTTCTTCTAAAGCAGTGCCGACTTCCGTTGACGGCACAATTGATTCAATGCCTTTGATTACCACTTGTAGGCCTTTGCAGCTTTTTAGTTGGTAAGTGTAAAAGTTTTTGTTTTCAGTTCTTAAGTATTTGTCGACAGTGCGATAGTTTTCCTCGGTGTTGACTTGGAGCTTCGTTTCGCGTATTTTGCCTTTGCTGACTGATGTCACATAAAAGTTGTTGTTGCCTATTAGTGGGATAAGCTTTGTAACTAGGGTCGCGCAGTTGTTATCTCTTATGTAGATTGGTGGAGGCCTTGGTTTTGCGGCATTTGGAGCCTTTTCATCGCACTCTGCGTCAAGCTGTTTGCCAAGAATTTGGAACCTATTTCCAGTGAGCGGATCTTTTTCCACAGGTAAATCACTTGTTTTGTTAATTTTTGCTTTTCCGCTTTTTCTGTTTTGCGGGCTTAGTTTTCGTTTGTTTATTTGTACATACTGATCGATGACAGTCTGCACATATGAGCGGGTGGTTGGTGTTGTACTTCCTTGTGTGTGTGTTGGTGGGAGTGCAAGCTGCGTTGACATTATTGGAAGATGGTTGGTGGTGATCGATTTATTTTGATCACTTGTTGTTGTTGTGCTTGTTAATGTTGATTGTGCTGTGGTAAGCGTTACCGTACTCATCGTGGGCAGAGGGGAGGGGCATTGGGCACTCCATGTCGAAGCGGTTGAAAAAGAGCTAACGTTCACATCACTTGTTGGTTTAATCGTGCTGGCGGGGTCGGGGGAGACTACTGCAAAGTAAGCATTGTTGCGCTGTATAGAAAGCCGGCGATCGCTTTGCTGTTGTTGCATTTGAGCAGTGAGTTCTCTCTGACTCATGGTGTTGTTAGTATTTTTTCCAGTTGCATTTGTTGTATTTGTATACATTTATAACAAATTAGATATTATTGGACAACATAAGCACGAGTGCCTATGAATGTCCATTAGCGTCTTTTGTCGCGGGTCGAAGGTGTTTGTTAAAATATCCGATTTGAACACTTTTATAACGTTTTTAAACGGAGCTCAAGAAAAACACGTCTGACCTCGTCGGCGGTTTGGTCGAATCCCGATTTCGTTTTCGTTATCGATTTCGTTTTCGATTTCGTTTTTGTTTTCGATTTCGTTTTCGATTTCGCTTTGGTCTTGGTTGTCGATTTCGTTTTGGTTTTCGATTTGGATTCCGATTTCGTTCCGAGTTCGATTTCGTTTTCAATTTCGGTTTCATTTTCGTTTTCGATTTCGTTTTGGTTTTCGTTTCGATTTCGTTTTCAATTTCGGTTTCATTATCGTTTTCGATTTCGTTTTGGTTTGCGTTTTCGTTTTCGATTTCGTTTTTGTTTTCGATTTCGCTTTAGTCTTGGTTTTCGATTTCGTTTTGGTTTTCGATTTGGATTCCGATTTCGTTCCGACTTCGATTTCGTTTTCAATTTCGGTTTCATTTTCGTTATCGATTTCGTTTTGGTTTTCGTTTCGATTTCGTTTTCAATTTCGGTTTCATTATCGTTTTCGATTTCGTTTTGGTTTGCGTTTTTGTTTTCGATTTTGTTTTTGATTTCGTTTTTGGTTTCATTTTCGATTTCTATATCGATATGGTTTTCGTTTTCGTTTCCGGTTTCGCTTTCGTTATGGTTTTAGTTTTCGTTTCGATTTCGTTTTCGATTTAGTTTTCGTGTTGGTTATGGTTTTCGATTTCGTTTCGGTTATCGATTTGGTTTTCGATTTCGTTTTCCATTTCGGTTTCATTTTGTTTTCGATTTCGTTGTCGATTTCGAATTAGTTACCTTTTTCGGTTTGGTTTTCGATGTCGTTTTCGATTTCGGTTTCATTTTCGATTTGGTTTTCGATTTCGTTTTCGATTTAATTTTCGATTTCGTTATCGTTTCTTTTTTGATTTCGTTTTCGATGTCGTTTTTGTTTTCGTGTTCTATTTTGTTTTCGATTTCGATTTGGTTTTCGATTTCGTTTCTGGTTTCATTTTCGATTTCTATTTCGTTATGGTTTTGGTTTTCGTTTTCTATTTTGTTTTCGATTATATTTCCGATTTCAATTTAGATTTCGATTTCGTTTTTTTTTTGATATCGTTTTGGTTTTCGTTTTCAATTTCGATTTCGTTTTCGATATCGTTATCGGTTTCGATTTCGTTATGGTTTTGCTTTTCGTTTTCGACTTCGTTTTCGATTTCGTTTTCGATTTCGTTTTCGATATTGTTTCGTTAGGGTTTTTGATATCATTTTCGATTTCACTTTCGATTTCGTTGTCGATTTCTATTTCGTTATAGATTTTTCGATTTCGTTTTGGTTTTGGTTTTCATTTTCGTTTTCAATTTCGACATGTTTTTCGTTTTGGTTTTCGATTTCACTTTCGATTTCGATATCAATTTCGATGTCGTTTTCGATTTCAATTTCGAATTCGCTTTGGATTTTGTTGTCGATTTCGATTTCGTTATTGATTTTTCGATTTCGTTTTGGTTTTGGTTTTCGATTTTGATTTCGATTTCTTTTTCGATTTCGTTTTATATTTCGTTATGGTTTTCGATTTCGTTATGGTTTTCAAGTTCGTTTTCGATTTCGTTTTGGTTATGGTTATGGTTTTCGATTTTGATTTCTTTTTGGTTATGGTTCTTGATTTCGTTTTCGTTTTGGATTTCGATTTGATGCTCGATTTCGTTTTCGATTTCGTTTTGGTTTTCGTTTTCGATTTCGTTATCGATTTCGGTAGGGTTTTCGATTTCAATTTCGATTTGGTTATGGTGTTCGATTTCGTTTTGGTTTTGGTTTTCGATTTCTTTTTCGATTTGGTTTTCGTTTTAGATTTCGATTTCGTTTTCGATTTGGTTTTCGATGTTGATTTCGTTTTGATTTTCGTTTAGATTATCCATTTTCGATTTTGTTTTCGATATCGATTTCGTTTAAGTTTTGGTTTTCGTTTTCGATTTCGTTTTCGATATCAATTTCGATGTCGTTTTCGATTTCAATTTCGATTTCGCTTTCGATTTCGTTGTCGATTTCGTTATTGATTTTTCGATTTCATTTTGGTTTTGGTTTTCGTTTTCGATTTTGATTTCGATTTCGTTGTTGATTTCGATTTCTTTATCGACTTTTCGTTATCGTTTTGGTTTTTGATTTCGTTATCGGTCTTATTTTCGTTTTCGATTTCAATTTCGTTTTCGATTTCGTTTTCGATTTCGCTTTCGATTTCGTTTTCGATTTAGTTTTCGTTTTGGTTATGGTTTTTGATTTTGTTTTCGTTTTGGTTTTCGCTTTCGATTTCGTTTTGGTTTTCGATTTCGTTTCGTTTTCGGTTTCATTATGGTTTCCGATTTCGTTATCGATTTCATTTTCTTATCGTTTTCGATTTTGTTTTCGTTTTGGTTGTGGTTTTCGATTTCGTTTTCGTTTCGGTTTTTGATTTGATTTACGATTTGGTTTTCGATTTCGTTTTCGACTTCGGTTTCATTTTCGATTGCTTTTTCCATTTCGATTTCGATTTCGTTGTCCATTTCGAATTCGTTACCTTTCTCGGTTTGGTTTTCGATGTCGTTTTCGATTTCGGTCTCATTTTCGATTTGGTTTTCGATTTCAACTTCGTTTGCGATTTCATTTTCGATTTTGTTTTCGTTTCTTTTTCGATTTCGTTTTCGAATTTGTTATTGTTTTCGATTTCGATTTCGTTTGCGATTTTGTTTTCGATATCGATTTGGTTTTCGTTTTCTTTTTCGATTTCGTTTTCAATTTCGATATCTTTTTCGTTTTGGTTTTCGGTTTCACTTTAGGTTTCGATTTCTATATCAATTTCGATGTCGTTTTCGATTTCAATTTCGATTTCGCTTTGGATTTCGTTGTCGATTTCGATTTCGTTATTGATTTTTCGATTTCATTTTGGTTTTGGTTTTCGTTTTCGATTTCGATTTCTTTATCGACTTTTCGTTTTATTTTTTGATATCGTTATCGGTTTTATTTTCGCTTTCGATTTCAATTTCGTTTTCGATTTCGTTTTCGATTTAGTTTTCGTTTTGGTTATGGTTTTTGATTTTGTTTTCGTTTTGGTTTTCGCTTTCGATTTCGTTTTGGTTTTCGATTTCGTTTCGTTTTCGGTTTCATTATGGTTTTCGATTTCGTTATCGATTTCATTTTCGTATCGTTTTCGATTTCGTTATGGTTTTCGATTTCGTTATGGTTTTCGATTTCGTTTTGGTTGTGGTTTTCGATTTCGTTTTCGTTTCGGCTTTTGATTTCGATTTCGTTTTCGTTTCTTTTTCGATTTCACTTTCGGTTTCGTTTTCGATATCAATTTCGATTTCGTTTTCGATTTCAATTTCGATTTCGTTTTCGTTTTCGATTTCGATATCGTAATTGATTTTTCGATTTCGTTTTGGTTTTCGTTTTCGATTTCGTTTTCAATCTTGATTTCTTTTTCGTTTTGGTTTTCGAGTTCACTTTCGGTTTCGTTGTCGATTTCGATTTCGTTATCGACTTTTCGTTTTCGTTTTGGTTTTCGATTTCGTTTTCGGTTTTATTTTCGATTTCGATTTCAATTTCGATATCGATTTGGTTATGGTTTTCGATTTCGTTTTGGTTTTGATTTTCGTTTTTGATTTCGGTTTCATTTTCGTTTTCGATTTCAATTTCGATTTCGTTTACGATTTCGTTTTCTATTTCGATTTCGTTTTCGATTCGTTATGGTTTTTGTTTTCGATTTCGTTTTCAATTTCGATTTCTTTTTGAGTGTCGATTTCGATTTCGTTTTCGATTTCGTTTTGGTATCCGTTTTCGATTTCGTTTTGATATTCGTTATCGATTTCGTGTTGATATTGTTTTTGATTTCGTTGTCAATTTCGTTTTCGATATCGTTTTCCATTTCGCTTTCGATTTCGTTTTCGTATTGGTTTTCGATTTCGTTTTCGGTTTTATTTTGGATTTCGATTTCGTTTTCGATTTTGTTTTCGATTCGATTTCGTTTTCGATATCGTTATCGGTTTTATTTTCGATTTCGTTTTCGATATTGTTTTCGACTTCGTTTTCGTTGTCGATTTCGTTTTAGATTTTGATTTCGTTATGGTTTTCGATTCGTTTTTTATTTCGTTGTCAATTTCGATTTCGGTTTTGTTTTCGATTAAGATTTTGTTTTCGATTTCGTTTTCGATGTCGTTTTCGCTATGGTTTTCGATTTCAATTTCGTTTTCGATTTCAATTTCGATATCGATTTCCTTATGGTTCTCGAATTCGTTTTCGATTTCGTTTTGGTTGTCGATTTCGTTATCGTTTTGGTTTTCGTTTTCGGTTTCAATATCGATTTCGTTTTCGATTTTGTTTTCGATTGCGTTTCGATCTCGATTTCGTTTTCGTTATCGATTTCGTTTTCGATTTCGACTTCGATTTCAATTTCGTTTTCGTTTTGGTATTCGATTTCGATTTCGTTTTGATATTCGTTTTCGATTTCGTGTTGATATTGTTTTTGATTTCGTTGTCAATTTCGTTTTCGATATCGTTTTCCATTTCGCTTTCGATTTCGTTTTCGTATTGGTTTTCGATTTCGTTTTCGGTTTTATTTTGGATTTCGATTTCGTTTTCGATTTTGTTTTCGATTCGATTTCGTTTTCGATTTCGTTATCGGTTTTATTTTCGATTTCGTTTTCGATATTGTTTTCAATTTTGTTTTCGACTTCGTTTAAGTTGTCGATTTCGTTTTCGATTTTGATTTCGTGATGGTTTTCGATTCGTTTTTTATTTCGTTGTCAATTTCGATTTCGGTTTTGTTTTCGATTAAGATTTCGTTTTCGGTTTCGTTTTCGATGTCGTTTTCGATTTCGTTTTCTGTTTAATTTTCGATTTCATTTTCGATATCGTTTTCGCTATGGTTTTCGATTTCAATTTCGATATCGATTTCCTTATGGTTCTCGAATTCGTTTTCGATTTCGTTTTGGTTGTCGATTTCGTTATCGTTTTGGTTTTCGTTATCGTCTTTGGTTTCAATTTCGATTTCGTTTTTGATTTTGTTTTCGATTGCGTTTCGATCTCGTTTCCGATCTCGATTTCGTTATTGTAATCGATTTCGTTTTCGATTTCGACTTCGATTTCAATTTCGTTTTCGTTTTGGTATTCGATTTTGTTTTCGTTTTGGTTTTCGATTTCGTTTTCGGTTTCATTTTCGTTTTCGATTTCGTTTTCGTTTTGGTTTTCAATTTCGTTTTCGGTTTATTTTTGGTTTTCTTTGTCGATTTCGATTTCGTTTTTGTTATCGTTTTCGATTTCGTTTCATTTTCGATTTCGACTTCGTTTTGGTTTTCGATTTCGTTATCGATATCGTTTTCGATTTCGTTATCGGTTTCATTTTCGATTTCGATTTCGTTGTGGACTTGGTTTTCGATTTCAATTTTGTTATATATTTCTTTTTCGATTTCGTTTTAGACTTCGATTTCGATTTCCTTTTCGATTTCAACTTCGTTTAGGTTTTGGTTTTCGACTTCGTTTTCGATTTCGAATGCGTTTCGATCTCGCTTCCGATCTCGATTTCGTTTTCGATTTCGATTTCGTTTTCGATTTCGTTATCGATTTCGTTTTCGGTTTCGGTTTCATTTTCGTTTTCGATTTCAATTTCGTTTTCGGTTTCCTTTTCGATTTATTTTTCGATGCTCGATTTCGTTTTCGACATTATTGTCGATTTCGTTTTCTTTTTCGATTTCGTTTTTGTTTTCGATTTCGTTTTCGTTATCGATATCGTTGTCGATTTCGGTTTCATTTTCGATTTCAATTTCGTTTCGTTTTCGGTTTAATTTTCGATTTCGTTTTCGGTATCATTTTCGATTTCGCTTTCGTTTTCGATTTCGTTTTCTTTTTCGATTTCGTTTTGGTTTTCGATTTCGTTATCGATATCGTTTTCGATTTCGTTATCGATATCGCTTTCGATTTCGTTATCGATATCGCTTTCGATTTCGTTTTCGGTTTCATTTTCGATATCATTTTCGATTTCGTTTTCGACGTCGATTTCGTTATTGATTTCGTTATGGTTTTCGTTTTCGATTTCATCTTCGATTTCGTTTTCGATTTCGTTTTCGATTTCGTTTTCGATTTCGTTTTCGATTTTGAATGCGTTTCGATCTCGTTCCGATCTCGATTTCGTTTTCGTTATCGATTTCGTTTTCGATTTCAATTTCGAGTTCGTTTAGGTTATCGATATCGATTTCGCTCTCGACTTCGACTTTGTTAGCGTTTTCGATTTCGTTTTTGATTTCGTTGTGGTTTTCGTTTTCGATTTCATTTTCGATTTCGATTTCGTATTGGTTTTCGTTTTCGTTATCGATATCGTTTTCGATTTCGTTATCGATATCGCTTTCGATTTCGTTATCGATATCGCTTTCGATTTCGTTTTCGGTTTCATTTTCGATATCATTTTCGATTTCGTTTTCGACTTCGATTTCGTTATTGATTTCGTTATGGTTTTCGTTTTCGTTTTCATCTTCGATTTCGTTATCGATATCGCTTTCGATTTCGTTTT
Organism: Lordiphosa magnipectinata; assembly: GCA_037044535.1. Classification (NCBI taxonomy): domain Eukaryota; kingdom Metazoa; phylum Arthropoda; class Insecta; order Diptera; family Drosophilidae; genus Lordiphosa; species Lordiphosa magnipectinata. Next base: position 18,760 of record JBAMBO010002316.1, on the reverse strand, counting down.
CGATATCGTTTTCGATTTCTTTTTCGGTTTCATTTTCGAAATCGATATTGTTTTCGTTTTCGATTTTGTTTTCGATTTCGAATGCGTTTCGATCTCGATATCGTTTTCGATTTCGTTTTCGAATGCGTATTCGATTTCGTTTAGGTTTTCGATTTTGTTAGGGTTTTCGATTTTGATTTCGTTTTTGTTTTCGATATCGTTTTCGTTTCGCTTTCGATTTTGACTTCGATTTCAATATCGCTTTCGTTATGGTTTTCGATTTCGATTTCGTTTTCGTACTGGATTTCGAACTCGTTTTCAATTTGGATTTCGTTTTTGTTTTCGATTTCGTTCAGGTTTTCGATATCGATTTCGATTTTGTTAGGGTTTTCGATTTTGATTTCGTTGTGGTTTTCGATATCGTTTTCGTGTCGCTTTCGATTTTGACTTCGATTTCAATATCGCTTTCGTTATGGTTTTCGATTTCGATTTCGTTTTCGATTTCGTTTTCGTACTGGATTTCGAATTCGTTATCAATTTGGATTTCGTTTTTGTTTTCGATTCCAATTTGGTTTTCGTTTTGGATTTCGGTGTCATCTTCGTTTTCGATTTCAATTTCGTTTTTGATTTCGTTAGCGATTTCAATTTCGATATCGTTTTCGAATTTGTTTTCGATTTCGACTGCGTTTCGATCTCGATTTCGTTTTTGATTTCGTATTCGTTATCGATTGCGATTTCGACGTCGATTTCAATTTCGTTTTCGTTTTGGTTCTCGTTTTCGTTATGGTTTTCGATTTCGTTTTCGATTTCATTTTCGATTTCGTTTTCGATTTCGATTCCGTTTTGGAAATGGATTTCGATTTCGTTTTGGTTTTCGATTTCGTTATTGTTTTGGTTTTCGATTTGGTTTTGGTGTTCGTGTTCTATTTCGTTTTCGGTTTCATTTTTATTTTCGATTTCAATTTCAATTTCGATTTTGTTTTTGATTTCGATTGCGTTTCGATCTCGTTTCCGTTCTCGATTTCGTTTTCGTTATCGATTTAAATTTTGTTTTCGTTGTGGTTTCCAATTTCGATTTCGTTTTCGATTTCATTTTTGATTTCGTTTTCTAGTTAGTTTTCAATATGGATTTCGCTCTTGTTTTCGATTTCGATTTCGTTTTCGATTTCAATTTCGATTTCGATATCGTTTTCGATTTCGACATCGTTTTCGATTTCAATTTCTTCGATTTCGTTTTGGTTTTCGATTTCGATTTCGTTTTCGATATCGATTTCGATTTCGTTTTCGATATCGTTTCGGTTTCATTTTCGATTTCAATTTCGATTTCGTTTTGGTTCTGGCTTTCGTTATTGATTTCGTTTTCGATTTCAATTTCGATTTCATTTTCGACTTCGATTTCGTTATTGATTTCGTATTGGTCTTCGTTTTCGATTTCGATTTCGTTTTTGATTTCGATATCGTTTTCGGTTTCATTTTCGGTTTCATTTTCGATTTCAATTTCGATTTCGTTTTGGTTTTCGTTATCGATTTCGATTTCGTTAGGGTTTTCGATTTCGTTTTCTGTATCGTTTTCGATTTCGTTTTGGTTTTGGTTTTCGTTGTCGATTTCGTTTCGATTTTCGGTTTCTTTTTGTTTTCGTGTTTCGTTATTCGGCTTCGAGTTCGTTTTCGATTTCGTTTTCGGTTTTCGATTTCTTCTTCGATTTCGATATGCGTTTCGATCTCGCTACCGATCTCGATTTCGTTTTCGATTTCGTTTTGGTTTTCGATTCGTTTTCGGTTTCGTTTTCGATTTCGATTTCGATTTCATTATCGTTTTCGATTTCGTTTTCGGGTTCATTTTCGTTTACGATCTCGATTTAGTTTTCGTTATCGATTTCGTTTTCGACTTCGATTTCGTTTTGGTAATGGTTTTCGATTTCGTTTTAGACTTCGATGTTCGTTTTCTTTTTCGATATCGACTACGTTTTGGTTTTCGATTTCGTTATCGATATCGATTTCGATATCGATTTCAATTTCGTTTTCGATTTCTTTTTTGATTTCGTTTTCGGCTTCGATTTCGTTTTGGTTTTCGATTGCGTTTTCGATTTCGAATGCGTTTCGATCTCGCTACCGATCTCGATTTCGTTTTCGATTTTGTTTTCGTTGTCGATTTCGTTTCCGATTTCGTTTTCGATTTCATTTTCGATTTCGTTTTGGTCTCGATTTCGATTTCGTTTTCGATTTTGTTTTCGATTGTCGATTTCGTTTTCGATTTCAATTTCGAGTTCGTTTTCTTTTTCGTTATCGACTACGTTATGGTTTTCGATTCGATCGGTAGATTTCGATTTTTCAATTTCGTTTTCGATTTCAACTTCATTTTCGTTTTCGATTTCGATTTCAATGCGTTTCGATTCGCTTTCTCGATTTCGTTTTCGATTTCAATGTCGTTTTCGTTTTCGATATCAGTTTCGTTTTCGATTTCGTTTTCCATTTCGATTTCAGATTTCGTTTTCGGATATCGATTTTCGATATCGTTTTCGTTTTCGAATTTGTCGTTCGCATTTTCGATTTCGATTTCGTTTTCGATTTCGTTTTCGATTTTCGTTCTTCGGTTTCATTTTCGATTTCGACTTTCGTTTTCGGTTTATTCATCGTTTTCGTATATTCGATTTCGCTTTCGTTATCGATTTCGATTTCTTTTTCGATTTCGTTTTTGATTTCGATTTCGTTTTCGATATCATTTTCGATTTCGTTTTCGATTTCGTTTTGGATTTCGTTTTCGATTTCATTTTCGATTTCGTTTTCGATTCTGGTTTTCGTTGCCGATTTTGTTTTCGGTTTTATTTTCGTTTTCGATTTCAATTTCGTTTTCGATTTGTTTTCGATTTCGTTACGGGTTTTCGATTTCGTTCTCGATATCATTTTCGATTTCGTTTTCAATTTCGTTTTCGGTTTCATTTTCGTTTTCGATTTCAATTTCGTTTTCGATTTCAATATCGATTTCGTTTTCGATATCGATGTCGTTTTCGATTTTTTTTTCGTTGTCGACTTCGATTTCAATGTGTTTTTCGTTCTGGTCTTCGATTTCTGTTTCGATTTCGATATGGTTTTCGATATTCGTTTTCGATTTCATTTTCGTTCTGGTTTTGTTGTTCGTTTTCGAGTTCGATTTCGATTTCGATTATGGTTTTCGGTTTCGTTTTCGATTTCGATTTCGATTTTCGTCTTGGTTTTCGATTTCGTTATCGACTATCGTTTTCGATTTTTCGATTATCGTTATCGCATTGTCGATTTCGTTATTCGATTTCGTTTTCGATTTCGTTTTCGATTTCGTTTTCGTTTTCGTTGTCGATTTCGTTTTCGATTTCGATTTCGATTTCGATTTGGTTTTATTTTTCGTTTTCGTTTTCAATTTCGATTTCGTTTTGGTGATCGATTTCGTTTTCGGTTTCATTTTAGATTTCGTTTTCGATTTCTTTTTCGGTTTCAGTTTTCGATTTCGTTTTCGATTTCGTTAGGGTTTTCGATATCGTTTTCGATTTCGTTTTCGATTTCGATTCGATTTCGTTTTGGTTTTCGATTTTGTATTTCGATTGTCGATTTCGTTTTCGATTTCGTTTTCGTTTTCGTTTCGTTTTCGATTTCGTTTTCGATTCTCGATTTCGTTATCCGATTTCGATTTCGTTTTCGTACTTCGATTTCGTTTGGATTTCGTTTTCGATTTCGGTGTCGTTTCGTTTTCGATTTCGTTTCGTTTTTGGTTTTCGATTTCAATATCGATTTCGTTTTCGATTTTGCTTCGTTTCGATTTTGATTTGCGTTTTCGATTTCGTTTCCGATTTCGTTTTCGATTTCGTATTCGTTATCGTTTTGGTTTTCGATTTCGTTTTCGTTTTCGATTTCGTTTTCGTTTTCGTTTTCGTTGTGGTTTTCAATTTCGTTTCATCGGTTTTCATTTTCGATTTCGGTTTCGTTTTCGATTTCGTATTTTCGGTTTCATTTTCGATTTCGTTTTCGGTTTCGTTTCGGTTTCGTTTTCGTTCGTCGGTTTCCGATTCGTTTTCGGTTTTTGTTATTCGTTTTCGACTTCGTTTTCGATTTCGTTTTCGATTTCGTTTTCGTTTCGTTTTCGATTTCGTTTTGATCTCAATTTCGTTTCCGATTTCGATTGCGTTGTCGACTTCGATTTCGTTTTCGAAATCGTTTTCGATTTCTTTTTCGATTTCGTTTTCGATTTCGTTTTCGTTTTCATTTCGCTTTCGATTTCGTTAAGGTTTTCGATTTCGTTTTCGATTTCGTTTTCGATTTCGTTTTGGATTTCATTTTCGTTTTGGTTTTCGTTGTCGATTTCGTTTTCGATTTCAATTTCGATTTCGATTTCGTTTTATTTCGTTTTCGTTTCAATTTCGATTTCGTTTTGGTGTTCGATTTCGTTTTCGGTTTCATTTTAGATTTCGTTTTCGATTTCGTTTTCGATCTCAATTTCGTTTCCGATTTCGATTTCGTTTTCGACTTCGATTTCGTTTACGATATCGTTTTCGATTTCTTTGTCGGTTTCATTTTCGATTTCGTTTTGGTTTTGGTTTTCGATTTCAATATCGATTTCGTTTTCGATTTCGCTTCAATTTCGATTTTATTTTGGTTTTCGTTTCGTTTTCGGTTTCATTTTCGATTTCTATTACGTTATGGTTTTGGTTTTCGATTTAGTTTTCATTTTCGATTTCATCTTGGTTTTGGTTTCCGTTTTCGATTTCGTTTTCAATTTCGATTGCGATTTCGTTTTCGTTGGTTTTCGATTTCGTTTTCGGTTTTGATTTTCGTTTTCCATTTCGTTTTCAATTTCAATTTCGTGATCGATTTTGTTTGGATTTGGTGTTCGTTTTCGATTTCGATTTCGACTTTGTTTTGGTTTTCGATTTCGTTATCGATATCGATTTCGATATCGTTCTCGATTTCAATATCGTTTTTGATTTCTTTTTCGATTTCGTTTTCGGCTTCGATTACGTTTTAGTTTTCGTTTTCGATTGCATTTTCGATTTCGAATGCGTTTCGATCGCGCTACCGATCTCGATTTCGTTTTCGATTTCGTTTTGGTTTTCGATTCGTTTTCGGTTTCATTTTCGTTTCCGATCTCGATTTAGTTTTCGTTATCGATTTCGTTTTCGACTTCGATTTCGTTTTGGTAATGGTTTTCGATTTCGTTTTAGACTTCGATTTCGTTTTCTTTTTCGATATCGACTACGTTTTGGTTTTCGATTTCGTTATCGATATCGATTTCGATATCGATTTCAATTTCGTTTTCGATTTCTTTTTTGATTTCGTTTTCGGCTTCGATTTCGTTTTGGTTTTCGATTGCGTTTTCGATTTCGAATGCGATTTCGATCTCGTCTACCGATTTCGTTTTCGTTTTCGATTTTGATTTCGTTGTCGATTTCGTTTTCAATTTCAATTTCGATTTCGTTTTCTTTTTCGATATCGACTACGTTTTGGTTTTCGATTTCGTTATCGATATCGATTTCGATATCGATTTCAATTTCGTTTTCAATTTCTTTTTTGATTTCGTTTTCGGCTTCGATTTCGTTTTGGTTTTCGATTGCGTTTTCGATTTCGAATGCGTTTCGATCTCGCTACCGAACTCGATTTCGTTTTCGATTTTGTTTTCGTTGTCGATTTCGTTTCCGATTTCGTTTTCGATTTCATTTTCGATTTCGTTTTCAATTTCGTTTTCGGTTTCATTTTCGTTTTCGATTTCAATTTCGTTTTCGGTTTCATTTTCGTTTTCGATTTATTTTTCGATTATGGTGTTTGATTTCGATTTCGTTTTCGACTTCATTTTCGTTTTCGATTTCGATTTTATTATCGTTTTCGACTTCGTTTTCGATGTCAATGTCGTTTTCGATTTCGTTTTCGATATCAGTTTCGTTTTCGATTTCGTTTTCCATTTCGACTTAGATTTCGTTTTGGATATCGTTTTGGATATCGTTTTCGATTTAATTTTCGTTAGCATTTTCAATTTCGATTTCGTTTTCGATTTCGTTCTCGGTATCATTTTCGATTTCGACTTCGATTTCTTTTTAGTTTTCGTTATCGATTTCGCTTTCGTTATCGTTATCGATTTCTTTTTCGATTTCGTTTTTGATTTCGATTTCGTTTTCGATATCATTTTCGATTTCGTTTTGGATATCGTTTTCGATTTCATTTTCGATTTCGATTTCGTTTTCGTTCTGGTTTTCGTTGTCGATTTTGTTTTCGGTTTTATTTTCGTTTTCGATTTCAATTTCGTTTTCGATTTCGTTTTCGATTTCGTTAGGGTTTTCGATTTCGTTCTCGATATCATTTTCGATTTCGTTTTCGGTTTCATTTTCGTTTTCGATTTCAATTTCGTTTTCGATTTCAATATCGATTTCGTTTTCGATATCGATGTCGTTTTCGATTTTTTTTTCGTTGTCGACCTCGATTTCAATGTGTTTTTCGTTCTGGTCTTCGATTTCTGTTTCGATTTCGATATGGTTTTCGATTTCGATTTCGTTTTCGATTTCATTTTCGTTCTGGTTTTGTTGTTCATTGTCGAGTTCGATTTCGATTTCGATATGGTTTTCGATTTCGATTTCATTTTCGTTCTGGTTTTGGTGTTCATTGTCGAGTTTGATTTCGATTTCGTTTTGGTTTTCGATTTCGTTTCGTTTTCGGCTTCATTTTCGATTTCGTTTTCAATTTCGTTTTCGATTTCGCTTTCGATTTCGTTAAGGTTTTCGATTTCGTTTTGGATTTCATTTTCGTTTTGGTTTTCGTTGTCGACTTCGTTTTCGATTTCAATTTCGATTTCGATTTGGTTTTATTTTTCGTTTTCGTTTTCAATTTCGATTTCGTTTTGGTGTTCGATTTCGTTTTCGGTTTCATTTTAGATTTCGTTTTCGATTTCTTTTTCGGTTTCAATTTCGATTTCGTTTTCGATTTCGTTAGGGTTTTCGATTTCGTTTTCGGTTTCATTTTCGATTTCCAATTCGTTGTGGTTTTGGTTTTCGATTTTGTATTCGTTGTCGATTTCGTTTTCGATTTCGTTTTGGTTTTCGTTTCGTTTTCGATTTCGTTTTCGATCTCAATTTCGTTTCCGATTTCGATTTCGTTGTCGACTTCGATTTCGTTTTCGAAATCGTTTTCGATTTCTTTTTCGGTTTCATTTTCGATTTCCTTTTTTTTTTTGGTGTTCGATTTCGTATTCGTTTTCGATTTGAATTTCGATTTCGTTTTCGATTTCGCTTTCGCTTCAATTTCGATTTCGTTAGCGTTTTCGATTTCATATTCGATTTCGTTTGCTATATCCTTTTTGATTTCGTGTTCGATTTCGTTTTCGATTTCAATTTCGTTTCTGATTTCGATATCGTTTTCGATTTCGTAATTGTTTTCAATTTCGTTTTGGTTCTCGATATCTATTTCGTTTTCGATCTCAATTTCGTTTCCGATTTCGATTTCGTTTTCGACTTCGATTTCGTTTACGATATCGTTTTCGATTTCTTTGTCGGTTTCATTTTCGATTTCGTTTTGGTTTTCGATTTCGATATCGATTTCGCTTCAATTTCGATTTTGTTTTGGTTTTCGTTTCGTTTTCGGTTTCATTTTCGATTTCTATTACGTTATGGTTTTGGTTTTCGATTTTGTTTTCGTTTTCGATTTCGTTTGCGTTTTCGATTTCGTTTTGGTTTTAATTTCGTTTTCGTTTCGGTTTTCGATCATTTTCGATTTCGTTTTCATTTTCGATTTCATCTTGGTTTTGGTTTCCGTTTTCGATTTCGTTTTCAATTTCGATTGCGATTTCGTTTTCGTTTTGGTTTTCGATTTCGTTTTCGGTTTTATTTTCGATTTCAATTTCGTTTTCGATTTAAATTTCGATTGCGATTTCGTTTTCGTTTAGGTTTTCGTTTTGGTTTTCGATTTCGTTTTCGATTTTGTTTTCGATTTCGATAGCGTCTCGTTTCCGATCTCGATTTTGTTTTCGATTTCGGTTTCGTTTTCGATTTGTTTTCGATTTCGTTTTCAATATCGATATCAATTTCGTTTTCGATTTCGTTTGGTTTTTCGATTTCGTTTTCAATTTCATGTTCGATTTCGTTTTCGATTTCAGTTTCGTTTTGGTTTTGGTCTTCGTTGTCGATTTCGTTATGGTATCCGTTTTCGATTTCGGTTTGTTTTCGGTCTCATTATGATTTTCGATTTTATTTTCGATTTCGATTTCAATTTCGTTTTGGTCTTCGTTGTCGATTTCGTTTTGGTTTTCGTTTTCGATTTCGTTTTGTTTTCGGTTTCGTTTTCGATTGCGATTTCGTTTTCGTTTAGGTTTTCGTTTTGGTTTTCGATTTCGTTTTCGATTTTGTTTTCGATTTCGATAGCGTCTCGTTTCCGATCTCGATTTTGTTTTCGATTTCGGTTTCGTTATCGATTTCGTTTTCGATTTGTTTTCGATTTCGTTTTCAATATCGATATCAATTTCGTTTTCGATTTCGATCTGGTTTTCGATTTGGTTTTTCGATTTCGTTTTCAATTTCATGTTCGATTTCGTTTTCGATTTCAGTTTCGTTTTGGTTTTGGTCTTCGTTGTCGATTTCGTTATGGTATCCGCTTTCGATTTCGGTTTGTTTTCGGTTTCATTATGATTTTCGATTTTATTTTCGATTTCGATTTCAATTTCGTTTTGGTCTTCGTTGTCGATTTCGTTTTGGTTTTCGTTTTCGATTTCGTTTTGTTTTCGGTTTCATTATGGTTTTCGATTTCGTTTTCGATTTCTTTTTGGTTTTTGATTTCGTTTTCGATTTGGTTTTCGATTTTGTTTTCGATTTCGTTTTGGTTTTTGTTTTCGATTGCGTTATCGATTTCATTTTCGATTTCGTGTTCTGTATCGTTTTCAATTTCGTTTTGGTTTTGGTTGTCGATTTCGGTTTCATTTTCGATATCGTTTTGCTTTTGGTTTTCGTTTTCGATTTCGTTTTCAATTTCGATTGCGATTTCGTGTTGGTGTTCGTTTTGGTTTTCGATTTCGTTTCCGGTTTCATTTTCGTTCTCGATTTCAATTTTGTTATCGATTTCGATTTCAATTACGTTTTTGATTTCAAAATCGATTTCGTTTTCGTTTTGGTTTTCGATATGTTTTTAGTTTTCTATTTCGTTTTGGTTTTGGTTTTCGTTTTCATTTTCGATATCTATTTCGTTATGGTTTTTGTTTTCGTGTTCGAGTTCGATTTCGATTTCGTTATGGTTGTCGTTTTCGATTTCGTTTCCGATTTCGGTTTCACTTTCGATTTCGATATCGTTTTGGTTTTGGTTTTCGTTTTCGATTTCTTTTTCAATTTCGATTGCGAATTCGTTTTGGTGTTCGTTCTGGTTTTCGATTTCGTTTACGGTTTCATTTTCGTTCTCGATTTCAATTTCGTTATCGATTTCATTTTCGATTTTGTTTTCGATTTCGTTTTATTTTTGGTTTTCGTTGTCGATTTCGTTATGGTTTTCGTTTCGATTTCGGTATCATTTTCGATTTCTAATTCGTTGTGGTTTTGGTTTTCGATTTTGTTTTCGTTTTCGATTTCGTAATCGATTTCGTTTTCGACTTCAATTGCGATTCTGATATCGATATCGTTTTCGATTCCGTTATTGTTTTCGATCTCGTTTTCGATTTCGCTGTGGTTTTGGTTTTTGATTTCGATTTCGTTTTGGTTTTCGTTTTCAATTTCGATTTCGTTTTTGTTTTCGATTTCTGTTTTTTTTTTCGGTTCGATTTCGTTTTGATTTTTGTTTTCGATATCGTTTTCGATTTCAATTTCGGTTTCATTTTCGTTTTCGTTATGATTTCCGATGTCATTTTCGATTTCGTTTTCGTTTTGGATTTCGTTTTCAATTTCGATTTCGTTTTTGTTTTCGATTTCTGTTATTTTTTTCGGTTCGATTTCGTTTTGGTTTTTGTTTTCGATTTCGATATTTTTTTCGTTTCGTTTACAATTTCGGTTTCGATATCGTTTTCATTATCGATTACGATATAGTTTTCGGTATCGACTTCGTTTTCGTTTTGGTTTTCGTTTTCGTTTTGATTTTCGATTTCATTTTCGATATCGTTTTCCATTTCGATTTCGTTTTGATTTTCGATTTAGTTTTCGGTTTCATTTTCGTTTCCGATTTCAATCTCGTTTTCGATTTGAATTTCGATTTCGTTTTCGATTTTGTTTTCGATTTCGATTGCGTTTCGATATCGTTTTCGATATCGACTACGTTTTCGTTGTGGTTTTCGATTTCGCTTTCGTTTTTGATTTCGCTTTCGTTTTGGATTTCGATTTCGTTTTTAATTTCGATTTCGTTTTTGTTTTCGATTTGGTTTTCGATTTCGTTTTCAATTTCGTTTTCGTTTTGGTTTTATTTTTCCTCTTCGATTTCGATTTCGTTTTCGATTTCGTTTTGGCTTTCGATTTCGTTTTCGTTATGGTTTTCGATTTCAATTTCGTTTTCGATTTCAATTTCGATTTCGATTTTGTTTTTGATCTCGATTTCGTATATCGTTTTCGTTATCGACTTCGATTTCGTTTTCGATCTCGACTTTCGTTTCGTTTTCGATATCAATTTAGTTATGGTTTTCGATTTCGTTTTCGGTTTCATTTTCGATTTCGTTTTCAATATTGTTCTCTTTTTCGAATTCATTTTCGATTTCGTTTTCGATTACGTTTTCGATTTCGTTTTCGATTTCGATTTCGTTTTGGTTTTCGTTGTCGATTTCGATTTCGTTATCGTTTCCATTTTCGATTTCATTATCGACTTCGTTTTCTATATCGTTCTCGATTTCGTTTTGATTTTGGTTTTCGTTGTCGATTTCGATATCGTTTTCGATTTCTTTTTGGTTTTAAATTTCGTTTTCCCTTTTGATTGCGTTTTTGATTTCGTTATGGTTTTCGATTTCATTTTCGATTTCGTTTTTGATTTCGTATTCGATTTCGTTTTGGTTTTGGTTTTGGTTTTCGATTTCGATTTCGTTTTCGGTTTCATTTTCGATTTCGATTTGGTTTTGGTTCTCGTTTTCGATTTTGTTTTCGATTTCGATTCCGTTTCGATCTTTTTTCCGATCTCGAATCCGTTTTCGATTTCGTTTTCGACTTCGATTTCGCTTTCGATTTCATTTTCGTTATCGATTTCGATTTCGTTATCGACTTCGTTTCCGTTTTGGTTTTCGTTTTCGTTATGATTTTCATTGTCGATTTCGTTTTCGTTTTGGATTTCGATATCGATTTTGTAACCGATTTCGTTAACGGTTTAATTTTCGATCTCGACTTTGTTTTCGTTTTGGATATCGATTTCGTTTTCGTTTTCGGTTTCATTTTCGTTTGCTTTTTCAATTTTGTTTTCGATTTCAATTTCGATTTCAATATCGATTTCGATTTTGTTTTCGATTTCGTTGTCGATATCGTTTTTTATTTCAATTTCGTTTTCGATTTCGTTTTTGATATCGTTTTGGTTTTCGTTTTCGATATCGTTTTCGGTTTCATTTTCGATTTCGTTTTTCCGTTATGATTTTCGTTTTCAATTTCGATTTCGTTTTGGTTTTCGATTTCGATTTGGTTTTCGTTTTCGATTTCGATTTCGTTTTCGGTTTCATTTTCGATTTCGTTTTCGATTTTGTTTTCGTTTTGGATTTCGATTTCGTTTCAAATTCGATTTCGATTTTGTTTTCGATTTTGTTATGTCCCGCTCTTTGTCCCAGGGACCTGGAGACCAACCTCACTCACCTTCCGGCACAGTGGTAGCCCGGCATGAGCTCGCCGTAAGTGAAAGGGGTCTTTTTAGTGGATGATCTCCCTAAGGAACATAGCAATAAATTTTCGTGCCGTAAAAAAACTACCGTGATTGTCCGACAGTCTGTCCGATCTGCCACAACCCGGTCGATAGGTTGATCCCTAAAGGGATCGGCAGACGTGGCCTATGCCCACCCCTTCTACGCTTTCGCATAGCCTTCGGAACACACCAGGGCCGGCGTTGTGATCCCCTAGTCAATTATTGATTAGTCCGTCATATCCTTAAGTCTCGCCCCGGTCATACTTACCCACCCTTTCCCCCTTCCAACACTTCCCACCCAACAATTAAGCACACATGCTTATAATTTTGCTCACAGTCAAAATTTGGATTTATTGAAGAACATGTTTAAAAGAACAGAGTTACTTCGGTTCCAATAGGGAAGCCGAATGCTCGTCAAAACCCGAGTTGTGACTTACGTAGTCTCAAAAGGAGACTACGCTCTGTGGGCTCATGCGTGAACATGAACGTACAAAAAATTAGACGGACTACTATACCATCTACTATCCTTTCACATTGCTGAGGGAGGGAAGGTTTTCTTGTTTTTGTATTTTTTTTCACAAACAAACGAGAGCGTAAGTTAAAGTCGGCTCTAACCGACTTCGATATACCCGTTACTCATGGAAACAAATGTTTAATAGCCTTCCTGTGTGCCTGAGGTGGGTCAGCCGAAAAGTATGCAACATTTTTTTTCATCTCGGCTATTTATTATCCGATCTTGATGAAAATTGGAGGGCTTATAGATGTTGCGAATATAAATCTACGTTTTGAATTTGAGATCGATATCTCAAAAATTGTGGGCGTGGCAAAAATTTGAAATAAACTTGATCTGCGTGCAGACAATAGGAGTCTACATTCCAAAATTGGTTGCTCTAGCTCTTCTAGTCTCTGAGATCTAGGTGTTCATACAGACAGACGGACGGACGGACAGACGGACAGACGGACATGGCTATATCGACTCGGCTGTTGATACTGATCAAGAATATATATACTTTATATGGTCGGAAATGATTCCTTCTGCCTGTTACATACATTTGCACGACTTTAGTATACCCTTTTACTCTACGAGTAACGGGTATAAAAACACAATTAGGGTATTCACCAGCTTTCGTAAAAGCGTAAATCAAAAAGCGTAAACTCCAAAAGTTTACGACACAACAACAAATCACATAGGAAAACAAGAAAGAAAGTCGGTCATGCCCGACTATAACATACTCTGTACCCTTACACTCGCATTTGCTCAGGAGTCAAACGGCCAGTTAACACCCCGCGCACAACGCGGTGCGCTCTCTTAACTTCTCTCTCTCTCTCTCTTTCTCTCTCGCACTAAGATTGCCTGTGTTGAACGGTTAGGGTATGTTGCTGTGGTTGTTGGTGGGGGGGTGGGTTGTGTTAACTGGACGTTTTTTGCCCATAACTTGAGTATCGTTCATCCGATCTTTATCATTCCTTCAGCAAATCGATAAATAATTTTGGTACAAGGTATCTCTAGAAGGTACGAACGATCTATCTCCAAAACTGTGGGATGAAGTTTTTTCCAAATTGCGGGGGCGGGAGGGGGCGTGGCAAAAATTGAAAATAAACTTGATCTGCCTGCAAGTATAAGAAATATATGTCCCATACTTGTCAAACCTCTATCTCTTACCATCTCTGAGATCTCTTCGTTCATACGGACGGACGGACGGACAGACGGACAGACGGACGGACGGACAGACGGACATGGCTATATCGACTCGGCTGTTGATGCTGATCAAGAATATATATATACTTTATAGGGTCGGAAATGATTCCTTCTCCCTGTTACATACTTTTGCACAAACTTAATATACTCTATGTACCTTCGGTACAGAGTATAAAAATTACCAACTTTTTGTTGCCCTGGGGTATGTTTATAAAATCGCTCGTAAAAGTGCAAAAACTTGACGTGTTCAAAGTATCGGCTATAAGTACTTGGTATCGTACTTATCTGATATAGAAATTTAGATATCTGTTTTTACGTGTAGCCGTTGGCTGAGTGGATAGGATTGTCGCCCTGTATTTTTTGATATTCCGGCTCGTATCCCGGTAAAGGAAGGTGGATCAATAATTTTTTTTTTTTATTAAAAAAGCCCAAAACTATGGCCAAGGTCAGAAAAGATGTCAATCACAAACGATAATAAATGGAAATAAAAACAAGAAAGAAAGTCGGTCAAGCCCGACTATAACATACTCTGTACCCTTACACTCGCATTTGCTCAGGAGTCAAACGGCCAGCTAACACCCCGCGCACAACGCGGTGCGCTCTCTACGTTTCGCTCTCTTTCTCCCTCGCACTAAGATTGCCTGTGTTGAACGGTTAGGGTATGTTGCTGTGGTTGTTGGTGGGGGGGTGGGTGGAGTTAACTGGCTGTTTTTTGCCCATAACTTGAGTATCGTCCATCCGCTCTTTATCATTTCTTCAGCAAATCGATAAATAATTTTGTTTACAAGGTATCTCTAGAAGGAACGAACGATCTATCTCCAAAACTGTAGGAGATATGAAGTTTTTTCCAAATTGCGGGGGCGGGAGGGGGCGTGGCAAAAATTGAAAATAAACTTGATCTGCCTGCAAGTATAAGAAATATATGTCCCATACATGTCAAACCTCTATCTCTTACCATCTCTGAGATCTCTTCGTTCATACGGACGGACAGACAGACAGACGGACAGACAGACAGACGACAGACGGACATGGCTATATCGACTCGGCTGTTGATGCTGATCAAGAATATATATACTTTATAGGGTCGGAAACGATTCCTTCTCCCTGTTACATACTTTTGCACAAACTTAATATACTCTATGTACCTTCGGTACAGAGTATAAAAATAACGAGAGCGTAAGTTAAAGTCGGCTCTAACCGACCTCGATATACCCGTTACTCATGAAAACAAATGTTTAATAGCCTTCCTGTATGCCTGAGATGGGGCAGCCGGAAAGTATGCAACATTTTTTTATCTCGGCTATTTATCATCCGATCTTGATGAAAATTGGAGGGCTTTTAGATGTTGCGAATATAAATGTAAGTTTTAAATTTGAGATCGGTACCTCAAAAATTGTGGGAGTCATTCAACATTTTTTATTGTGGGGGCGGGGGTGGGCGTGGAAAAAATTTGATATAAGCTTGATCTGCGTGCAGACAATAGGAGTCTACATTTCAAAATTGGTTGCTCTAGCTCTTCTAGTCTCTGAGATCTAGGTGTTCATACAGACAGACGGACAGACGGACATGGCTATATAAAAATAGCACTAGTTACAAGGAGAGTTGAGCGCTTCACTGCTCCTTTTGAGCGCTCTAATAGCGCTCTTAGAGCGCTTTGGGTTTTGCTGGGTCTCTACGCAGTAGAAGTGCGTGTTTAAACATGTACATATGTATGTATACATATTTTGTGTCCGCGCACACTTACATGCATATGCAAACATGCGTACATACAAATGTACATGTAAAATATGCATGTACATATGTATGTATGCTTGTGTGATGTTTGACGTTCAAGGGCAGAACAATAAAGCGCATGCTCCGCCTTTGCTTTCGACAGATTTCGCACACATGCACAAAAAAACATATGCGAGTTTAAATATATTAATTTTGTATACCCTGTTCCCATTAAAAATGAGAAAAGGGGATCATGAAGTTGTGCAAATGTATGTAAGAGCCAGAAGGAAGCTTCTCCGACCCTATAAAGTATATATATTCTTGATCAGCATGACGAGCAGAGTTGATATAGCCATGTCCGTCTGTACGTCCGTCTGTTTCTATGCTATCTCCTCCGTCAGTTTTAAAGTTATCTTAACCAAACTTTGTACGAAGCCTTTTGGTACAAATACGCTGCACATTTGTCGGAATCGGCCGGATCGGATGACTATATCATATAGCTGCCATAGGAACCATCGGTCGAAAAAGTAGTTTTAGTGAGAAAAACTTTTTTGTTTTCAATGGTAGCGTCTTTATGCCTTCCAGTGTTGAATATTATTAGTTTCCACACAATTTTGGGGAGTTCGGTCAAAATATGACCGGATGAATATATCGTATAGCTGCCATATAACAAACTGGCAAGCAAATGGTCAAAGTAGTGGCGCCATCAAGCTACAAGGGTATACACTGCTCGCCACTTGAATAGGACACCTCTAAAGTCGATTTTCTATAGTAAATTGCTACTAAACCAAGCCATCTAGGAAAATAATTTTTGTTTTCTTATAAAGTTTATTTAAATGTAGTAATTAGACGAAAATTACAAAATTATTCAAAAGTTGTGAGTATACAAAAAACATTGTTAACCAATAAGTAACAAATTTTGGAGTCTTCATTTTGCACCACTTGAATAGGACACTTTATCTAAAAACCATTTAAGAATATTTCAATTCTTTTCAAATAACAATATTACTTAAATAAGAAATTACTAACATGTTTTTAAACCAAAAAAAGTTTTTAATAGTGTGTTGAGCCTCCTTTTTTCGGCAAAAACCTCCAACATTCGGTCTGGAAGGGATGCATACAATTTTCTCAAATAATTCAACGATATCGAGCCCCATGCTAATTTGATAGCTGCAATTAGTTCGGGAACGCTCGAATATTGCTGACCTCATCCATATACTTCACGTGTTAGCCATCCCCACACATTCTCAATGATATTCAAGTCCGGTGAATAGGGTGGCCAGTTTAATAACTGCACGTTTTGGCCCTCCAAATTAAACTTTTTTTCGTCCGAAAAGACAACACGTTGCCACTCACCGAAGTCCAGGTGACATGTGCGCGCGCGAAATCAAGGCGTTGTAACTTCCGAGCCGGGTTAAGAGGTGGCTTCTTCTTGATTTTTAGTCTCTTCAGGTGTGTAGCATTATAAATAACACGACGCATGGTTGTCAAACTTGCTTTAACGTTGCATTTTTCCCTTATCTTGGCCAAAGAGTCGTGCGAATTGGAAGCTTCTTCTCTTAATATAAGTCGCTTGTCCGCGATGGTAAGCACACTGTGGGTGTGGCCCTTCATGTTTCTACCATAATTAGCCTCATTATTAAAAAAATTTGTTATGGCGTGACGGCTCCTGTCGACTTTTTTTTGCTATTTTGGCAATAGAAAGGCCAGAATCCTTGTAAGCTTCGATTTTTTCCTTTCTCCGACTCAGATAATGAAGTGCCACGCCCCATTTAAATTTTTTTTAATTTTATATACACTTCGATTAAAGCAAAAAGTTTAAGTAAACCAAAATTTGTGTGCACGTGTCAACGAAACCGACCAAATAAAATGCACGTTCTATTCAAGTGGCGCAAAAGTTCCATTGAATTTTTGCGAATGCTCACATAAAGTGCAAACAACTTTATAACGGTTCTATTCCAAAACTTGGAATATACCAGAAAGAGCGAAGAATGCTTGCACAAAGATAATATGCAAAAAATACCGTTATTCTACCATTTCGTTTTCGAGTTACGAGCAGTTTTAAAGAGAGCATACAGGGTGTCCTATTCAAGTGGCGAGCAGTGTATGAACCGTCTAGCCGAAGTTAGCTTTCCTATTTTTTTCAGATTAAAATGGAAGACATCCAACTATATGAGCTGATACAAAAACTAAACATTGAAAAATTCGTGTACGAAAAGTTAATTGGTAAGTTTGGTTTGAAATAATTATTCTTCTCAATATATTCATTTAACGATTTTTCTAGAGTGGATTCAACTTCGACCGCCTTAAATGCATTTAGCAGATTTTTCCCAGAAAGATAATTGTCATAATAATTGCATTATGTATTATAAAAAATATTGCGTTGATATTATAAAAAATAAAGCATGGGTATTACAATAATACCCTTTGGATATTTTGAAAAATATATTATTTGATACTAAAGCCATGTCCCACAGGTATTTTGAAAATATAGCTTTCATAATCATTGATATTAACCAATATCAAATTGTTGATCTGAAAAAATATCACTTTGATGTGTTCGAAATGTTAAAGTGATATATTCGAACATAACATCTGGGTATTTTTCAGATGAAGGCCGATTTGATACTACAAAATACCAGACTGATACTAAATATCGTGATCCTTTTTTTCTGTGTACTTCTTATACTTGCAGGCAGATCAAGTTTATTAGCGCCCACAATTTGGAAACAACGTCACATCTCCCACAGTTTTGCAGATAGATGGTTTGTGCCTTTTATGCATACATAGTAATAAGTATAATTAGTTATAACTTAAATTGATGAGATAAACACATTGTTAAATCACTTTCGCTCGAAATTCGCTCGAATTTGAATTCGCCCTGCTGCAGAGCCTGTTTTCGAGAGATTTGAAATTCGCGCACTCCTGAGCCGGCGATTTGCTTAAAAAAACCCCTAAAAAGCTTTTTAATGAAAACGAGCAGTGTTTGGATGTACCTAGGTACAAATACCTAGGTACATACCAAGGTACATATTTTGTGTACCTTTTACCTTTCCTCGGTATTTTCAAATTCGAGTACCTTTTACCTTACCCCAGGTGTTAATTTTCATTTACCTTGCCAATAGGTAAGGTACTAGGTACTTTTCGTTTGATTTTTTTCGCTCCGATTACATTATAGCAGAGATGCTGCCGCGCTCAGTCATATTTAAAAGAAAAGTGTCAGGGACCTGTTTGTGGCTTTAACTGGACGTCCGGTAAACATTCCGTGTTCAAAAATTATGCGATTTATGCTAGATATCAGCCGTTCTCCTATTATCACTTTTGCAAACATTTTGCGATTTTTAGACAAATATTGTACTGATAAGCGGTTTTAAGAAAAATAATGACCGTATTTTTCAAAATACTCATTTTAATAAGTACGACTGCCGATATCTGGAGGTGCAATAACAAAAGTTACATTCGAGGAACCGGACACCAAATAGATTGCAATCTACATCGTCATTCTCTCGTGCTCGCATATAAGCGTGTACG
The DNA here is from genome assembly GCA_037044535.1 of Lordiphosa magnipectinata. Classification (NCBI taxonomy): domain Eukaryota; kingdom Metazoa; phylum Arthropoda; class Insecta; order Diptera; family Drosophilidae; genus Lordiphosa; species Lordiphosa magnipectinata. The sequence goes on along the minus strand of JBAMBO010002316.1, from coordinate 54 downwards.
ATTTCCCCAAGCACATGAAATATTGGCTACTATATATTGGCTGAAGTTCATAGC
>JBAMBO010002315.1:0-12042 GCA_037044535.1 Lordiphosa magnipectinata | reverse complement strand
AGCTAGCTTTGTAAGTTGATTTTGTGCTCGATCCAAGATATTTTGTACTTGAAGTAAGTACGCACTTTCTTAAATTTTTCGGTTTACTGTAAGTACAAAGTTCTTGATTTAAGAACGTTTTGTACTTATTTTAAGTACACCCAAGAACAAAACATACTTGAAATTTTAAGTACAAAACGATCGATCTAGAACTCTTCCAGTCGTTGTTTTCTGAGTGTACTTTAAATCGGGCTCAAACCTAGCACTTAGCTAGAGAAAAATCAAATTTTATTACAATACTTTTATACTTAATTACTTTACAATACTTTATATGTATAAATAGAAATAGTTCGGCTTTGCTTTGATGCTCATGAGCTGTTCGAAAGCGTCTTTATTTATATGAAAAATTACAGAATTTGAGCAATTGCCGGCTCTAGGTGAAGTAAAACACACAAATATGTATGATGTTTGTGACACTACAAAAGCAATTTACCAATTACAATTTAACATTGATTCGATCAAAACAAAAAAGATTTTTAACATACATTATTTTACACGTCTGCTCCGTTCGGCGTGAAGTTGGATACTGATCTATTATTTGTCAGTAAGTGTCTGTATAGGTGAGCACAGTTTTTCCGTCTTGTAGTTAATCTCTTGTCTGTTGGTGTGTCAATTATATGTAGCATCTCTATAGTGAAGCGTTTGTTGTAGTGGTTTTCTTGCTGTAGGATTGTTGTTGCTTCAAAATTCGGCGAGAGTTAATAAATTTGATTTTTGGCCTAGGTTTAGACCTAATAGCCTAGTTCCACTGACACTGACACATATGGTGATTTCACTAGAAAAGTACGTTTTGGAATAAAATCTATATGAGACCTTGTCAAAAATATGTACATTTGGGCGAATGTACAATGTACATAGTGGGACCCCACTAATACTTTTGCAACTGATGCCCTTATAGAACTGCGCAGAAAGCAGCGACTTAGGCAGATGTAGACTAGTACATATAATGCGGTTGAGGCCCCTGCGAAGCCTTGCCTTATTGCAATATGTATGAAATATCAACATTATTTTATTGACAGTTTTGAAAAGGTATCTGGCTACATTGATAATGCAAAGATAAATAAAGGGGAAATTGGAACTTTTAAAGCCGTAACGATACCACGAAATCTTAAGATATCTGATGTTGGATTTTTGATCAATTTTCTATAAAATATAATGAATTTTTTGAGCCATGTTGCGCAAAGAACTAAAAAAAATATTACTTTTCATACAAGGCAGGAAATCGGGCTATAAGATGGTGCCAAACCTTAAGCCGAACCACGTGCCAGAAAGTTGCTGAGCCTGAACCTGTTCTTAACCTACATTTTCGGTTATTTTTAACAAAGTAATAGACATTTTGAAAACTAGCGACTTTGTTGTTATGCGACAGACTCGAAATCGACCAAGAAAATAGTTATCTCTGCGCCTTAAATCAAATAGTTTTAAGAACTGGTCAACTTATCAACAGATTAAAGCTACTGCAGCTGAAGTCTCAACTTGATTTGTGTGATCAACAGTAAGGCTGAAATTACACTTTTAATTTTTAGGGACAATTTTAGTTGCAATTTTTGGTTAATAAGGAAAAGTCGTTGGTGTAAGCGAGTCAGAGTATGCTGGGATGATACACAACAGCAACTTTTGTCCTTACAATTAAAAGTGTTATTCTAGCCTAAGCAAATTTTGAATATTATTTTGAGCATTGAACACAGTATTTGCTTGTGTAAATTATGGTCCAAGACCAAGGCTCGCAACAAAATCTTCAAAAACCTTGAATCTTTTTGGTAAATTTTGGTTCAAAACCAAAATTCTAGGATTATAACAAGTCTTTCATACTTGCTTTGAAGTATAATCAAACACGAGTCGTACTTGAAATTGCCATCCGATGGTCAGGATCAATTGAATTAATGAAAGCTTGATTAGGGTCGAATTTTTTGTTCTGTTACAAACCATGCTTGGAACTAAGAAAGACCTCAAAATATTAATGTAGGGGAAAGCAAACAAAAGCATTTAATTTTGCTTGCCACTAAGTGCCCATTGCTGTGACAGACAATTGATCTTAGTGAGAAAATCTTTTTTGGTTTTTATGTTAGCGTCTTCTTGACAAATTCTAATTCAATAAATTTAAATCCAAATCGACTCGGATTAAAAGTATAAGAAAGAAATTAAAATAAATTCAATTTTTAAGAATTTGGTTTCTGAAATTGAACTAAAATTGTGATCAATTAGGTTTTAAAAGGCGAGGGGAATGGGTGAACGTGGAGAGCAAGCAAAGTTGAAGAGTAGAGGGTACAAAACTTTTGTGTCTAGTTAAATTTGGAACCTAAAAACGAAGTCTAAGATCAAGAAATTTGGCTCTTGGATAAAGAATTTTTACACAACAAAAAAAAAATTACCTTATTTAGTATAACGAGAAGGCCAAGCTAACTTCGTCTGTGCCGAAGTTTTATATACCCTTGCAAATGCTGTTTTTGAAATGTCAGAGTTTAAGAAGGCTTACATAAAAATCAACAATTTTTGTAACTAAAACCCATTTTCCGACAGATAAACATCTAATTTCGGCCAAATTTCGCGAATCTTTTTGAAAACAAATCAAATTAACAATCGCCAAGTTTAAGAAAGATAAAATTTAAAACCAAAATATTCACTGACTCATTTTCCGACCGATCGGTCCTATGGCAGCCTTAAGATATAGTCATCCAATTTCGACCAAATTTTGCGAATATATTTGTAAGCATATAAAATTAGTAATCAGTGAGTTTAAGGAAGCTAACATTAAAAACAACAAAAATTTCCTACTAAGAACCATTTTAGACCGATCGGTCCTATGGCAACCATAACATATAGTCACCCGATTTCGATCAACTTTTTCAAATTAGTTTAAAAGAGTTTAATATTCAGAATCACCGACCTTAAGAACGATTTACTTGAAAACAAAAAAGTTTTATTCCCTAAGACCCATTTTCCGACTGATCGGTCCTATGGCAGCTATAAGATATAGTCATCCAATTTTGACCAAAGTTTGCAAATCTGTTTGAAAGCATTTAGTATTAATAATGGCCGAGCTTGAGGACGCTAACATTGAAAACAAAAAAGTTTTCTCACTAAAACCCATGGTTCTTACAAATTTCTAGATTTAAGCCCCGTACTCAGAAGGACAGCAAATTCCTTTCGTCACAGTTTTTTATACAATTAGAAACACCTTGGCTTTGATTTGATGCTCATGTGCCATAAGAAAGTGTTTCTATTTATGTGAAATACTGTGAAGAAAGGAATTTTCTGTCCTTCTGAGTATAAGCCTTCAAGTATGAAATAGAAAACTACTTTAATTTTGATCAAATTGCATTTTTTGTTTCCATATTTTTGATTTACCAACCACTGTGCCTTAGCGTCAACTTGTTGCGTGTGACTGCCCTGTCACCCAAACACTTCAAAACGAATTACAATTTAATTATGCCACCGCAACTTTTCACACTACAACCAAACCCCCTCCCACCCGCAACTCTCAACCACCACCACAGAGAGACAATTGTAATTAAAATTTTTGGTGGCATTTGATGTTGTTAAATATTTGCTGACCTGTACCTGAACTAAAGAAGTTGACATCCGAATCCGTGTAATAGGCATTGGCGGTGGTGTGATTGTGCGTGGACGTGGCCGAGCTGGGGGAATAGTCGGCACCCACAAAGGGAGCAATGTCATTAAAATATCCCAGGCCCAAGGAGGCGGCTGTCGAACTGTTGAGAGCACCAGCCAAATTGTTACTCCCCACGCTGGCGAAACTTTGAGATGAGGTGCTGGAGGATGAGGCACTCGAACTGGAACCAGAGGAAGCGGTATTGCTGCCGGTACTGCCGCCGGAGAGGCGATGTTGTTGCGGTGGTGATGGCTGCTGCTGCTGCTGTTGTTGGGTGGGTGAGCCATAAAGTGGCTGAGGATGTTGCTGCTGCTGCTGCTGTTGCATTTGATGCAGCGGCTGTTGATGTGCCAAATGATAGCTAGGATAATTATCATAGCTTTGCAGCACCATATTTGTGTTATAATTGTTGTTGTTGTGGCTGTAGAGTTGCTGCTGTTCCACTTCTTTGTGACTGTCCAAAGCATTTGCTGCACTGATTATGGTGGCATTTACCAAGAACGCAGAGGGCGGCATTTCTTCAAATTTTCCCAATGATCAATACTCAAAAACAACGGAAATTGCTTGGTCGAAATGCACGTCATTGACTTTTGTTCATTTAAATCTGCGGGATCCACTCAATTGACAAGAAAATATAGTTTATGCTGGTGGTACTTGCATTTGTATTAAAATTGGAATTTATATTTTTGCACTTAATTTCGTTGATGCGGGCGGCCTCCAGGCCACTTTGATTGATAAGTTTGTGTTGGGGGTGACTCAAAAAAATAAACACTGATTACTTTTTTTTTTTTATTAAAATGAAATATTTTTATATTTTTAAGAATTTTTTATCGTCGTTTCCGCCGTTGAATTCCATTTGCACTTGTTAACAATTTGTATTTTGTTGAAATTTAGTTTTCACACTTAATTTAGGCATTGTTTTGTACAGCAATTCACTTTAATTAATGCGCATATTGTGGATACTCGAGTCACAGTACCAAGCGGCGTATAAGCAATTTTGTTTTGTTGAGATGATCGAGAAAACGCGCGAGAGCAACGAGCGAGAGGCAAATGTTTCACCTTCGACAGACGTTCAAGAACTGAAGTTGCGCTGAAGTTGTGGCCCGAGTTGTTGGCTGTATCTCAGACTCGGCGGCACTCGGGTCTCGGGTGTGTGTGTGTGTGTGTGTGTGTGTGTGTGTGTGTGTGTGTGGGAGAGCGCTAGCAACTCGTGTGCTGGCTTCGTGTGCGCTCGGTTTGTAATGTGCCAATGGCAAATAATAAATAATCAAGTGAAGAACAGAATACGAAATACTTTCACAGGGTGTTCTCGCAGCTGGTTTATGTACTTCGTACATATGTATGTATGTGTATGTGCATGTATGTACATGTGCCTGCTGCCTATTTATCTACAATTTTTTTTATGCCATATTTCTGTTAATCTTTGCTAGTGGCTACCACTTGTTGATTGTTATTTAATTTAAATGCTCTCCCCCTCCCACGTACAGTTGCCTCCAAAAATTAGCCTCTTGGATTTTGTTCATTAACAAAACGCCAACACATCATGCTCTAGTCTCAGCCCACTCTGTCGAATTAGACGCAAGTTTCTGGGATTGGTTGTGTTGCATGATGAGATCATGCCAAAAAAAAACACATATTGAGAGTAAGGCGTAGTGGTACGTAGTACGTGTGTCGTTAAGATTTCATTTTTTGCTGCTGCTGTTGCTGTTGTTGTATAATTAAAAATGGTGGCCATCATCGTGCCATCATCATTCAAATAAAAACGTGTTTGCGAGCATTTTCGCTGTAAACAGCCAATGACAATAAGTCGCCAATATTTCGCATTTACGTGGCATCCAAAAAGACACGTTCTTCTGATTGAAACTTTGGCATAACTAATGCTTAGGGCTGCACTTGGAAAAAATTGACAGGGTAAGTCCACTCAAATTGGTCGCAAAATCCCCTAAAGTTTGATATTTTCAATTCTGAGAACCAAATTTTTATTTTAAGTTTGTATTTGAAAGTTCCATTAAGCTTAAAAAAAGACTCGAAACTGGTTCGGAACGGTTCTTACACAAGTCGGAACCGAATTTAAGCCGAAGCACAATAATCTAACGATGCATGGGTTCGTTTAAAAAAAAAACACGAAAAGGCCAAGCTAACTTCGTCTGTGCCGAAGTTTTTATAATTTCGCGAATTTTTTTTTTTTAAACAAATCAAATTGAAAGTAAAAAAGTTTTTCTCACTAAGACTCATTTTCCGACCGATCGGTCCTATGACAGACTTAAGATATAGTCAGACTTAGACTTAGACCAAATTTTGCGAATCTATTTGAAAGCATATAAAATTAGTAATCAGCGAGTTTAAGGACGCTAACATTAAAAACAAAATAAATTTCTTACTAAGACCCACTTCCGACAGATCGGTCAAATGGCAACCATAAGATATAGTCACCCGATGTCGATCAACTTTTTCAAATTAGTTTGAAAGCGTTTAATATTAATAATGACCGACATTAAGAACGATTTACTTAAAGGTTTTTCACTAGAACCCATTTTTCGACCGATCGGTCCTATGGCAGCTATAAGATATAGTCATCCGATTTTGACCAATATTTGCAAATCTGTTTGAAAACATATAATATTTATAATGGCCGAGTTTAAGGACGCTAGCATTGAAAACAAAAAAGTTTTTCTCACTAAGACCCATTTTTTGACCGATGGTTCCTATGGCAGCTATAAGATATGGTCATCCGATCCGGTCGGTACCAATATATTAGCAGCGTGCAGTAAAAAGAAGACTCTCTGCGAAATTTTAGCTCGACAGCCTTAAAACTGAGAGACAGACAAAGCTCAATCGATTCAGCTCGTTGCCCTGATCAAGAATATATATAGTTTAAGGGGTCGGAAATGAATATTTCTATGCGTTGTAAACTTTTGGGCAAAATTTTAATACCCTTTGCAAGGGTATAAAAAACAATCTAGTGCAAAACAGACTAAGCTTTAACATTAAAAAGACTAGAGATGAACCGAACCCAACTGCTTTTTCTTGCTAGTTAATCGAATAAGTGTCTTTTCAACAATACTGAACCGAACACAAAACAGCTTAAGATAACGGTTTCACTTAAGGAAATCTTCTAGTTCGTCAAAAGAAAACGGGATACGATTTTTTAATTCTGTTTTTTGTATTTGTTAGGACAATTTATTGAGAAAAATACTAAATTTTAAAAAAGTGAATTTATGGTGCGGTTAAGAAGTTCTCGGCCTCTAAAGAAGGCTATAAAAAATGAAAAGTATGTCCAATGTTCGCACGATTGCGGGGGTATACTGCATCCAAAATCCGAAACAAAAACGTGGAATTAGTAAGTTTAGCATAGAAATGGTAGCCATTTGAATATGTAAAATCGATTTTTCATAATCGACCGACAGACCACATCGGTCGGGTCGGGTCAGTCGTGTCTCTCACACCCCCACCCCAAATATTCTTTTTAAGTTTTTTATTTTGAGAATTATTCTTACTTGGATCAAGTACTGAAACTCTTGAATCAAGAATTATTCGTACTTGGATCAAGAGCTGAAACTCCTGAATTAGGAATGTCGGGATCAAAAATTCACTCTTGGATCAAGAATTTCGCTCTTGGATCAGGAATTTTCACTCTTACCGTAATTTTGAGAACGAATACTCTTGATTCAAGAGTGAAATTCTCTATTTTTTCACTGAGTGTATGTTTTCAATACAAGTACATCTTACTCAATACAAGTATCAAACATACGTAAACAGATAAGTTAAGAGAATATCTACACAGTCTAAATTAATTTGCCAAATTTACACAAGGTGACAGAAAATTTAGAAACAAAATAAATAATAAAAAAAAAAAAACAAGTAACACATTCGATGCCTTTCCTCAGAGGCACTGCGTAGCTCAGCCGTCTAAGGTGTCGTTCCAACCGTATTTTTCAGTCCAAGGGCCCCGAGTCAGTCAAATCACCCCAGAGTAAGTAAAAAAAAAAAAAATATAAATTTGTTTAATAGTGATATTTTTCAGAACAGAAAAGCTACACGCCACGTGTTGAAATGAGAAAGATAAACGTGGCGGGCAGAAAAGCTACACGTAACATGTAGGATTTCAAGTTAAAAATCCCCGTCAAAGCGTGTCGCGAAATCACACATTTTCGTGTAGCTTTTGCATATTTTTTTTCTTTGTGTACTTAAAAAGAGAGGAAAAACTTGTTCAGTAAAAAGGTTGCCTTCAACTCAAAATAAGAGCAAAACTTTCTCAACAAATTTTGAGCACAAATATTCTGAAACTGCTTAAAATGAGCACAATTCAACTCAACTGAACCATCACACAGAAAAGCATAAAAAGCCATTTAGACGTGTAGCTACAAAAGTGAATACAAAAACAATGGCTCAATGTGCTAGCACGCCACTCCATACTTTGTTCGCTGAGCGCTAAAGGTCCTGGGTTTGATAGCTACACAAGTCCGAAAATAATTTTTTTTATTTATCTTGAAGACCTAAATAAACCAAGTCTGTTTGAAGTGGGTCGTAGAAGGTGTTGTCTCTGATCTTACTTCCATAGGGGACCAAAATAAACTTCGCTTTAAAGAAAATTCGTAATATAGAGAAAGAAATACGTAATACGAATCAGTTCAGAAAACTAATTCATTATAAAGAGAACTTCGGTGTACGAAAGTTCGTAATAGAGAAGTTCGACTGTCCAACCCAAAGAGAAATGTGATGAATGAACCTAAACCCAAAATGCTTCACACCTTCGGGACCTTGGAATTTTAAGAAATTTGCAGACCTCATAATTATAATTTATTGTTAAGCTTAAGGTATTAACCATATGAAACAAATCAATTTAATTTCAATCACGTTTAAATTAAAATATGGGATAATTTTTTTTTTTGTAAGTGTGTGTGATAATCCCCACTTGTGGGGGATGATATGGAGTGACTTGGTGTTGGTTAGGAAATTGGGACCACGCAAAACTGGCACTGCTATCAGTTTATAATTCCTATTGATTTAACTTGCTTGATAACAACAAAATTGCAATGGTCCCAACAATTTTGCACTCCCCAGACACCCCAAGCTCAAGTATTTCCTGGAAAATTCTTGCACTTTATGTGATTGCTGATAAAGCGTAAAGCAAAAAAAAAAAAAAATAATAATAAAAACAGATGGTTTGGGCAGGGTCGAAGATTTTATTCCCTTTGAATAAACCTTTACCACAAATTAATGTAACTTAATTGAAACTAAAATCAAGTAATTCGTATTAAATAATGATAAGAAATTAACTCACACAACCCAAATAAACTGGGGAACTTGCCAAATTTTAATCATTTCCAGGGAACATATGTTGCAGATGAATATCAAGAACATCCGGTATACTTTTCGCAGAAGACCAATATTTTAGCCTAAATATTTACAACATTCATTGTTCTCTTTAAAGTTGAAACCAGGATTTCTGAAAAGAATTCCCCAACTTTAAATGTTGATATGAACCTTTTCCTTTTTTTTTTTTTTTGATAGGGAATTCCTTTAAATGTGTAGTTCGAGGAATAGAACTTTTTTTTTTTAAGTTATAACTCTAGTAGGGTAAACCCCCTAACATTTTTATAACATTTCGTTACATTTTAACAACATTTTTGGCTCAGATACTTAAATCTTAAATTCGGTTTTCCAAGTTTCACTGAACATAGAAGAGTATGTTACTAAACTACAAAGGTGTAGACTACTTATTTTTAGTGTAGAATGCCCTATTAAAACACATTGCTTGGTATTTAATATTGTTTAACTAAATATAAAGTGAACGAGTATCCATCGACTTGGTTTTGAACCGTCTGTCGATCATCTTACACTTATCCAATGCTACTTTGGTTAATACAGATACCAGATCGTTCGCCTTGTAGTGTGGATATTGTGTATAATCTTATTTGCCGTCAGCTGATATTGAAATTTAAACTTTTGACTAATGGTAAATGTTTTGTAATTGTAAATTTTGTGATTGTCTCCTATAGTGCATGTTTTATATAGTTCGCGAATGAGGTCCAATTCGGTTCATTTCAAATGTTTATGGTTTCCCGATGTGTAAGTTGCGATCTTTTTAGGTGTAGCTTCCTAATTTTCTTTAAAACTGGGAATATGGCTACAAAATGTAAAGTGTCTTCAGATGTTGTTAACTTAAACAGGTTACATTCGCTGAAAACTACAAAGGTAATTGTGCTATTTTTCCGGAAAGGTAAATGTTGATGCATTGAAAAAGCAGCCTATTTGTGCTGAGCTGATTTTTCTTGGATTTTAAGCTATTTCGTGCTCAGTGAGAAATGTGTCGTCATAATCGACCCACCGAATAAGCTATTCAAGCTAGATCAAATTTTGCACCAGTTTCACTTTATTTGACATTAATCTACCATCACGTGTGCGGAGAGTTCGTACCGAGAAGAATATTGCTGCAATTGGCCCAGTGTTATTCGACCACCTGGTAGATTTTATGTAAGGACCTCGATGTGAAACCGTACAAAATACAGCTGGCGCCAGAACTGAAGCCGAATGTTCGTTTGTTTACTAAATGGGCCTTAGAAAAATTGAATAATAGATTGGCAGCGACGGAGCGGTGGACATATTAAGGAGAACTCATAACAATTTCGCCCGAACTCACGTACCTAGGAATTATATTCACCCCCACAGTCTTTTTTAAAAAAACATGTGATTCTTAGCAATAATAAAGCCAAAACAAGTACGAATGTGACATGGAACAATTTTCTAGTCAATCGGGAAGTTAGCATTAATATCAAATGGACATTATTCAATGCAGTATGTCGAGCGGTTTAATCCTATGGAGCTCAAGTCTGGGGATGCAGGCACTTTGAAGAAGTGGACAGTCTCTTAACTCTTTTTCTTACAAAGGTTCTTACCGAGCTGCATTGGCACTAGAAACGGGACTGGAAGATGCACACCTATATTCTCTAGATCTGCTATATAGGAAAAGTTTTGCATAAGTACGATGATCAGCGTCTGCCCAATTGCCTAACAGGCAAACTACTGGAGTTGGATTGCAATCCATTTTTCTGAATTTCTGGGATGGAGGACTAGACTGGCAAAGTGCTATGAGAACGGCAAGGCAATGAAACACTTTCCGCGTGATAATAGTCAGTACACTTAAACACAAGGCCTTAAGCTAACGAACCCACCGACAATACACTAGCACCTCGCGGATATTTAAGTATCTAGATCACACAGTATCCAATAAATATCTGTATCTCGTAAGCTCGTTTTGCTTTAATAAAATTGACGTCAAACGTCTATAACCGATTGGAACATGCATCATGCCCCCTATGTAACACACAAGAAAACGATGACATATGGCATTTGCTGGGCAGATGCCCCAATCCCAGTGTTGCCAACGCTTCTACACAAAAAAAGGACGGTTGAACCCAGAAAAAAAGACAGAAAACGGAAAGATTTTTTTTAAAAGGCTAAAAATATAGGGGAAACAATGTTTGCTTATGAGTATCAAAAAGTTTATATGTAGTTTGCGACCTTTCTAAATTGTAGAAATTTGAGTTTATCCGACTCTAGGTCAAATGAAATAGACACTTGTGTGGGCTGTTTTTCCCGATATATTTCGGTTGCCCACATCACAGCAACCATCTTCAGGGACAATTATTTTACACGTCTGTGCCGTCTGACGTGGAGTTTCGAATATCTTTATTTTCGTTTGATTCATATCAAGGTTTGTATTATAAGCATAAATTTTGTGTGCATATGATGAATTCATTCCAAATAACCGAAGACATTGCTAGTGCCGCCTCCTGACGACAAGCTGCTGATGTTGAATGTGGCTGAAACGTAATTTTGGGCACTGCATTTTGCATGTGTTTCAATGGTTAATCTTTGGATTTATAGTGCAATTGCAGTTTGCCTCCGGATCCGGATATTTGGCATCTCGGCACATACAATTCTTTAATTCAGGTTCTTTTCACCAAGACTCGAGAAATTTTTGATTGTAAACGTCTTTCAGTATGTTGAAACTTTAAAGCGCAATGAACCGATATTCGATGTCTAAATTCGATTACACACAAATAAAACAGGGCTGCATCGCTTTGAAAAATGCTTATCGAAGGCGGAAAATCAATATGAAAGCGATGCCACATAGTTGAAATTGATAAAATGCCTTAGAACAATTAAAACGAGAGCGTAAGTTAAAGTCGGCTCAAACCGACTTCGATATACCCGTTACTCATGGAAACAAATGTTTAATAGCCTTCCTGTATGCCTGAGGTGGGTCAGCCGAAAAGTATGCAACATTTTTTAACTCGGCTATTTATTATCCGATCTTGATGAAAATTTTAGGGCTTATAGATGTTGCGAATATAAATCTACGTTTTGAATTTGTGGGAGTGGCA
>JBAMBO010002314.1:0-10950 GCA_037044535.1 Lordiphosa magnipectinata | reverse complement strand
TATGTACATTTGGGCGAATGTACAATGTACATAGTGGGACCCCACTAATACTTTTGCAACTGATGCCCTTATAGAACTGCGCTGAAAGCAGCGACTTAGGCAGATGTAGACTAATACATATAATGCGGTTGAGGCCCCTGCGAAGCCTTGCCTTATTGCAATATGTATGAAATATCAACATTATTTTATTGACAGTTTTGAAAAGGTATCTGAGTACATTGATAATGCAAAGATAAATTAAGGGGAAATTGGAACTTTTAAAGCCGTAACGATACCACCAAATCTTAAGATATCTGATGTTGGATTTTTGATCAATTTTCTATAAAAAATGTACCTAATTTTTTAGAGCCATGTTGCGCAAAGAACTAAAAAAAATATTACTTTTCATACAAGGCAGGAAATCGGGCTATAAGATGGTGCCAAACCTTAAGCCGAACCACGTGCCAGAAAGTTGCTGAGCCTGAACCTGTTCTTAACCTACATTTTCGGTTATTTTTAACAAAGTAATAGACATTTTGAAAACTAGCGACTTTGTTGTTATGCGACAGACTCGAAATCGACCAAGAAAAATAGTTATCTCTGCGCCTTATGGCCTTAATAGAAAACCGACTAAATCAAATAGTTTTAAGAACTGGCCAACTTATCAACAAATTAAAGCTACTGCAGCTGAAGTCTCAACTTGATTTGTGTGATCAACAGTAAGGCTGAAATTACACTTTTAATTTTTAGGGACAATTTTAGTTGCAATTTTTGGTTAATAAGGAAAAGTCGTTGGTGTAAGCGAGTCAGAGTATGCTGGGATGATACACAACAGCAACTTTTGTCCTTACAATTAAAAGTGTTATTCTAGCCTAAGCAAATTTTGAATATTATTTTGAGCATTGAACACAGTATTTGCTTGTGTAAATTATGGTCCAAGACCAAGGCTCGCAACAAAATCTTCAAAAACCTTGAATCTTTTTGGTAAATTTTGGTTAAAAACCAAAATTCTAGGATTGTAACAAGTCTTTCATACTTGCTTTGAAGTATAATCAAACACGAGTCGTACTTGAAATTGCCATCCGATGGTCAGGATCAATTGAATTAATGAAAGCTTCATTAGGGTCGAATTTTTTGTTCTGTTACAAACCATGCTTGGAACTAAGAAAGACATCCAAATATTAGTGTAGGGGAAAGCAAACAAAAGCATTTAATTTTGCTTGCCACTAAGTGCCCATTGCTGTGACACACAATTGATCTTAGTGAGAAAATCTTTTTTGGTTTTTATGTTAGCGTATTCTTGACAAATTCTAATTCAATAAATTTAAATCCAAATCGACTCGGATTAAAAGTATAAGAAAGAAATTAAAATAAATTCAATTTTTAAGAATTTGGTTTCTGAAATTGAACTTAAATTGTGATCAATTAGGTTTTAAAAGGCGAGGGGAATGGGTGAACGTGGAGAGCAAGCAAAGTTGAAGAGTAGAGGATACAAAACTTTTGTGTCTAGTTAAATTTGGAACCTAAAAACGAAGTCTAAGATCAAGAAATTTGGCTCTTGGATAAAGAATTTCTACACAACAAAAAAAAAATTACCTTATTTAGTATAACGAGAAGGCCAAGCTAACTTCGGCTGTGCCGACGTTTTATATACCCTTGCAAATGCTGTTTTTGAAATGTCAGAGTTTAAGAAGGCTTACATAAAAATCAACAATTTTTGTAACTAAAACCCATTTTCCGACAGATAAACATCTAATTTCGGCCAAATTTCGCAAATCTTTTTGAAAACATATCAAATTAACAATCGCCGAGTTTAAGAAAGATAAAATTTAAAACCAAAATATTCACTGACTCATTTTCCGACCGATCGGTCCTATGGCAGCCTTAAGATATAGTCATCCAATTTCGACCAAATTTTGCGAATATATTTGAAAGCATATAAAATTAGTAATCAGTGAGTTTAAGGACGCTAACATTAAAAACAACAAAAATATCCTACTAAGAACCATTTTCGACCGATCGGACCTATGGCAACCATAACATATAGTCACCCGATGTCGATCAACTTTTTCAAATTAGTTTGAAAGAGTTTAATATTCAGAATCACCGACCTTAAGAACGATTTACTTGAAAACAAAAAGGCTTTATTCCCTAAGACCCATTTTCCGACTGATCGGTCCTATGGCAGCTATAAGATATAGTCATCCAATTTTGACCAAAGTTTGCAAATCTGTTTGAAAGCATTTAGTATTAATAATGGCCGAGCTTGAGGACGCTAACATTGAAAACAAAAAAGTTTTCTCACTAAAACCCATGGTTCTTACAAATTTCTAGATTTAAGCCCCGTACTCAGAAGGACACCTTGGCCACCAGGAACACCTTGGCTTTGATTTGATGCTCATGTGCCATAAGAAAGTGTTTCTATTTATGTGAAATACTGTGACGAAAGGAATTTTCTGTCCTTCTGAGTATAAGCCTTCAAGTATGAAATAGAAAACTACTTTAATTTTGATCAAATTGCATTTTTTGTTTCCATATTTTTGATTTACCAACCACTGTGCCTTAGCGTCAACTTGTTGCGTGTGACTGCCCTGTCACCCAAACACTTCAAAACGAATTACAATTTAATTATGCCACCGCAACTTTTCACACTACAACCAAACCCCCTCCCACCCGCAACTCTCAACCACCACCACAGAGAGACAATTGTAATTAAAATTTTTGGTGGCATTTGATGTTGTTAAATATTTGCTGACCTGTACCTGAACTAAAGAAGTTGACATCCGAATCCGTGTAATAGGCATTGGCGGTGGTGTGATTGTGCGTGGACGTGGCCGAGCTGGGGGAATAGTCGGCACCCACAAAGGGAGCAATGTCATTAAAATATCCCAGGCCCAAGGAGGCGGCTGTCGAACTGTTGAGAGCACCAGCCAAATTGTTACTCCCCACGCTGGCGAAACTTTGAGATGAGGTGCTGGAGGATGAGGCACTCGAACTGGAACCAGAGGAAGCGGTATTGCTGCCGGTACTGCCGCCGGAGAGACGATGTTGTTGCGGTGGTGGTGGCTGCTGCTGCTGCTGTTGTTGGGTGGGTGAGCCATAAAGTGGCTGAGGATGTTGCTGCTGCTGCTGCTGTTGCATTTGATGCAGCGGCTGTTGATGTGCCAAATGATAGCTAGGATAATTATCATAGCTTTGCAGCACCATATTTGTGTTATAATTGTTGTTGTTGTGGCTGTAGAGTTGCTGCTGTTCCACTTCTTTGTGACTGTCCAAAGCATTTGCTGCACTGATTATGGTGGCATTTACCAAGAACGCAGAGGGCGGCATTTCTTCAAATTTTCCCAATGATCAATACTCAAAAACAACGGAAATTGCTTGGTCGAAATGCACGTCATTGACTTTTGTTCATTTAAATCTGCGGGATCCACTCAATTGACAAGAAAATATAGTTTATGCTGGTGGTACTTGCATTTGTATTAAAATTGGAATTTATATTTTTGCACTTAATTTCGTTGATGCGGGCGGCCTCCAGGCCACTTTGATTGATAAGTTTGTGTTGGGGGTGACTCAAAAAAATAAACACTGATTACTTTTTTTTATTATTAAAATGAAATATTTTTATATTTTTAAGAATTTTTTATCGCCGTTTCCGCCGTTGAATTCCATTTGCACTTGTTAACAATTTGTATTTTGTTGAAATTTAGTTTTCACACTTAATTTAGGCATTGTTTTGTACAGCAATTCACTTTAATTAATGCGCATATTGTGGATACTCGAGTCACAGTACCAAGCGGCGTATAAGCAATTTTGTTTTGTTGTTGAGATGATCGAGAAAACGCGCGAGAGCAACGAGCGAGAGGCAAATGTTTCACCTTCGACAGACGTTCAAGAACTGAAGTTGCGCTGAAGTTGTGGCCCGAGTTGTTGGCTGTATCTCAGACTCGGCGGCAGTCGGGTCTCGGGTGTGTGTGTGTGTGTGTGTGTGTGGGAGAGCGCTAGCAACTCGTGTGCTGGCTTCGTGTGCGCTCGGTTTGTAATGTGCCAATGGCAAATAATAAATAATCAAGTGAAGAACAGAATACGAAATACTTTCACAGGGTGTTCTCGCAGCTGGTTTATGTACTTCGTACATATGTATGTATGTGTATGTGCATGTCTGTACATGTGCCTGCTGCCTATTTATCTACAATTTTTTTATGCCATATTTCTGTTAATCTTTGCTAGTGGCTACCACTTGTTGATTGTTATTTAATTTAAATGCTCTCCCCCTCCCACGTACAGTTGCCTCCAAAAATTAGCCTCTTGGATTTTGTTCATTAACAAAACGCCAACACAGCATGCTCTAGTCTCAGCCCACTCTGTTGAATTAGACGCAAGTTTCTGGGATTGGTTGTGTTGCATGATGAGATCATGCCAAAAAAAAAACACATATTGAGAGTAAGGCGTAGTGGTACGTAGTACGTGTGTCGTTAAGATTTCATTTTTTGCTGCTGCTGTTGTTGTATAATTAAAAATGGTGGCCATCATCGTGCCATCATCATTCAAATAAAAACGTGTTAGCGAGCATTTTCGCTGTAAACAGCCAATGACAATAAGTCGCCAATATTTCGCATTTACGTGGCATCCAAAAAGACACGTTCTTCTGATTGAAACTTTGGCATAACTAATGCTTAGGGCTGCACTTGGAAAAAATTGACAGGGTAAGTCCACTCAAATTGGTCGCAAAATTCTCTAAAGTTTGATATTTTCAATTCTGAGAACCAAATTTTTATTTTAAGTTTGTATTTGAAAGTTCCATTAAGCTTAAAAAAAGACTCGAAACTGGTTCGGAACGGTTCTTACACAAGTCGGAACCGAATTTAAGCCGAAGCACAATAATCTAACGATGCATGGGTTCGTTTAAAAAAAAAACACGAAAAGGCCAAGCTAACTTCGTCTGTGCCGAAGTTTTTATAATTTCGCGAATTTTTTTTAAAACAAATCAAATTGAAAGTAAAAAAGTTTTTCTCACTAAGACTCATTTTCCGACCGATCGGTCCTATGACAGCCTTAAGATATAGTCAGACTTAGACTTAGACCAAATTTTGCGAATCTATTTGAAAGCATATAAAATTAGTAATCAGCGAGTTTAAGGACGCTAACATTAAAAACAAAATAAATTTCTTACTAAGACCCACTTCCGACAGATCGGTCAAATGGCAACCATAAGATATAGTCACCCGATGTCGATCAACTTTTTCAAATTAGTTTGAAAGCGTTTAATATTAATAATGACCGACATTAAGAACGATTTACTTAAAGGTTTTTCACTAGAACCCATTTTTCGACCGATCGGTCCTATGGCAGCTATGAGATATAGTCATCCGATTTTGACCAATATTTGCAAATCTGTTTGAAAACATATAATATTTATAATGGCCGAGTTTAAGGACAGACCACGTCGGTCGGGTCGGGTCAGTCGTGTCTCTCACACCCCCACCCCAAATATTCTTTTTAAGTTTTTTATTTTGAGAATTATTCTTACTTGGATCAAGTACTGAAACTCTTGAATCAAGAATTATTCGTACTTGGATCAAGAGCTGAAACTCCTGAATTAGGAATGTCGGGATCAAAAATTCACTCTTGGATCAAGAATTTCGCTCTTGGATCAGCAATTTTCACTCTTACCGTAATTTTGAGAACGAATACTCTTGATTCAAGAGTGAAATTCTCTATTTTTTCACTGAGTGTATGTTTTCAATACAAGTACATCTTACTCAATACAAGTATCAAACTTACGTAAACAGATAAGTTAAGAGAATATCTGGACAGTCTAAATTAATTTGCCAAATTTACACAAGGAGACAGAAAATTTAGAAACAAAATAAATAATAAAAAAAAAAAAACAAGTAACACATTAGATGCCTTGCCTCAGAGGCACTGCGTAGCTCAGCCGTCTAAGGTGTCGTTCCAACCGTATTTTTCAGTCCAAGGGCCCCGAGTTCAAATCACCCCAGAGTAAGTAAAAAAAAATATATAAATTTCTTTTAATAGTGATATTTTTCAGAACAGAAAAGCTACACGCCACGTGTTGAAATGAGAAAGATAAACGTGGCGGGCAGAAAAGCTACACGCGTAACATGTGCGTGTCGAAATCCCACATTTTCGTCGTGTAGCTTTTGCATATTTTTTTTCTTTGTGTACTTAAAAAGAGGGGAAAAACTTGTTCAGTAAAAAGGTTGCCTTCAACTCAAAATAAGAGCAAAACTTTCTCAACAAATTTTGAGCACAAATATTCTGAAACTGCTTGAAATGAGCACAATTCAACTCAACTGAACCATCACACAGAAAAGCATAAAAAGCCATTTAGACGTGTAGCTACAAAAGTGAATACAAAAACAATGGCTCAATGTGCTAGCACGCCACTCCATACTTTGTTCGCTGAGCGCTAAAGGTCCTGGGTTTGATAGCTACACAAGTCCGAAAATAATTTTTTTTATTTATCTTGAAGACCTAAATAAACCAAGTCTGTTTGAAGTGGGTCGTAGAAGGTGTTGTCTCTGATCTTACTTCCATAGGGGACCAAAATAAACTTCGTTATAAAGAAAATTCGTAATATAGAGAAAGAAATACGTAATACGAATCAGTTCAGAAAACTAATTCGTTATAAAGAGAGCTTCGGTGTACGAAAGTTCGTAATAGAGAAGTTCGACTGTCCAACCCAAAGAGAAATGTGATGAATGAACCTAAACCCAAAATGCTTCACACCTTCGGGACCTTGGAATTTTAAGAAATTTGCAGACCTCATAATTATAATTTATTGTTAAGCTTAAGGTATTAACCATATGAAACAAATCAATTTAATTTCAATCACGTTTAAATTAAAATATGGGATAATTTTTTTTTATGTAAGTGTGTGTGATAACCCCCACTTGTGGGGGATGTTATGGAGTGACTTGGTGTTGGTTAGGAAAATGGGACCACGCAAAACTGGCACTGCTATCAGTTTATAATTCCTATTGATTTAACTTGCTTGATAACAACAAAATTGCAATGGTCCCAACAATTTTGCACTCCCCAGACACCCCAAGCTCAAGTATTTCCTGGAAAATTCTTGCACTTTATGTGATTGCTGATAAAGCGTAAAGCAAAAAAAAAAAATAATAATAAAAACAGATGGTTTGGGCAGGGTCGAAGATTTTATTCCCTTTGAATAAACCTTTACCACAAATTAATGTAACTTAATTGAAACTAAAATCAAGTAATTCGTATTAAATAATGATAAGAAATTAACTCACACAACCCAAATAAACTGGGGAACTTGCCAAATTTTAATCATTTCCAGGGAACATATGTTGCAGATGAATATCAAGAACATCCGGTATACTTTTCGCAGAAGACCAATATTTTAGCCTAAATATTTACAACATTCATTGTTCTCTTTAAAGTTGAAACCAGGATTTCTGAAAAGAATTCCCCAACTTTAAATGTTGATATGAACCTTTTCCTTTTTTTTTTTTTGATAGGGAAATTCCTTTAAATGTGTAGTTCGAGGAATAGAACTTTTTTTTTTAAGTTATAACTCTAGTAGGGTAAGCCCCCCAACATTTTTATAACATTTCGTTACATTTTAACAACATTTTTGGCTCAGATACTTAAATCTTAAATTCGGTTTTCCAAGGTTCACTGAACATAGAAGAGTATGTTACTAAACTACAAAGGTGTATACTACTTATTTTTAGTGTAAAATGCCCTATTACAACACATTGCTTGGTATTTAATATTGTTTAACTAAATATAAAGTGAACGAGTATCCATCGACTTGGTTTTGAACCGTCTGTCGATCATCTTACACTTATCCAATGCTACTTTGGTTAATACAGATACCAGATCGTTCGCCTTGTAGTGTGGATATTGTGTATAATCTTATTTGCCGTCAGCTGATATTGAAATTTAAACTTTTGACTAATGGTAAATATTTTGTAATTGTAAATTTTGTGATTGTCTCCTATAGTTAAGTGCATGTTTTATATAGTTCGCGAATGAGGTCCAATTCGGTTCATTTCAAATGTTTATGGTTTCCCGATGTGTAAGTTGCGATCTTTTTAGGTGTAGCTTCCTAATTTTCTTTAAAACTGGGAATATGGCTACAAAATGTAAAGTGTCTTCAGATGTTGTTAACTTAAACAGGTTACATTCGCTGAAAACTACAAAGGTAATTGTGCTATTTTTCCGGAAAGGTAAATGTTGATGCATTGAAAAAGCAGCCTATTTGTGCTGAGCTGATTTTTCTTGGATTTTAAGCTATTTCGTGCTCAGTGAGAAATGTGTCGTCATAATCGACCCACCGAATAAGCTATTCAAGCTAGATCAAATTTTGCACCAGTTTCACTTTATTGGACATTAATCTACCATCACGTGTGCGGAGAGTTCGTACCGAGAAGAATATTGCTGCAATTGGCCCAGTGTTATTCGACCACCTGGTAGATTTTATGTAAGGACCTCGATGTGAAACCGTACAAAATACAGCTGGCGCCAGAACTGAAGCCGAATGTTCGTTTGTTTGCTAAATGGGCCTTAGAAAAATTGAATAATAGATTGGCAGCGACGGAGCGGTGGACATATTAAGGAGAACTCATAACAATTTCGCCCGAACTCACGTACCTAGGAATTATATTCACCCCCACAGTCTTTTTTAAAAAAACATGTGATTCCTAGCAATAATAAAGCCAAAACAAGTATGAATGTGACATGGAACAATTTTCTAGTCAAACGGAAAGTTAGCATTAATATCAAATGGAAATTATTCAATGCAGTATGTCGAGCGGTTTAATCCTATGGAGCTCAAGTCTGGGGATGCAGGCACTTTGAAGAAGTGGACAGGCTCTTAACTCTTTTTCTTACGAAGGTTCTTACCGAGCTGCATTGGCACTAGAAACGGGACTGGAAGATGTACACCTATATTCTCTAGATCTGCTATATAGGAAAAGTTTTGCATAAGTACGATGATCAGCGTCTGCCCAATTGCCTAACAGGCAAACTACTGGAGTTGGATTGCAATCCATTTTTCTGAATTTCTGGGATGGAGGACTAGACTGGCAAAGTGCTATGAGAACGGCAAGGCAATGGAACACTTTCCGCGTGATAATACTCAGTACACTTAAACACAAGGCCTTAAGCTAACGAACCCACCGACAATACACTAGCACCTCGCGGATATATAAGTATCTAGATCACACAGTATCCAATAAATATCTGTAATAAAATATTTTTGCTTTAATAAAATTGACGTCAAACGTCTATAACCGATTGGAACATGCATCATGCCCCCTATGTCACACACAAGAAAACGATGACATATGGCATTTGCTGGGCAGATGCCCCAATCCCAGTGTTGCCAACGCCTCTACACAAAAAAAGGACGGTTGAACCCAGAAAAAAAGACAGAAAACGGAAAGATTTTTTTTAAAATGCTAAAAAAATAGGGCAAACAATGTCTTCTTATGAATATAAAAAAGTTTAAATGTAGTTGGCGACCTTTCTAAATTGTAGAAATTTGAGATTAGCCGACTCTAGGTCAAATGAAATAGACACTTGTGTGGGCTGTTTTTCCCGATATATTTCGGTTGCCCACATCACAGCAACCATCTTCAGGGACAATTATTTTACACGTCTGTGCCGTCTGACGTGGAGTTTCGAATATCTTTATTTTCGTTTGATTCATATCAAGGTTTGTATTATAAGCATAAATTTTGTGTGCATATGATGAATTCATTCCAAATAACCGAAGACATTGCTAGTGCCGCCTCCTGACGACAAGCTGCTGATGTTGAAAGTGGCTGAAACGTAATTTTGGGCACTGCATTTTGCATGTGTTTCAATGGTTAATCTTTGGATTTATAGTGCAATTGCAGTTTGCCTCCGGATCCGGATATTTGGCATCTCGGCACATACAATTCTTTAATTCAGGTTCTTTTCACCAAGACTCGAGAAATTTTTGATTGTAAACGTCTTTCGGCATGTTGAAACTTTAAAGCGCAATGAACCGATATTCGATGTCTAAATTCGATTACACACAAATAAAACAGGGCTGCATCGCTTTGAAAAATGCTTATCGAAGGCGGAAAATCAATATGAAAGCGATGCCACATAGTTGAAATTGATAAAATGGCTTAGAACAATTAAAAAAATAGATGAAAGCTAACTTCGGCTCGACCGAAGTTTATATACCCTTGCAACTTAATGGCGCTACTACTTTGAACATTTGCATCACAGCTTGTTATAAGGCAGCTATACGATATATTCATCCGATTCTGAACAAACTCCTCAAAATTGTGTGGAAACCCATCAAATTCACAACTGGAAGGTATGTATAAAGACGCTACCATTAAAAACAAAAAAGTTTTTCTCACTAGAACTTCTTTTTCGACCTATACTTTCTATGGCAGCTATTTGCTATAGTCATCCGATTTGGATCACACTTGGCAGAATTGTGTGGTAGCATATAATATTGATCAGTAACAAGTTTGGGAGCGATTTCGTTGAAAACAAAGAAGATTTTCTTACTAACACTTTTTTTCAGACATATCTTTTGTATCGCAGCTATACTATATAATTGTCCGATTTTCATCATACTTAGTGGAACTATGTTGAAGCATAGAAAACTTAGAAATACGAGGTTTGGGCACGTTTGCGTTAAGAACAAAAAAGTTTTTCTATTTAAAACTACTTTTTCGACCGATAGTTCCTATGGCAGCTATATGATATAGTCATCCGATCCGGCCAATTCCGACAAATCTGCAGCATTTGTATACCAAAAGGTTTTGTGCAAAGTTTGGTTATGATAGCTTTAAAACTGACGGAGGAGATAGCTTAGAAACAGACGAACGGACAGACGGACGGACAGCCACTCACTGAGCACTTGAGTCAGCATGGGTAGGAGACTAGGCATTACACTGAGGAACGATCAGGTATCTGGGGACGACCCCA
>JBAMBO010002313.1:0-11852 GCA_037044535.1 Lordiphosa magnipectinata | reverse complement strand
GCTTTGTAAGTTGATTTTTTGCTCGATCCAAGATATTTTGTACTTGAAGTAAGTACGCACTTTCTTAAATTTTTCGGTTTACTGTAAGTACAAAGTTCTTGATTTAAGAACGTTTTGTACTTATTTTAAGTACACCCAAGAACAAAACATGCTTGAAATTTTAGGTACAAAACGGTATAAATTCTATGCCGATCGATCTAGAACTCTTCCAGTCGTTGTTTTCTGAGTGTACTTTAAATCGGGCTCAAACCTAGCACTTAGCTAGAGAAAAATCAAATTTTATTACAATACTTTTATACTTAATTACTTTACAATACTTTATATGTATAAATAGAAATAGTTCGGCTTTGCTTTGATGCTCATGAGCTGTTCGAAAGCGTCTTTATTTATATGAAACATTACAGAATTTGAGCAATTGCCGGCTCTAGGTGAAGTAAAACACACAAATATGTATGATGTTTTCCAATATACTTCGGTTGCTCCTCGGCAACCATCTTCAGGGACACTACAAAAACAATTTACCAATTACAATTTAACATTGATTCGATTAAAACAAAAAAGATTTTTAACATACATTATTTTACACGTCTGCTCCGTTCGGCGTGAAGTTGGATACTGATCTATTATTTGTCAGTAAGTGTCTGTATAGGTGAGCACAGTTTTTCCGTCTTGTAGTTAATCTCTTGTCTGTTGGTGTGTCAATTATATGTAGCATCTCTATAGTGATGCGTTTGTTGTAGTGGTTTTCTTGCTGTAGAATTGTTGTTGCTTCAAAATTCGGCGAGAGTTAATAAATTTGATTTTTGGCCTAGGTAAGACACTGACACATATGGTGATTTCACTAGAAAAGTACGTTTTGGAATAAAATCTATATGAGGCCTTGTCAAAAATATGTACATTTGGGCGAATGTACAATGTACATAGTGGGACTCCACTAGTACTTTTGCAACTGATGCCCTTATAGAACTGCGCTGAAAGCAGCGACTTAGGCAGATGTAGACTAATACATATAATGCGGTTGAGGCCCCTGCGAAGCCTTGCCTTATTGCAATATGTATGAAATATCAACATTATTTTATTGACAGTTTTGAAAAGGTATCTGAGTACATTGATAATGCAAAGATAAATTAAGGGGAAATTGGAACTTTTAAAGCCGTAACGATACCACCAAATCTTAAGATATCTGATGTTGGATTTTTGATCAATTTTCTATAAAATATACTGAATTTTTTGAGCCATGTTGCGCAAAGAACTAAAAAAAAATATTACTTTTCATACAAGGCAGGAAATCGGGCTATAAGATGGTTCCAAACCTTAAGCCGAACCACGTGCCAGAAAGTTGCTGAGCCTGAACCTGTTCTTAACCTACATTTTCGGTTATTTTTAACAAAGTAATAGACATTTTGAAAACTAGCGACTTTGTTGTTATGCGACAGACTCGAAATCGACCAAGAAAATAGTTATCTCTGCGCCTTATGGCCTTAATAGAAAACCGACTAAATCAAATAGTTTTAAGAACTGGCCAACTTATCAACAAATTAAAGCTACTGCAGCTGAAGTCTCAACTTGATTTGTGTGATCAACAGTAAGGCTGAAATTACACTTTTAATTTTTAGGGACAATTTTAGTTGCAATTTTTGGTTAATAAGGAAAAGTCGTTGGTGTAAGCGAGTCAGAGTATGCTGGGATGATACACAACAGCAACTTTTGTCCTTACAATTAAAAGTGTTATTCTAGCCTAAGCAAATTTTGAATATTATTTTGAGCATTGAACACAGTATTTGCTTGTGTAAATTATGGTCCAAGACCAAGGCTCGCAACAAAATCTTCAAAAACCTTGAATCTTTTTGGTAAATTTTGGTTAAAAACCAAAATTCTAGGATTGTAACAAGTCTTTCATACTTGCTTTGAAGTATAATCAAACACGAGTCGTACTTGAAATTGCCATCCGATGGTCAGGATCAATTGAATTAATGAAAGCTTCATTAGGGTCGAATTTTTTGTTCTGTTACAAACCATGCTTGGAACTAAGAAAGACATCCAAATATTAGTGTAGGGGAAAGCAAACAAAAGCATTTAATTTTGCTTGCCACTAAGTGCCCATTGCTGTGACACACAATTGATCTTAGTGAGAAAATCTTTTTTGGTTTTTATGTTAGCGTATTCTTGACAAATTCTAATTCAATAAATTTAAATCCAAATCGACTCGGATTAAAAGTATAAGAAAGAAATTAAAATAAATTCAATTTTTAAGAATTTGGTTTCTGAAATTGAACTTAAATTGTGATCAATTAGGTTTTAAAAGGCGAGGGGAATGGGTGAACGTGGAGAGCAAGCAAAGTTGAAGAGTAGAGGATACAAAACTTTTGTGTCTAGTTAAATTTGGAACCTAAAAACGAAGTCTAAGATCAAGAAATTTGGCTCTTGGATAAAGAATTTCTACACAACAAAAAAAAAATTACCTTATTTAGTATAACGAGAAGGCCAAGCTAACTTCGGCTGTGCCGACGTTTTATATACCCTTGCAAATGCTGTTTTTGAAATGTCAGAGTTTAAGAAGGCTTACATAAAAATCAACAATTTTTGTAACTAAAACCCATTTTCCGACAGATAAACATCTAATTTCGGCCAAATTTCGCAAATCTTTTTGAAAACATATCAAATTAACAATCGCCGAGTTTAAGAAAGATAAAATTTAAAACCAAAATATTCACTGACTCATTTTCCGACCGATCGGTCCTATGGCAGCCTTAAGATATAGTCATCCAATTTCGACCAAATTTTGCGAATATATTTGAAAGCATATAAAATTAGTAATCAGTGAGTTTAAGGACGCTAACATTAAAAACAACAAAAATATCCTACTAAGAACCATTTTCGACCGATCGGACCTATGGCAACCATAACATATAGTCACCCGATGTCGATCAACTTTTTCAAATTAGTTTGAAAGAGTTTAATATTCAGAATCACCGACCTTAAGAACGATTTACTTGAAAACAAAAAGGCTTTATTCCCTAAGACCCATTTTCCGACTGATCGGTCCTATGGCAGCTATAAGATATAGTCATCCAATTTTGACCAAAGTTTGCAAATCTGTTTGAAAGCATTTAGTATTAATAATGGCCGAGCTTGAGGACGCTAACATTGAAAACAAAAAAGTTTTCTCACTAAAACCCATGGTTCTTACAAATTTCTAGATTTAAGCCCCGTACTCAGAAGGACACCTTGGCCACCAGGAACACCTTGGCTTTGATTTGATGCTCATGTGCCATAAGAAAGTGTTTCTATTTATGTGAAATACTGTGACGAAAGGAATTTTCTGTCCTTCTGAGTATAAGCCTTCAAGTATGAAATAGAAAACTACTTTAATTTTGATCAAATTGCATTTTTTGTTTCCATATTTTTGATTTACCAACCACTGTGCCTTAGCGTCAACTTGTTGCGTGTGACTGCCCTGTCACCCAAACACTTCAAAACGAATTACAATTTAATTATGCCACCGCAACTTTTCACACTACAACCAAACCCCCTCCCACCCGCAACTCTCAACCACCACCACAGAGAGACAATTGTAATTAAAATTTTTGGTGGCATTTGATGTTGTTAAATATTTGCTGACCTGTACCTGAACTAAAGAAGTTGACATCCGAATCCGTGTAATAGGCATTGGCGGTGGTGTGATTGTGCGTGGACGTGGCCGAGCTGGGGGAATAGTCGGCACCCACAAAGGGAGCAATGTCATTAAAATATCCCAGGCCCAAGGAGGCGGCTGTCGAACTGTTGAGAGCACCAGCCAAATTGTTACTCCCCACGCTGGCGAAACTTTGAGATGAGGTGCTGGAGGATGAGGCACTCGAACTGGAACCAGAGGAAGCGGTATTGCTGCCGGTACTGCCGCCGGAGAGACGATGTTGTTGCGGTGGTGGTGGCTGCTGCTGCTGCTGTTGTTGGGTGGGTGAGCCATAAAGTGGCTGAGGATGTTGCTGCTGCTGCTGCTGTTGCATTTGATGCAGCGGCTGTTGATGTGCCAAATGATAGCTAGGATAATTATCATAGCTTTGCAGCACCATATTTGTGTTATAATTGTTGTTGTTGTGGCTGTAGAGTTGCTGCTGTTCCACTTCTTTGTGACTGTCCAAAGCATTTGCTGCACTGATTATGGTGGCATTTACCAAGAACGCAGAGGGCGGCATTTCTTCAAATTTTCCCAATGATCAATACTCAAAAACAACGGAAATTGCTTGGTCGAAATGCACGTCATTGACTTTTGTTCATTTAAATCTGCGGGATCCACTCAATTGACAAGAAAATATAGTTTATGCTGGTGGTACTTGCATTTGTATTAAAATTGGAATTTATATTTTTGCACTTAATTTCGTTGATGCGGGCGGCCTCCAGGCCACTTTGATTGATAAGTTTGTGTTGGGGGTGACTCAAAAAAATAAACACTGATTACTTTTTTTTATTATTAAAATGAAATATTTTTATATTTTTAAGAATTTTTTATCGCCGTTTCCGCCGTTGAATTCCATTTGCACTTGTTAACAATTTGTATTTTGTTGAAATTTAGTTTTCACACTTAATTTAGGCATTGTTTTGTACAGCAATTCACTTTAATTAATGCGCATATTGTGGATACTCGAGTCACAGTACCAAGCGGCGTATAAGCAATTTTGTTTTGTTGTTGAGATGATCGAGAAAACGCGCGAGAGCAACGAGCGAGAGGCAAATGTTTCACCTTCGACAGACGTTCAAGAACTGAAGTTGCGCTGAAGTTGTGGCCCGAGTTGTTGGCTGTATCTCAGACTCGGCGGCAGTCGGGTCTCGGGTGTGTGTGTGTGTGTGTGTGTGTGGGAGAGCGCTAGCAACTCGTGTGCTGGCTTCGTGTGCGCTCGGTTTGTAATGTGCCAATGGCAAATAATAAATAATCAAGTGAAGAACAGAATACGAAATACTTTCACAGGGTGTTCTCGCAGCTGGTTTATGTACTTCGTACATATGTATGTATGTGTATGTGCATGTCTGTACATGTGCCTGCTGCCTATTTATCTACAATTTTTTTATGCCATATTTCTGTTAATCTTTGCTAGTGGCTACCACTTGTTGATTGTTATTTAATTTAAATGCTCTCCCCCTCCCACGTACAGTTGCCTCCAAAAATTAGCCTCTTGGATTTTGTTCATTAACAAAACGCCAACACAGCATGCTCTAGTCTCAGCCCACTCTGTTGAATTAGACGCAAGTTTCTGGGATTGGTTGTGTTGCATGATGAGATCATGCCAAAAAAAAAACACATATTGAGAGTAAGGCGTAGTGGTACGTAGTACGTGTGTCGTTAAGATTTCATTTTTTGCTGCTGCTGTTGTTGTATAATTAAAAATGGTGGCCATCATCGTGCCATCATCATTCAAATAAAAACGTGTTAGCGAGCATTTTCGCTGTAAACAGCCAATGACAATAAGTCGCCAATATTTCGCATTTACGTGGCATCCAAAAAGACACGTTCTTCTGATTGAAACTTTGGCATAACTAATGCTTAGGGCTGCACTTGGAAAAAATTGACAGGGTAAGTCCACTCAAATTGGTCGCAAAATTCTCTAAAGTTTGATATTTTCAATTCTGAGAACCAAATTTTTATTTTAAGTTTGTATTTGAAAGTTCCATTAAGCTTAAAAAAAGACTCGAAACTGGTTCGGAACGGTTCTTACACAAGTCGGAACCGAATTTAAGCCGAAGCACAATAATCTAACGATGCATGGGTTCGTTTAAAAAAAAAACACGAAAAGGCCAAGCTAACTTCGTCTGTGCCGAAGTTTTTATAATTTCGCGAATTTTTTTTAAAACAAATCAAATTGAAAGTAAAAAAGTTTTTCTCACTAAGACTCATTTTCCGACCGATCGGTCCTATGACAGCCTTAAGATATAGTCAGACTTAGACTTAGACCAAATTTTGCGAATCTATTTGAAAGCATATAAAATTAGTAATCAGCGAGTTTAAGGACGCTAACATTAAAAACAAAATAAATTTCTTACTAAGACCCACTTCCGACAGATCGGTCAAATGGCAACCATAAGATATAGTCACCCGATGTCGATCAACTTTTTCAAATTAGTTTGAAAGCGTTTAATATTAATAATGACCGACATTAAGAACGATTTACTTAAAGGTTTTTCACTAGAACCCATTTTTCGACCGATCGGTCCTATGGCAGCTATGAGATATAGTCATCCGATTTTGACCAATATTTGCAAATCTGTTTGAAAACATATAATATTTATAATGGCCGAGTTTAAGGACAGACCACGTCGGTCGGGTCGGGTCAGTCGTGTCTCTCACACCCCCACCCCAAATATTCTTTTTAAGTTTTTTATTTTGAGAATTATTCTTACTTGGATCAAGTACTGAAACTCTTGAATCAAGAATTATTCGTACTTGGATCAAGAGCTGAAACTCCTGAATTAGGAATGTCGGGATCAAAAATTCACTCTTGGATCAAGAATTTCGCTCTTGGATCAGCAATTTTCACTCTTACCGTAATTTTGAGAACGAATACTCTTGATTCAAGAGTGAAATTCTCTATTTTTTCACTGAGTGTATGTTTTCAATACAAGTACATCTTACTCAATACAAGTATCAAACTTACGTAAACAGATAAGTTAAGAGAATATCTGGACAGTCTAAATTAATTTGCCAAATTTACACAAGGAGACAGAAAATTTAGAAACAAAATAAATAATAAAAAAAAAAAAACAAGTAACACATTAGATGCCTTGCCTCAGAGGCACTGCGTAGCTCAGCCGTCTAAGGTGTCGTTCCAACCGTATTTTTCAGTCCAAGGGCCCCGAGTTCAAATCACCCCAGAGTAAGTAAAAAAAAATATATAAATTTCTTTTAATAGTGATATTTTTCAGAACAGAAAAGCTACACGCCACGTGTTGAAATGAGAAAGATAAACGTGGCGGGCAGAAAAGCTACACGCGTAACATGTGCGTGTCGAAATCCCACATTTTCGTCGTGTAGCTTTTGCATATTTTTTTTCTTTGTGTACTTAAAAAGAGGGGAAAAACTTGTTCAGTAAAAAGGTTGCCTTCAACTCAAAATAAGAGCAAAACTTTCTCAACAAATTTTGAGCACAAATATTCTGAAACTGCTTGAAATGAGCACAATTCAACTCAACTGAACCATCACACAGAAAAGCATAAAAAGCCATTTAGACGTGTAGCTACAAAAGTGAATACAAAAACAATGGCTCAATGTGCTAGCACGCCACTCCATACTTTGTTCGCTGAGCGCTAAAGGTCCTGGGTTTGATAGCTACACAAGTCCGAAAATAATTTTTTTTATTTATCTTGAAGACCTAAATAAACCAAGTCTGTTTGAAGTGGGTCGTAGAAGGTGTTGTCTCTGATCTTACTTCCATAGGGGACCAAAATAAACTTCGTTATAAAGAAAATTCGTAATATAGAGAAAGAAATACGTAATACGAATCAGTTCAGAAAACTAATTCGTTATAAAGAGAGCTTCGGTGTACGAAAGTTCGTAATAGAGAAGTTCGACTGTCCAACCCAAAGAGAAATGTGATGAATGAACCTAAACCCAAAATGCTTCACACCTTCGGGACCTTGGAATTTTAAGAAATTTGCAGACCTCATAATTATAATTTATTGTTAAGCTTAAGGTATTAACCATATGAAACAAATCAATTTAATTTCAATCACGTTTAAATTAAAATATGGGATAATTTTTTTTTATGTAAGTGTGTGTGATAACCCCCACTTGTGGGGGATGTTATGGAGTGACTTGGTGTTGGTTAGGAAAATGGGACCACGCAAAACTGGCACTGCTATCAGTTTATAATTCCTATTGATTTAACTTGCTTGATAACAACAAAATTGCAATGGTCCCAACAATTTTGCACTCCCCAGACACCCCAAGCTCAAGTATTTCCTGGAAAATTCTTGCACTTTATGTGATTGCTGATAAAGCGTAAAGCAAAAAAAAAAAATAATAATAAAAACAGATGGTTTGGGCAGGGTCGAAGATTTTATTCCCTTTGAATAAACCTTTACCACAAATTAATGTAACTTAATTGAAACTAAAATCAAGTAATTCGTATTAAATAATGATAAGAAATTAACTCACACAACCCAAATAAACTGGGGAACTTGCCAAATTTTAATCATTTCCAGGGAACATATGTTGCAGATGAATATCAAGAACATCCGGTATACTTTTCGCAGAAGACCAATATTTTAGCCTAAATATTTACAACATTCATTGTTCTCTTTAAAGTTGAAACCAGGATTTCTGAAAAGAATTCCCCAACTTTAAATGTTGATATGAACCTTTTCCTTTTTTTTTTTTTGATAGGGAAATTCCTTTAAATGTGTAGTTCGAGGAATAGAACTTTTTTTTTTAAGTTATAACTCTAGTAGGGTAAGCCCCCCAACATTTTTATAACATTTCGTTACATTTTAACAACATTTTTGGCTCAGATACTTAAATCTTAAATTCGGTTTTCCAAGGTTCACTGAACATAGAAGAGTATGTTACTAAACTACAAAGGTGTATACTACTTATTTTTAGTGTAAAATGCCCTATTACAACACATTGCTTGGTATTTAATATTGTTTAACTAAATATAAAGTGAACGAGTATCCATCGACTTGGTTTTGAACCGTCTGTCGATCATCTTACACTTATCCAATGCTACTTTGGTTAATACAGATACCAGATCGTTCGCCTTGTAGTGTGGATATTGTGTATAATCTTATTTGCCGTCAGCTGATATTGAAATTTAAACTTTTGACTAATGGTAAATATTTTGTAATTGTAAATTTTGTGATTGTCTCCTATAGTTAAGTGCATGTTTTATATAGTTCGCGAATGAGGTCCAATTCGGTTCATTTCAAATGTTTATGGTTTCCCGATGTGTAAGTTGCGATCTTTTTAGGTGTAGCTTCCTAATTTTCTTTAAAACTGGGAATATGGCTACAAAATGTAAAGTGTCTTCAGATGTTGTTAACTTAAACAGGTTACATTCGCTGAAAACTACAAAGGTAATTGTGCTATTTTTCCGGAAAGGTAAATGTTGATGCATTGAAAAAGCAGCCTATTTGTGCTGAGCTGATTTTTCTTGGATTTTAAGCTATTTCGTGCTCAGTGAGAAATGTGTCGTCATAATCGACCCACCGAATAAGCTATTCAAGCTAGATCAAATTTTGCACCAGTTTCACTTTATTGGACATTAATCTACCATCACGTGTGCGGAGAGTTCGTACCGAGAAGAATATTGCTGCAATTGGCCCAGTGTTATTCGACCACCTGGTAGATTTTATGTAAGGACCTCGATGTGAAACCGTACAAAATACAGCTGGCGCCAGAACTGAAGCCGAATGTTCGTTTGTTTGCTAAATGGGCCTTAGAAAAATTGAATAATAGATTGGCAGCGACGGAGCGGTGGACATATTAAGGAGAACTCATAACAATTTCGCCCGAACTCACGTACCTAGGAATTATATTCACCCCCACAGTCTTTTTTAAAAAAACATGTGATTCCTAGCAATAATAAAGCCAAAACAAGTATGAATGTGACATGGAACAATTTTCTAGTCAAACGGAAAGTTAGCATTAATATCAAATGGAAATTATTCAATGCAGTATGTCGAGCGGTTTAATCCTATGGAGCTCAAGTCTGGGGATGCAGGCACTTTGAAGAAGTGGACAGGCTCTTAACTCTTTTTCTTACGAAGGTTCTTACCGAGCTGCATTGGCACTAGAAACGGGACTGGAAGATGTACACCTATATTCTCTAGATCTGCTATATAGGAAAAGTTTTGCATAAGTACGATGATCAGCGTCTGCCCAATTGCCTAACAGGCAAACTACTGGAGTTGGATTGCAATCCATTTTTCTGAATTTCTGGGATGGAGGACTAGACTGGCAAAGTGCTATGAGAACGGCAAGGCAATGGAACACTTTCCGCGTGATAATACTCAGTACACTTAAACACAAGGCCTTAAGCTAACGAACCCACCGACAATACACTAGCACCTCGCGGATATATAAGTATCTAGATCACACAGTATCCAATAAATATCTGTAATAAAATATTTTTGCTTTAATAAAATTGACGTCAAACGTCTATAACCGATTGGAACATGCATCATGCCCCCTATGTCACACACAAGAAAACGATGACATATGGCATTTGCTGGGCAGATGCCCCAATCCCAGTGTTGCCAACGCCTCTACACAAAAAAAGGACGGTTGAACCCAGAAAAAAAGACAGAAAACGGAAAGATTTTTTTTAAAATGCTAAAAAAATAGGGCAAACAATGTCTTCTTATGAATATAAAAAAGTTTAAATGTAGTTGGCGACCTTTCTAAATTGTAGAAATTTGAGATTAGCCGACTCTAGGTCAAATGAAATAGACACTTGTGTGGGCTGTTTTTCCCGATATATTTCGGTTGCCCACATCACAGCAACCATCTTCAGGGACAATTATTTTACACGTCTGTGCCGTCTGACGTGGAGTTTCGAATACATCTTTATTTTCGTTTGATTCATATCGAGGTTTGTATTATAAGCATCAATTTTGTGTGCATATGATGAATTCGTTCCAATTAACCGAAGAAATTAACCGAAGACATTGCTAGTGCCGCCTCCTGACGACAAGCTGCTGATGTTGAAAGTGGCTGAAACGTAATTTTGGGCACTGCATTTTGCATGTGTTTCAATGGTCAATCTTTGGATTTATAGTGCAATTGCAGTTTGCCTCCGGATCCGGATATTTGGCATCTCGGCACATCCAATTCTTTAATTCAGGTTCTTCTAACCAAGACTCGAGAAATTTTTGATTGTAAACGTCTTTCGGCATGTTGAAACTTTAAAGCGCAATGAACCGATATTCGATGTCTAATTTCGATTACACACAAATAAAACAGGGTTGCAACGCTTTGAAAAATGCTTATCGAAGGCGGAAAATCAATATGAAAGCGATGCCACATAGTTGAAATTGATAAAATGGCTTAGAACAATTAAAAAAATAGATGAAAGCTAACTTCGGCTCGACCGAAGTTTATATACCCTTGCAACTTAATGGCGCTACTACTTTGAACATTTGCATCACAGCTTGTTATAAGGCAGCTATACGATATATTCATCCGATTCTGAACAAACTCCTCAAAATTGTGTGGAAACCCATCAAATTCACAACTGGAAGGTATGTATAAAGACGCTACCATTAAAAACAAAAAAGTTTTTCTCACTAGAACTTCTTTTTCGACCTATACTTTCTATGGCAGCTATTTGCTAT
The DNA here is from genome assembly GCA_037044535.1 of Lordiphosa magnipectinata. Classification (NCBI taxonomy): domain Eukaryota; kingdom Metazoa; phylum Arthropoda; class Insecta; order Diptera; family Drosophilidae; genus Lordiphosa; species Lordiphosa magnipectinata. The sequence continues at coordinate 530 of JBAMBO010002313.1, read as the reverse complement.
AGTCATCCGATTTGGATCACACTTGGCAGAATTGTGTGGTAGCATATAATATTGATCAGTAACAAGTTTGGGAGCGATTTCGTTGAAAACAAAGAAGATTTTCTTACTAACACTTTTTTTCAGACATATCTTTTGTATCGCAGCTATACTATATAATTGTCCGATTTTCATCATACTTAGTGGAACTATGTTGAAGCATAGAAAACTTAGAAATACGAGGTTTGGGCACGTTTGCGTTAAGAACAAAAAAGTTTTTCTATTTAAAACTACTTTTTCGACCGATAGTTCCTATGGCAGCTATATGATATAGTCATCCGATCCGGCCAATTCCGACAAATCTGCAGCATTTGTATACCAAAAGGTTTTGTGCAAAGTTTGGTTATGATAGCTTTAAAACTGACGGAGGAGATAGCTTAGAAACAGACGAACGGACAGACGGACGGACAGCCACTCACTGAGCACTTGAGTCAGCATGGGTAGGAGACTAGGCATTACACTGAGGAACGATCAGGTATCTGGGGACGACCCCA
>JBAMBO010002311.1:0-18492 GCA_037044535.1 Lordiphosa magnipectinata | reverse complement strand
CGTAATCTAAGTTTTGTAAAAAAGTCTAAATTCTAGGATTTTTTTTCTGTGGTCTTAACAAATTTGATGTATTGTCATCGGTTATAGTCTAGCATTCCGGTCTTCTCTTACAAAATTACAAAAAAATGTCCTTCGATGAATTATTTTATGAATTATGAAGAATTAGTAGAGAGTTTAGTGTGCCACGCGTTGTGAACTTTGTTTGCCACTTGTCGTGGAATTAATGTTGAGATCGAGAACATGTAGGTAGACTCAGGCTGGCATCAATTGCCAAACAAAGAGCGTCTCGAGTTGTAGCAGGTTGCTTGTGGTCGATCAGGTATGGGGATCGTTGTGCATGAAACATCAGCGATGATGCTTATCAAAGGTTTCTTTTTGAATCATTATCTTTGAATCAAAATTTTAGAATGTTTAGTTTAAACACAAATGTCTAAGACCGAGTGCTCGTAAAAAAGGTTAATTCAACCGGAGAACCGTTTCGGTTTTTTTTTGGGGCCACAGAACCGAAACTTTTAAATCGTTAACCTCACAACCCTGGAACCAAGGATTCCTACCCCCGAACCGAACCTACTAAAGAAGAGTTTATCAAAAACTCACATAAAAAGGATCTGGCGGGATGAAAAGGGCGAATTGCCACATTTTGGCCGTTTTCTTTATTAACTTTATAAAAATATTTCTTCATTCATTTAGTATCCTTAAGTCTAAATGTTTACAATTTACTATTACTGATTAATAATAACTTAGATTGTACTGTGAGTAGTATTTCATTTGTAAGTCAGTTCTAGTGATGTGTTTGTTTTCGAGTAGTTCTAGGTGTAAGGATTTTAACTCTTAGTCTGGCTCTGCGAAATAAGGCCCCAATGAAATAAGGCCCCAAAAAATTATACAGAAAACAAAAACAACGAGCGCGTTCACCAGCATAAATCGATAACAAAAAATCGACTATTTTTGTTAGATTGTGCTGTCAGTTGTAGCTGTCAGTTGTAAACAAACAAGAAATTTAATGAAGACAAAAACAAAATGAATGTGGAAACTTCTTTGTTTTTAATTAATGAATTGGCAGAGGACGTGGATTCGCAAGTAGGTCACGGAAATTCGTGCAAGGCTCTGAAGGCTCTACTGGTAGAGGTGTAAAACAATCGAAAGCGGGAGCAATCGGTAGTTTGGAATCATTTTAAAAAAGGCACTGACAACATCAGCGCCATCTGCAAGCGTTGCGGTAAGCACTACAAAACCTGCGGAAACACAACGAACCTCCTCGAGCACCTTAAGCGCGCCCATCCGGAATACCTGGATGCTGATAAAACTCCTGAATGTACCACTGTTGATACGTTCTTTCAAAAGCAACCGTTTTATGCAAATGGTTCGGCGCGAAAAATAAGTCTCGATAAGAAAGTTATACGTATGATTGTTGTTGGCGACGAGCGGTTCAGCGAGCTAGTCGAGGAGCTAGATCCAAGGTACAAGCTAACCAGCAAGGCGCACCTGAGGAACGTAGTAAATTAAAAGTTGATAAACGAGTTGAGCAATGTCGAACAACTAGCTATAACTACGGATTGCTGGACTTCGCGTGTAAATGATGGGTACTTGACCATAACGTGCCATTTTATCAATAATAATTTTAAACTCAAGTTCGCTGTGCTGTCAACTGAAAAACTTCTAACGGCGACTAACCACACTGCAGCCAATATTGCCGAGTCGCTTACAAGCATTTTACAAAGTTGGGAAATTCATAAGCAAGTGCACACGATCGTGACGGACAACGATGCGTCCATGAAAGAAGCCTGTGATTTGATGGAAATAATGCATCTACCTTGTTTTGCGCACACAATCAATCTACTGGTTTAGGAACTACTTAAGTCAGAATCATTGTCACCTCTGCTGAGCAAGTGCAAAAGTATTGTCGCATTTTTTAAGAGCAGCACAAGAGGTGCAAGATTGTGATGAACCATATGGGCTAATCCAAGAGGTGCCGACTCGTTGGAACAGCGCATTTATTATGATTAAGCGCATAATACTTGTAAAAGATGCGATTGCTGCGGTTCTTCTCAAATCGAGGAAAGCTCCGACTCCATTATCAGCGGATGAAATTCAAGTTTTAGAAGAAGTATGCCGCATTTTATCACCTTTTTATAAGGCTACAAAACAGGTATCGGAGAACAAAACCGTAACAGTTTCATTAATAATTCCCATCATTTGCGAATTGCATTAGCAGCTGAACGTGGTAAGTTCAGGAGTGACTACAAAAACAGCGTTGAATCTTTGTTCTATATTAAAAGAACGGTTGCCTGAGCGATTTTCTGCTTATGAAAGCAGAACGTCTTTTGTTTTTGTGCAAAAGTTCTCGAGCAGGAAATATGTTCCCACTTCAGATCACATGCTCCACCACAATTTCTAACACCACCCGCAACACCAAACTGTGAAAGCAAAAAAAAAATAAAGTTTTTACATTTCTGGCAAACAAAATATCACATGTTTACACCAACAGTTCTGACGCAATTGTATTGATGAGGCAGTATGTTGGGCAAAACATTGCACCAGAGGAAACTGATCCTGTTTCATTTTGAATGGTAATATATATTTAAATGTCTTCCTATATAAATTTAAAATTAATAAATCATTTATTTCGCAGGAACAAACTGCTATGAGCGCTTTGCAACATGTGGCGAAAAAGTTTCTTTGCGTGCCAGCTACCTCGGCTGAATCTGAAAGGGCCTTTAACAAAGCTGGCCAAATTATTTCGGATCGAAGATGCCGGCTAAAACCAAAAATAGTTAATATGTTGATGTTTATCAACAAAAATATGAATTCATAATGTCAAGGAACTCATATCCTAAAGAAAAACACACTGAAGCGGTAATATTAACTGTTGTTAATATATTCTATAAATTTGTTTGTTACTTATATTAATATAATGTACATATATAATCGGAAATACGCGCTTATTTAAATTTAATAATAAAAATTTGCTTATTTTTCAAAATACAAGCGAAAATGGTATTCCAACTTTCCATTGCAAAATTTTGTTTGGAAAATCGATTATAATCGATTTTTCAAACCATCGATGGTTTGACACCTCTATCTACTGGTTGTTGCGGAGGAGGAGGAAAGCTTGAAAATCCGCCTATTCAAAACGAAGCAGCCTCGCGTGTGCTCCCAGTTGTTCTTTGAAGTGACAGTACAAAATTACAGAATGGACAAATTCAAGGATTATTTCATGATGTCCCGTGCATCGTTAAGGACTCTCAAAATACTTTATTAAAATGAACATTCGCAGACCCTTCTTTGCGTTGCCCTGGATGAACTAATAGCGAACGTAACTCTTAATAAAACCCAGCGTTATGTAATTTTGCTGCTGGCAAAACACAGGAGTTCTTCATATTACAAAATGACCATTTTGAAATAGGAAAAAGATCTGGCCATCAGATATTCGAGTTTGTTGTGTACATTCTCGCCGAGATTACAACAAATTTCAAATGGCTAACAAAGTTTTGAGGAAAATTCAAGGGGATTCTAGGAGCAGTTGCCGCTAATAACGACGGTCATATAAATTTGACAGTCTGTTCTTAATTTTATTTAGCTACTAGTTGCCAAAAATTCAAAACTTCCGCCGACAAAAATATATCGATGTCTCTGTTGCCTTAAAATTCTATCAAACACGTTCACCAGCAGCCAAACTCTTTTTTGTTGATTGATGATTTATGTTAGATAATTGGTTTGTGCTGGTGAACGCGCTCAACGATTTTTAGTAAAATTTGGCGCTATTTCCTTTTTTGAGGCTTTATTTCCTAAAAATAGTTGGGGTCTTGTTTCATTATGAAATAACACCCCAAAAGAAGAAATGAAGTAAGGCTCCATAAATTAATTTTGTGGTCTTATTTCATTTTTATTAGGAAATAAGACCCCAATTTTTAATGTGAATTTTTATGGGGTCTTATTTCATTTTTCTGATTTTTGCTAAAATATGAAATATTATCCAAGAACTCCAATAGCGGTTAATTTTCTTATCTGCAGGTGTTCTTAGATTAAGTATTTCATGCGCGCAATTTTTGTACAGATGTGGAAAAGTACCGTTTTAAAACTAGTTCAGTGATCAGCTTAGTAATTTACATTGTGCGAAGTAGACATATAATTATGCAATTATGAAATTTTTATTATTTAATTTTAAAAATTGCATCAATCTTAGCGTCGCAGGCGAAAATTTTTATAAGAAAAATCGCACGATTTTTTGTAAAATTTTTAATTATTTAATTTTAATAATTGTTTAAATCTTGGCGCTGCAGGCGAATTTTCATCTTTCCAGTTCCAGTTTCGATGCATCAAACAAGTTATACGCACGACAACACACAAATGCCCATTGTGTAAAGCAATTGGTAAAAAGATTAATAAAATAAAGAAATAAATAAAGAAGAATAATAAATTTTGTTAGCTGTGCAGAGTGTAATATTTAGTAATGCACTCGTTGACTGCTGGATGTGAACTGTGTCTTGCTTAGTGAAAATGTGTATACATCAACTGGCATGTCGTAGCATGGCTTACTATGTTTCTCTATTTTTTAGACTCTGTACCGAAGGTATGTAACAGGGAGAAGGAATCGTTTCCGACCCTATAAAGTATATATATTCTTGATCAGCGTCAACAGCCGAGTCGATATAGCCATGTCCGTCTGTCTGTCTGTCCGGCTGTCTGTCCGTCTGTATGAACGCACAGATCTCTGAAATGGTAAGAGATAGGGGTTTGGCGTGTATGGGACATATATTACTTATACTTGCTGGCAGATTAAGTATATTTTCAATTTTTGCCACGCCCCCTCCCGCCCCCGCAATTTGGAAAAAACGTCATATCTCCCACAGTTTTGATGATAGATTGTTTGTTCCTTCTAGAGATATCTAGTAATCAAAATTATTTATCGATTTGCTGAAAGATTGATAAAGATCGGATAAACGATATATAAGTTATGAGCAAAAACAGATATCCGACCCCCCCACTACCACCCACCCAGCCAACCACCGCTGTATTCAAACAAACACACTCTTTGGGCGAGAGAGAGAGAACCTTAGAGATGACTGTATACTAAAAATATTGCACGATAAACGCCTGACTCTTTGGATATATTATAATTAGACATCGGATTTTATGCACTTTTTTAAATGAAGGTTGAATGAGGTGAAAATTTGGAATTTTGGAATATGCAAACAAATATGCAAAATATGCAATAAATATGCAAAATATGTAATTAAAAATGGCGAAACTTATAAAAATTATCATTCTTGAGCTTAGATTATTATAAAGAATTTATAGATGGCATATATAGACGGTTAAATGTAAGTTGTAGACCGAGCAAATGAAAGGTGTACCTTGAAAGTTCTAAAATATTGGCAAATTTCTAAATTGTTCATTAAATTCAGATTTTTATGAAGATTTTATGGACGGCTAGAGTACACGGGTAAATAAAGGAGATGTGGAACAAATGGTCAAAAAAATCGCGAAATTTCAAAATTTGCCAAATTTTCAAAGGATCTAAGATAACTATGAAGGTTAGATAGATGGCATTTGAAGACGCGTATATAAGAGGCTTAGACCAAAAACCGCGAAATTTGTCATATTTTCATTTGAGTATTTACGAAAGCGCAGGCATTGGTAAATAAGAGGCGTGGATTGAACAGTTTCAAAATTTGCCAATTTTTCATATGACCAAAGATTATTTGAGAAGACTTAATAGACGGCAACAGTAGACGGGTAAATATAGGAAGTGCAGATCGAACTGTTAAAAAAATCGTGAAATTTTCAAAATTATTATTTGAGTTTAGTTTTCACGAAATTTGCAAAATTTTATGAGTTTTGGGAATCATTAAGATGTGATAGATGGCATTTGTGGACGCGTAAATGGTTAACTCCAACGGTCCAAAAAGTTGCGAAATTTACAAAACTTTTGCATGAGTTAGTTTATAATGTAGACAGGTAAATTAACGCGTCAATATCAAGCGGTCCAAAAATCCGGATATATACAAAAATTTATGATTAGTTCAGATTATCATGGTAAATAGGAGGTATCGGTCAATCGGTTTAAAGAAATTTTAACATTTGCGGCATTCTTATATGAGTTTAGATTGACACGAGGACGGGTATATCGACGGGTAAATAGGAGGTGAAGATCATACGAACTAAAAACTCGTGAAATTAGAAAAACTATTTAACGAGTTTAGATTATCATGAAGATTTGATAGATGGCAACTGTATTTTAAGCTTCACTTCTTCGTATTGTGTTTAAAATTCTGAAGGGGGCGCAGCAACGCACTCCGGGTGCCTGTTATGTAAATATGTATTGCAAAACAGTTTGATGGCAAATCTCTTAGCCATTTTTGAATTAAAATGCGTTTTTTTCACTCATTTTCGGCATTTAAATTGATTACAAATTGAATTGGTGACGTTGATTTACTAGTTCAAACAGATTTGCAACAAAATCAGAAAATTGTTAGCACTGAAACATTATGTAATTTCTTAAAAACAGGTTTTTTTTTGCATATTTTGCACATTTTTTTATGGAAATATGCAATTTATGCAAAATTGTTTTTAGCGGACTTAGAGCATTGATCAATAAAAACGAGAAGGCCAAGCTAACTTCGTCTGTGCCGAAGTTTTCATACCCTTGCAAATGCTGTTTTTGAAATGACAGAGTTTAAGAACGCTCATATAAAAATCTAAAAAATTTTAACTAAAACCCATTTTTCGACAGATAAACATCTGATTTCGACCAAATTTCCCGAATCTTTTTGAAAACATATCAAATTAACAATCGCGGAGTTAAGATAAAATTTAAAACAGAAAAGTTTTTCTCACTAAGACTCATTTTCCGTCCGATCGGTCCTATGGCAACCATAAGATATAGTCACCCGATGTCGATCAACTTTTTCAAATTAGTTTGAAAGCGTTTAATATTAAGAATCACCGACTTTAAGAACGATTTACTTGAAAACAAAAAAGTTTTCCTCACTAAGACCCATTTTTTGACCGATGGTTCCTATGGCAGCTATAAGATATGGTCATCAGATTTGGACCAAAATTTGCAAATCTGTTTGATAGCATATAATATTAATAATGGACGAGTTTGAGGACGCTAACAATGAAAACAAAAAAGTTTTCCTCACTAAGACCCATTTTTTGACCGATGGTTCCTATGGCAGCTATAAGATATAGTCATCCGATCCGGTCGGTTCCGACATATTAGCAGCGTGCAGTAAAAAGAAGACTCTGTGCAAAATTTCGGCTCGATAGCTTTAAAACTGAGAGACTAGTTTGCGTAGAAACAGACGGACAGACAGACGGACAGACAGACAGAGTATGTTATAGTCGGGCTTGACCGACTTTCTCACTTGTTTTTTTTTAATATAACGACTATGGATTAAATGGTAGATTAATTCTTTAACGAGCTGGGTTGATAAATTTCCGGTATTTTCCGAATTCTGGTCATTCGCTTCGCAGGTGAAGTAAGCGCTGGAATAATATCACTTCATATTGATGTGATGCTAGACAAGCGACTCACGTTCAAACAACACATCGCTGAAGTAGCTGGAAAACTGCGAACCAAGGCGACAAGGATGGGCTGGCTTCTTAACGCCAACAAGAAACTGTCGCTCCGAAATAAGATGCTTATTTATAAGGTTTTCCTTGCGCCAATTTGGAGATACAGCATTCAGGTTTATGGCATTGCGGCTAAAACCCACCTGTACAAAATAAGTGTTTTTCAGGCTAGAATACTCAGACGTATCACAGGTGCCGCGAGTGGTATTTACGCACACAGGACATAGAGCGAGATTGTGGGGTACCTATGGTTGACGATACCATAAACAAACAGGCCCAAACAGCCTTGCAAGAACACTCCTCAGAAGACAAGGGATCAATGGAATCAGGGCTAGAAGAAGACTCCTTAGGATCCACTCAACCGCTATAACATATCCAACTATTATAATGAAAATTTTTATAAAAAAAAATCGCACGATTTGGATAAAAAAATATGCAAAATATGCAAAAAACCTGTTTTTATGAAATTTCATAATGTTTCAGTGCTAACAAATTTTCTGATTTTGTTGCAAATCTGTTTGAACTAGTAAATCAACGTCACCTATTCAACATGTAATCAATTTAAATGCCGAAAGTGAGTGAAAAAAACACATTTTAATTCAAAAATGGCTAAAAGATTTGCCATCAAACTGTTTTGCAATACATATTTACATACCAGGCACCCGGAGTATACGAAGAAGTAAAGATTAATATACCATTGCCATCTATCAAATCTTTATGATAATCTAAACTCATTCAATTTTTTTTAAAATTTCACGAGATTTTGGTTGGTTTGATCTTCACCTCCTATTTAACTATCGATATCCCCATCTTCGTGTCAATCTAAACTCATATATAAGAATGCCGCAAATGTTAAAATTTCTTTAAACCGATTGACCGACACCTCCTATTTACCCGTCTTTAATTGCCAACTAAACGCGTCCAAAATTGCCATTTATCACATCTTAATGATTCCCAAAACTCATAAAATTTTGCAAATTTCGCGAAAAATCAAAACTCAAATAATAATTTGGAAAATTTCGCGATTTTTTTAACAGTTTGATCTGCACTTTCTACTGAAAAGTGGCAAATTATGACATGTTCAATCGACGCCTCTTATTTACCAACGCCTGCGCTTTCGTAAATACTCAAATGAAAATTTGACAAATTTCGCGGTTTTTGGTCTAAGCCTCTTATATATGCGTCTTCAATTGCCATCTATCCAACCTTCATAGTTATCTTAGATCCTTTGAAAATTTGGCGAATTTCGCATTTTTCAAGACCACTTGATCTACTCCTGGGGTAAATAGTTACCCGCCGGAAGGGTATTCTTTATAATAATCTAAACTCAAATGAGAATTTTTGAATTTTCGCGATTTTTTTGACCATTTGTTTCACATCTCCTTTATTTACGTGTGTACCCTAGCCGTCCATAAAATCTTCATAAAAATCTGAATTTAATGAACAATTTAGAAATTTCCCAATATTTTAGAACTTTCAAGGTACACCTTTCATTTTCTCGGTCTACAACTTACATTTAAGCGTCTATGTATGCCATCTATAAATTCTTTATAATAATCTAAGCTCAAGAATGATAATTTTTGTAAGTTACGCTATTTTTATACATTTTTTATACAATTACATATTTTGCATATTTATTGCTTATTTTGCATATACAAAATTATTAAATTAGCATAATTCCAAATTTTCACCTCATTCAACCTTCATTTAAAAAAGTGCATAAAATCCGATGTCTAATTATAATACATCCAAAGAGTCACGCGCTTATCGTGCAATATTTTTAGTATACAGTCATCTCTAAGGTTCTCTCTCTCTCGCCCAAAGAGTGTGTTTTTTTGAATACAGCGGTGGCTGGCTGGGTGGGTGAGTCGGGTGGTCGGATATCTGTTTTTGCTCATAACTTGTATATCGTTCATCCGATCTTTATCATTTCTTCAGCAAATCGATAAATAATTTTGATTACTAGATATCTCTAGAAGGAACGAACAATCTATCATCAAAACTGTGGGAGATATGACTTTTTTCCAAATTGAGGGGGCGGGAGGGGGCGTGGCAAAAATTGAAAATATACTTAATCTGCCAGCAAGTATAAGAAATATATGTCCCATACACGCCAAACCTCTATCTCTTACCATTTCTGAGATCTGTGCGTTCATTCAGACGGACAGACGGACATGGCTATATCGACTCGGCTGTTGACGCTGATCAAGAATATATATACTTTATAGGGTCGGAAACGATTCCTTCTCCCTGTTACATACCTTCGGTACAGAGTCTAAAAAATAGAGAAACATAGTAGGCCATGTTACGACATGCCAGTTGATATATACACATTTTCACTTACCAAACGCAGTTCACATCCAGCAGTCAACGAGTGCATTACTAAATATTACACTCTGCACAGCTAACAAAATTTATTATTCTTCTTTATTTATTTCTTTATTTTATTAATCTTTTTACCAATTGCTTTACACAATGGGCATTTGTGTGTTGTAGTGCGTATAACTTGTTTGATGCATCGAAACTGGAACTGGAAAGATGAAAATTCGCCTGCAGCGCCAAGATTTAAACAATTATTAAAATTAAATAATTAAAAATTTTACAAAAAATCGTGCGATTTTTCTTATAAAAATTTTCGCCTGCGACGCTAAGATTGATGCAATTTTTAAAATTAAATAATAAAAATTTCATAATTGCATAATTATACGTCTACTTCGCACAATGTAAATTACTAAGCTGATCACTGAACTAGTTTTAAAACGGTACTTTTGCGCACATCTGTACAAAAATTGCGCGCTTGAAATACTTAATCTAAGAACACCTGCAGATAAGAAAATTAACCGTTATTGGAGTTCTTGGATAATATTTCATATTTTATGTATGTGGGGTTTGGTGACCTGTTTTTGATTTTAGTCAATGTTACAACTGGCTAGCTCAAGGTCTTCTTTGGTTGATTATAAGCCTTTTTATAACCAACAACATCATATTTTAGCAAAAATCAGAAAAAGATCCCAAAAAATACACATTAAAAATTGGGGTCTTATTTCCTAATAAAAATGAAATAAGACCACAAAATTAATTTATGGAACCTTACTTCATTTCTTCTTTTGGGGTGTTATTTCATAATGAAACAAGACCCCAACTATTTTTAGGAAATAAAGCCTCAAAAAAGGAAATAGCGCCAAATTTTACTTAAAATCGTTGAGCGCGTTCACCAGCACACACCAATCATCTAACATAAATCATCAATCAACAAAAAAGTGTTTGGCTGCTGGTGAACGTGTTTGATAGAATTTTAAGGCAAAAGAGTTATCGACATATTTTTGTTGGCGGAAGTTTTGAATTTTTATCAACTAATAGCTAAATCAAATTTAGAACAGACTGTCAAATTTATATGACCGTCGTCAATAGCAGCAACTGTTCCTAGAATCCCCTTGAATTTTCCTCAAAACTTTGTTAGCCATTTAAAATTTGAGAATGTACACAACAAACTCGAATATCTGATGGCCAGATCTTTTTCCTATTTCAAAATGGTCATTTTGTAATATGAAGAACTCCTGTATTTTGCCAGCAGCAAAATTACATAACGCTGGGTTTTATTAAGAATTACGTTCGCTATTAGTTCATCCAGGGCAACGCAAAGAAGGGTCTGCGAATGTTCATTTTAATAAAGTATTTAATGGACAATGAGATGAGAGTCCTTAACGATGCACGGGACATCATGAAATAATCCTTGAATTTGTCCATTCTGTAATTTTGTATTGTCACTTCAAAGAACAACTGGGAGCGCACGCGAGGCTGCTTCGTTTTGAATAGGCGGCTTTTCAAGCTTTCCTCCTCCTCCGTAACAACCAGTAGAGCCTTCAGAGCCTTGCACGAGTTCCCGAGAGCTACTTCGCAGAGCCAGACTAAGAGTTAAAATCCTCACGCCTAGAACTACTCGAAAACAAACACTTCACAAGAACTGACTTACAAATGAAATACTACGCTCACTACAATATAAGTTATTATTAATTAGTAACAGTAAATTGTAAACATTTAGACTTAAGGTTACTAAATGAATGAAGAAATACTTTTATAAAATCGCCCAAAATGTCTCAATTTGCCCTTTTCATCCCGCCAGATCCTTTTTATGTGAGTTTTTGATAAACTCTTCTTTAGTAGGTTCGGTTCGGGGGTACGAATCCTCGGTTCCACTGTTGTGAGGTTAACGATTTAAAAGTTTCGGTTCTGTGGCCGTTTCGATGGACCCCAAAAAAAAACCGAAACGGTTCTCCGGTTGAATCAACCTTTTTTACGAGCACTCGGTCTTAGACATTTGTGTTTAAGCTAAACATTCTAAAATTTCGATTCAAAGATAAAGATTTAAAAAGAAGCCTTTGATCAGCCTCATTGCCGATGTTCATGCACAACGATCCCCATACCTGATCGACCACAAGCAACCTGCTACAACTCGAGACGCTCTATGTTTGGCAATTGATGCCAGCCTGAGTCTACCTACATGTTCTCGATCTCAACATAAAGTCCGCTACAAGTGGCAAACAAAGTCCACAACGAGTGCCAAGCAAAGTTCACAGCGAGTGGCCAACGAAAGTCCACAACGCGTGGCACACTAAAGTCTCTACTAGTTCTTCATAATTTGCGATTCATCGAAGGAAATTTTTTGTAATTTTGTAAGAGAAGGCCGGAATACTAGACTATATCCGATAACCATAAATCAAATTTGTTAAGACCACAGAAAAAAAATTCTAGAATTTAGACTTTTTCCCAAAATGTAGACTTCCCCATTGCAGGAGGACGACCCAACCTGTACAGACTGTCAGGACATTCATCATTGTCCGTCCGACATTTAATCAAGCATGAAGTGAGCTAATCGTGGGAGTGGGCAGTACACCAGCCGCTTGCATCATACTTGACTCGGCAGAGAATTGGTCTGCAGTAAGTAACATGGCCACAATAGTGTAGCAAAAACTGCATCGTGCCGAATGTGAGCGCAATCGAGAGAATCCTAGGTGAGCCTAAGGACATTCCCCCCCTACGAAGTAATACCGAAATGCAGTAAAGCCGGGAAAAAAGGGTTAGGTGGCGGTAGTTTAGCGCGGTTAGAGTCCCACACTTTGACCGCCATCCTCCAGGAAACGCAGCAAGAATATACAAAGACTTCAACTATGAGTTTCGATAAAGTGGCTTTTAACATGGATTATGGATGGTGAAAGGGCATTTGCTATATTCGAACAGCTGTCCAAGAAGGATGTTAACTATATAACAGCAAGGATGTAGAAATGATCAACATTTTATAGGGAGATGCTTTGTTGAAAGGGAATTTCGTCTGCTTTACATTAAGAAACGCAAAACTAACAGCAGCAGAGGTAATCATGATCTTCAAGTTGCCTTTTTAAAAACTGCTATACAAATTTGGGGTGGGAATCTAGTTGTACTCCCATAAATTTAAATCTTGATTTTCGGATTTAACAGGCTATAACTTTGATATAACAAAATTTCCACAATTAGTACATATGTTTAACTATGTGATAAGATGGTTACAATAAATGTCCGACAAACACAGATGGTTTAGTTTGACAAAATAGCTATAACTCAAGTAAAAATTTGACTTTGAAGGCCAATTTCGACATCATTGTCATTACTTATACTGCGTGTTTTATTTTTCTCAGTTGCTTTGATATGTCTACTATCCTAGAGGCTTCATAAAATCTGCAATTAATACTTACTGTAACTAAGATATGACTTTGACATGCCGTTTCGTATTCAGCATGGTTAGACAAGCAGAAATTTTTACTGTAAAACATTGTAATTTTGTTTTATTCAAATCTAACGTAAAATTTCAAAATTAATATACTTCTCATTGGCCTTGAGGAAAGCCTTGTGCTTATTCATTTGTATGGCCACATCCACAATATTTGTATTACTAAAATAATCCATGGCCACAACATTGGCATTCATGCCCCAAGGCCCCTTCAGCCAGAGATTCGCCTTGGGATTAATATAAGCAGCACGTTCCTTGGCTGTTTGCAATTTGTTTGAATTTAGGGTTTGTTCCATGCTTCTAACCGCATGAAATACCCAACCATCATCCTGCACAGGCGAATCGGGTTTTCGACTAAAAAGCAAACGCATGTAGTTGACGGTTTGGGTAATGTTCATAAAACTGGTGCTAAAACGTTGCCAGGGGGTGCACAAATAAATGGATTCTGTTAAAAAAGAAAACAAGACATAAATCAGTTTCAGTCAGGAGAAAATCATAGAACTTTTTAGCAATGTTTTAGAAATGTTTTGACCTAGAGCCTGCTAAAAAGTTCTATGATTGATAAACCAAAGATCACTAAACCAGTCACACAGAAGGAAATAAGTCTTACCACTATCCGGATGCGGCAACTCTTGTGTAGGAAACAATATCATCACATGCTGTTGCAAGTCTACTATTTCCTGAACCGTACGCTCTGCACAGTGTTCATTAATGGTCACATTTCGTTTGTATATCAAATCGCCCAACTCCTGACGTATGAAGTGAAACAGTGAGCTATAAATTTCCGGATGTTTATAAAAGCCAATGGGAAAGGAGCTAAAATCCAAAATGACCAGCTCTCCGGAGCGTTCCACAAAATAACGAACATCACGTAAGACACCAACTAGAGGAATGATAAACATATTCTCGTTGGCGATCCAAAAATTTTTGGCCTCATTGTCAGTGTCCAGGTGCTTGTAGCTGGAAAAAAAAATAAAGAGATTTCATTTCGGATTCCACGAATTCATTTAGAAATTTGACCTGGAATTTGGAAAACTTTCTACAGTTTTCTAGAACATCGAAAAAAATTACTAAAAAACAAGTGTTTTGAAAAAATTTTTCCAAAAAACTAATTGCTTGATTTTGATCGAGGCATCGCGCACTTGAAACATGTAAGGTTAACAATAGTGCGAATAAAAATTGTTCATTCTTCTCTTCCATTCAAGATCGCAGCGCAACTTGTCAAGTTACCGGCGCAGCTTGTCAAGATGACTGCGTGCCAGAAACATGCTTCTCTCTCTCACATAAGGGTCAACACTTTTGAAACCAAACGGATTTTAAATTGACCATTTTTGATTTAAATAAAAAAAAATCCGAAATTAGATCTCGACACTCCCACCAAAACGTGATTTACGGTTTTCCAAAAAAATTTTTTGTTAATTTTCTAAACAATTTCAAAAATCGTCAAAAACGGAAAAATGGAAAAAAAGCTTTGCCATGCAGTCAGTTTCAAAGCTAAGTAATTGAAACTTGGTACGTGTGCTTTATATTTATCAAGCTTTTCAAAAATGCCAACATTATGCAGATCGGACGTCTATATCATATAGCTGCCATAAGAATGCTGAATTTGGTGATGGTATAATTTAGTTTGGAATTTAGGATCAGTGGTTGTATTGTATCATCTCTACACTTTTGGGATTTATATGATTTTCGGTCAATTTTCGGCATATTTCCAAGAATTTTGTGCAGCAATTTCACGAGACAATAAAACTTAAGCTTAAATATTGTTGACAATGACTGATCAGGCGCTAAATAATGAAGGGAATAAAGATTTACCGCTGATCTTGAATGGAAAATTTTTCAACCCGAACTGGAAATGTCAACTCTGTGTAAATAAAACTATTAAGTTTGATAAGAAATCTACTGCAAATTTTCACAAGCATTTTAAGGTAAGTACAATATGTGTATGTACATTGTATATACATAAATGGACAAAAAATTGAATATTTACAAACATACACACATATTTATGTACATATGATCGAATTTTTTGCACCAAATTGTCGATACATACATACATTTATGTGCATAAATTTGTTTGTATTCCAGTCTATAGCAGCAGTTTCTTGCGAATATGTATGCGCAAAACAATGTTGTTAATATATCATATAATATATTGTAATTTCTTTACGCTAAAGAGTTCACACCAATAGTTACTCTTCATACGAATCAATGAGAGTCAAAGTATCTAAGGTTTCCAGTAACTCAACTAAGGAATCAGCAGGAGACATATTCAAGATTCCTAGTATCTTGAATATCAACCAGTGATGAGAATTAAATGCATTACTAAATTCATTATAACAAATGTAACTAAATTTTTAATTACAGCTAAATGAACGTATTTGCGATTATATTATAGCCGAGATGTTGCCGCTCTGCCATGTTGAAAAGTAAAGTTTCAGGGACCTGTTTGTGGCTTTAACTGGACGTCCGGTAAAAATTCCCTGTTCAAAGAAGGCGGACTATAAGAAAAATGTCGCCAATATTTTTGAAAATACTAATTTTATCTGTACGACTGCCGATATCTGGAGTTGCTATAACAAATGTTACTTTGGTGTAACCGGCCACTACATAGATAGCAATCTGAGTCGTCATTCTTTCCCACACACATGAGGTAATTGCTACTGCCCCAGCCAGCAATTTAGCAATCGGTTTGCAAACCAAGCTTAAGGCAAGATTGCTTCTGCAAGCGTTGTCGTATGGCAGCCTCCGACATTTACAAAACATTTGCTATTGTAAGCGATTTGCGAATGTTGTTTCGTCGACTGAGAGCAGGAATGACACAAAACTATAAATTTCGTGCTCATACTCTCACTCTCTCTCGTTCTCTTGACAAAACTTAGCTTGGAATGGCAGGCTGCTGGACTTCTTGTGTGCAAGTGAAAAGGAAAAAAACTACAGCTCACTTTAAGCGAAGAAGTGAACAAAAAATTTACAGTTAACCTTGAGCGAAGGCGAGCAAAAAAAATTGTGTATAAGGCATTCCAGTTGTGGTTGCTGAAAAGAAAAGCAGCAAAAATTTCAATTAAAATGAAATATAATGCGCTTGTAAATTTGTTTAATATCCGCAGCAAAAAAATCAAGAAGTGTTGTGCACTGCGCCAACGAAGTTTTTCAACATTTGTGGAACAGCGAGGCACCATGATCCGTAGAGAGCGAGGTTGACCGTCCAGAACAAAAGATTGAAATTGAAGGAAAATCGTTACGAAGTCGTGGAAAAAACTTATGGATGACTGAGTTGCAGGAAATTTTTCGTGGAGAGGTACTGCGGACAACTGTTCACTGTCGCCACTGCCATTCGTCGTAAGTTAGAAAGCTTTCATTCAGTTTATAGTCAATTATTTACATTCATATTTAAATTCTATTGCAGAAACTTTCACTTGCGAAAATGGAGGCAAGGAAGATGATTTTGTTTTTGCCTCGAAATCCTTTTTTTAATACGCGAAAAATCGTATTAAAATTAAAGCAACAATTCTCAAAAGAACTGAGAAACCACTACTTTAATTGAATTTTCATTTTCGTTTATTATTAATAAAACTAAATAAACTAAACCCCATATACAATAAAACTAAAATCTAATAAGACCAATCACAAAATAAATGTTTAAAACGCTTAATTATTTCATTCAGAATACGTGTTTTATAACCGTATTTACAAAGCTTGTGGAAAGCGTATAAAAATTAGTTATTAAACATTTACTTAAAACGTTTGCAAAAAACGTTTTTACGTGTTTTAAAAAACGTGTTTTGCAATCGTCTTTTATAAGCTTATAACGATGGGTCCGTTTCGATTATATAACGCTTACTTTGATGCGTTTTATAAATGTCACAGCAGCGTTTTATAAGCGTTTTGCTTACATTTGAAAGCTTACAAAACGTGTATTTTTATATGAAATTGTTTGCTGGGTGTGTTAGCTGAATTTCCTGCCAAATACAGATTTAGCGATACGCAAATATGTGGAGCAGTTACCGATAATGCATCCAACTTTTGTTTTGTTATGTTTTGAATATTCATTACTAATAAAGATGGGTGAACCATGCTTTACCTTTACCTAGGTACTGAAAATTTCGGATATCTTTTACCTTACCTAGTTATATTTTTTGAAGTTTACCTTGTACCTTACCAAGGTAAGAAAATCGAGTACCTTTCCAAACACTGACTACATGGCATATTGGTATGGTGGCAAGCCACGGAGAAGTCCACATATCTAAAGCTGAACAAAACGGGGGCGCTGAGGTTCACTTCAACCAAAGCACTAGAACACATTCTAGGAGTCAACCCTTGGACATCCAAGCATGCCTACTTGCGCCAAGAAGGCGCCACCATGGCGCTACAAAGCTATGGACACTCCCAGGCTGTCCCAGGCTGCATCCCTGGCCATGCAAATTGCATGTTGTGCGGATTTGGTTATGCGAATTGCATTGAATTGGATTTGAAATTGAAATATTTAACACATTTTTGAGGGCAGGCAGGCCGAGCTGCATGCATATTTTTAGTATACTCTGACCCAGTGCCGCGCCAGGGAACGCTTCTACCTGACCAGCGGCAGGAGCTCGAGATTCCGGACTCGATTTACGGCTCAGTGAGCTCGAGCAGCAGAATTGCGCAATCGGGCGCAAATAACAAAAAACAGAAAAACAGAAAAATGAAAGCAGGGCACGACTGTCAGTCAGTCAGTCAGTCACTCATTCAGTCCTTAGATCATATCAATGCATCCCCCATATCTCGCATCTCCCCGGGGGCAGCAACATCAGCGGCCAAACTGATAAAAGTATTTCAATTAGTGTCGGGGAAAATCGACTTATGTACTCGCATCATGGAAAATCTTTGAATTACATACAGACGCTCGCACATACATACATACATATGTATGTTCATGTATAAATAAATAGATGTGGGATGTGTCTCTCGCTCGAATGCCTTATTTTCACCCCCGGGGTGACAACGCCAACGCCAAAGCCAAAACAACATTCAGGCAGAGCAACAACAATGGCCGCCATTCCTGAAGCTATGCCACATCCCGCACAGCTGACAACGGTTGACACGAGACCCAACTGAAATTGCAAAAAAAACCAAAAAAAAAAAAAATACGGTACAAAAAAAAAGCA
>JBAMBO010002310.1:0-83683 GCA_037044535.1 Lordiphosa magnipectinata | reverse complement strand
TTAGCGTCATAAAACTTCGAAATTATTAATATAGTATGCTTTCAAACAGACTCTCAAATTTTGGCTAAAATCGGATGACTATATCTTATAGCTGCCATAGGACCGATCGGTTGGAAAATGGGTTTTAGTGAAAAAAAACTTTTTTGTTTTCAAGTATTTCGTTCTTAAGGTCATTGATTATTAATATTAAAAGCTTTAAAACCAATTTGAATAAGTTGATCGACATCGGGTGACTATAACTTATGGTTGCCATAGGACCGATCGGTCGGAAAATGGGTCTTAGTAAGAAATTTTTTGTTGTTTTTAATGTTAGCGTCCTTAAACTTGCAGATTACTAATTTTATATGCTTTTAAATAGATTTACAAAATATGGTCGAAATCTGATGACTATGTCTTAAGGATGCCATAGGACCGATCTTTCGGAAAGTGTGTCTTAGTGAGAAAAACTTTTTTGTTTTCAATTTAATCGTTCTTAAACTTGGCGATTGTTAATTTGATAGTTAGTTTCGCGTAATTTGTTCGAAATCAAATGTTGATCTGTCGGAAAAAGGGGGTTTAGTTAGAAAAATGTTTTTTTTTTTAAAGCGTTCTTAAACGCTGACATTTCCAAACCAGCATTTGCAAGGGTATAAAAACTTAGGCACAGACGAAGTTAGCTTGGCCTTCTCGTTTGTTTTCAATTCCAGTTATGAATATTATCGGTTTCCACACAATTTTGGGAAGTAGAGCCTTAAAATTGGAACTGTTTAAGCGCTCTTTGGGTCCTCCAAGGCATATTACACTTGCCTGAGCAACATATCCAAATAATAAAAATAGTTAAATTTTCGAATCTCGCTTAAAACTGGAACTGCTTTAGCGCTTTTTGAGTCCTCCAAGGCATATTACACTTGCCTGAGCAACAAGTGGAAATAATAATAATTGTTAGACTATCAAATTTCGCTTAACATTTTAGTTGTTTTGGTTTTTTTTTGGGTCCTCTAAGGTCCACCCTAAAGTTCTATGTATATGTAAGTAAGCACGTGTAGGTACGTACAGCCTAAGTGCTGGGCCAGCAGGATGCTTTTTTTTTGTACCGTATTTTTTTTTTTTTTGGTTTTTTTTGCAATTTCAGTTGGGTCTCGTGTCAACCGTTGTCAGCTGTGCGGGATGTGGCATAGCTTCAGGAATGGCGGCCATTGTTGTTGCTCTGCCTGAATGTTGTTTTGGCTTTGGCGTTGGCGTTGTCACCCCGGGGGTGAAAATAAGGCATTCGAGCGAGAGACACATCCCACATCTATTTATTTATACATGTACATACATATGTATGTATGTATGTATGTGCGAGCGTCTGTATGTAATTCAAAGATTTTCCATGATGCGAGTACATAAGTCGATTTTCCCCGACACTAATTGAAATACTTTTATCAGTTTGGCCGCTGCTGTTGCTGCCCCCGGGGAGATGCGAGATATGGGGGATGCATTGATATGATCTAAGGACTGAATGAGTGACTGACTGACTGACTGACGGACTGACAGTCGTGCCCTGCTTTCATTTTTCTGTTTTTCTGTTTTTGTTATTTGCGCCCGATTGCGCAATTCTGCTGCTCGAGCTCACTGAGCCGTAAATCGAGTCCGGAATCTCGAGCTCCTGCCGCTGGTCAGGTAGAAGCGTTCCCTGGCGCGGCACTGGGTCAGAGTATACTAAAAATATGCATGCAGCTCGGCCTGCCTGCCCTCAAAAATGTGTTAAATATTTCAATTTCAAATCCAATTCAATGCAATTCGCATAACCAAATCCGCACAACATGCAATTTGCATGGCCAGGGATGCAGCCTGGGACAGCCTGGGAGCCGGGCTGCTGCATTGCAGGCCAAATATTTTATAAACTTGTTTATTTTAAACATTTTTAGTTGAATTTTAGTTAAACTGTCGCTTGAGTGGCATCCCATTTGAGTTTCGATTTTGGCAGGTAGCAATCTCCTGATGGGTAATTAAGCAGCAGCAGCAGCATCAGCATCAGCACTTCCATGTGCTGCTCCTAATGTTGGCCAATTGCGCATTCGAAACGAAAATTTAATAATGAAGAATCAACCGGAAAATACAAGCAAACAAACTGGAAATTTAAAGGCAAACATAAACGGTTTGTTGTTGTGGCGCCCTTATGATTGTTTCTTCAGTCTAAGCTGAAGGAACTAGGTAAATGTTAAGCAACATCTTTCGATCAACAATTGTAATGAGAGGAGTTTGATAAGTCGTATCATTTAATATCTGTAAAAAGCTAATTAGGGGCCAGGTGGAGGTAAGAGGCAGTCTCGACTGGGTGGGTTTAGAGGTCTAATGGCACCTTGGTAGTGGGAAAGCTGCTTGATGTTGTGGGGGCTGTGGTTGAATCGAGCCAGGAAGCTGTTTAGGAGCTTGGATTTTCTTAATTGTAGCTGTGCTAGTGAAGTCCTTACGTTTCGTGGGAGTGTCAGTTACGATGGATCGACGGGAGGAGGTCTGCCAGCCAGGACTACATTATGACGATATGTTTCGATAGCTTAGGCTACGTTATAGGTCTCCTATGATTAGTGGGACAGTTGCAAGCTCATTCCTAAGATCGAATCGCACTGCAACGTGGTCGCTTGCACATTTTTGGTAGTATGCAGGCATGATTAGGGTGAGATTCATAGTGGCAACCGATTAAATTGTGGAGACGGACTGATAGAACATCAGTTTCCTCGTAAAGGTGATTGGGGTGCGCCTTGGTGTGACATCCTGTGGCATTCAGCTCAAGCTGGAGGTTGCGCCAATGCAAGTCGCTTATGGATGGAGACCAGATAGTGATAGTTTACTGTTCTTTGCCTCAAGAACTACCTGCCATGGCTTTTAGGACCTTGTTCCTACTCCTGACTTTTTGGATGACACCTTCAGAGTGTTTGGCGAAGGTGAAACGAGCAGCATCTTGGGATTGTTGACGTTGAGGATCCTGTGGCCATTGATTTGGATATCAAGTGTCAGCTTAACTTCTTTCAGAAGGGTGACAGAAGACTTAGGAGCGGACTGGCACAGGTTCATATCAGCGAAGAACCGAGCCAAACTTGGTAGAAAGGAGTTAATCCGCTGCTCGAGGTTAGCAATATCTCTGCCAGTGTTAATGATAGTGCAATCATCGTCGCATGATATAAGCTTGACTTCGGGTGGAGGCAGGGGGATACCTGCAATATAGGTATTAAAAAGCAGGCGAGAGAGAGAACTCCCTAGTTTTGGAGAGTTTGGCCCTTGAAGTCAACACGAGCTTGTCTGCCTGACAGTTCCATTGCCAACCATCTTTTGAGGTGATTTGGCAGGCTGCTGCTGTGAAGGTTCTGGAATCTAGTCGTAGCAATCGCTGATGAGTTGTTCCAGTGAGTTTCTACGACTCCAAGTTCCTTACATTTCCTACAAGTGTCTGCTGTCGTAATGCCTAGCCCTCTCGCGTGAGCAGCTGCTAGGCAGTGACCAGTCAATTTGCCTATAAGCAGTCTACAGTCTTTCTTCTTAGGAGCTGTAGCATAAAGTGCGTGAGTTTCGCAGAGAGAGAGAAAGAGAGTGCATGCGCAGTTTATCGTTGCCCGATCCGTACGAATGCTAAACTGCGTTGATTTATAAGTGTGTTTTCGTCGCCTCGTTTAGCTCATGGATGATAGTCGAGTGGGCTAAGCTGCCCGTCGTCTGTGTGTGTTTCAGTCTTTCGAGGTACCGAGTACCAGAAAACTTAGCAAATAAACAAGAAAGAAAGTCGGTCAAGCCCGACTATAACATACTCTGTACCCTTAACGTCGCAGCTCGCATTTGCTCACGAGTTATACGCGCTCATCTCTAAGTTTCACTCTCTCTCTCTCTCTCTCTCACTAAAATTGCCGTTCAATAGAATGCTGTGGTGAAGGGTGGGGTGGTTTGGGGTGTTTGCTGGCCGTTTTTTGCTCATAACTTGAGTATCGTTCGTCCGATCTTTATCATTCCTTCAGCAAATCGATAAATAATTTTGTTACAAGGTATCTCTAGAAGGTACGAACGATCTATCTTCAAAACTGTAGGAGATATGACGTTTTTTCCAAATTGCGGGGGCGGGAGGGGGCGTGGCAAAAATTGAAAATAAACTTGATCTGCCTGCAAGTATAAGAAATATATGCCCCATACATGTCAAACCTCTATCTCTTACCATCTCTGAGATCTCTTCGTTCATACGGACGGACAGACGGACAGACGGACAGACGGACGGACGGACAGACGGACATGGCTATATCGAATCGGCTGTTGATGCTGATCAAGAATATATATACTTTATAGGGTCGGAAACGATTCCTTCTCCCTGTTACATACTTTTGCACAAACTTAATATACTCTATGTACCTTCGGTACAGAGTATAAAAACAAAAAAAAATTATTCGTACTTGGATCAAGTACTGAAACTCTTGAATCAATAATGTCGGGATCAAAAATTCACTCTTGGATCAAGAATTTCGCTTTTGGATCAAGAATTTTCACTCTTACCGTACTTTTAAGAACGCATGCTCTTGATTCAAGAGTGAAATTCTCTATTTTTTTTCTCTAAGTGTATAGTTGTGCCAACTCCGCTGCTTTTCTGCTTTTATTGCAAAGACTTCTGCTTGGAATATGGTGCAGTGGTCTGGCAGTTTATAGCAGAGCCTCAATTACGGCTCCTCGCCGTATACGGCGGCTCCGACTCCTAAGGCCATCTTTGAATCGTCTGAGAAGTGGAGCGTTGCTTCCTGGCCCAGTCCTGTACGCCAGTCTTCTGGTTCCAGTAGTGCTGATGCGCCTATGAAGTATGTATATTAGAGCGGGTCAATTTTTTTATGCGATAAGCGTATAGCAGATTCGGAATCTGCGATGAATTCTAAGAAAATTTCACGGAGAAACCCCATGACTAAAATGAATTCCTAGCCCCCGCTGCGAAGCATGAAAATTTAAGGTTGCAGTATATTTTGGTATATTGAGGTTTGTACGGTTTTTTTTTTTTAAAATAATACATTTTGTAAAGATATTATATTTTATTCTGATTCATTTTTTTATAATATAATTTACAAATATTGTTGTTTTTGAATTAACCAACAAATTTTTTTTTAATTAAATTTTTTTTAATAAAAATAACGAAAACACGCCATACACTGATGAAGTGGAAACCAAAAGTCTATAACTTTTTGACAATAAAAGATATAGGTTTGCAATTTGAAATATATATTCAATATAATTTGGAAATTTAAGGTATTAAAAAAAAAGTGGGCGTGGCACGAAAGAAGGCGTAAAATACATTAGATGCCGTTTTTCTTTATATCTAAAAATTTACCAAATTAATGAAAACAATGTTAAGTCACAATACAAAACGCTTATGTAATTGTTTAATTTTCACTAATTTCATACATTTATTCAACTTAATATTAAATATAAATAAAGTCAATTTTTAAAGTCTTACTTCGACTCGATTTGTGGTTACTTTAACTGACTTTCTAAAGTTACTGACATAGCGTCATCTACATTGTGCGGCATTACGCGTCGTGCGACATGTGTCAACAATTGCACACATCGTTCGGTTCCCTGAATGTGGGATGGAATTTCTGGATCTGCCAGTGGTATTTCCTCAGAATTTAAATACTCCAATAAGTGTTCATGTGGAATGTTAAAAGTTAACGGAGGTTCAAATAAGATGTCGTCGTTATCTAAGTCAACTAAATTCATATAATCTGTGCTGTCGAAGTTAATTATATTCTTTTTATAAGACCGGAGCTTAGACGTATTTTGTAATTTTTCGCGATAGTAAATAATTTTGTTAATGGCATTTTCTCGAACAGATTTTCTTTCATCGAAAAGCATTGCTAACAAAATATTTTCTGTATTGGCAAAAAATGAATTGTTTTGTATTGCTTTGTTCACAATTTCTTGAAGATTTTTCGGCAAGAACTGTGCTGACCGAATAAAATTAAATAAAAGTTTACTGCCGTATACCACAGAGTTAAAAAATTTGACATTAAAATACATTGGTATGTAAACTTTCATAATGAAATTAGTCAAAATTTTTAAATTGTTTGATGGTAAACTACTAGCGACATAAAGGCGTAAAATTCTGCTTGCTTTTGTCAACCAGCGCGAATGAACAATTTTTCCCGGTTTCATGTTGGCGACATCCTCTGACACGAACCTTCCGATACAGCTTTGGCTATTCTATATAGATAAAAAACGTCAGTGGAAAGATTTTTTTCATCTTAACTTTCAATAGTTGGAGGCATATTCCCAAATGAAATGGGTTCTAAATGAGGTATAGTCTGCAAGAAAATGTTTGCTTTAAATTTGATGAAGTTGTATTAAAATTTGGTGCTTACCGGAAGTTGTTCACATGTCTCAAGTAACTTCGCCAAGGTGCCACAAGCAGTGGATGGTCCACTTGTCTTAGAATTTTCTAAGGCATTGTACAAATGGCGTAGTGGAAGTTCGTTGAAATGTAGCAAACAAACAAACCAATGTAATGGTTTACTTAAGGAAACTTCAAACTTTCGAATTATTCCATTTTCAATTCCAGTATTGGTAGGTTCTCCATCACAGCAAATTCCTATTAAGCCTGTTAGACTTAATTTTTTTTCCTCGAAGAATTCGCAAAGCTTTTTTTGCTTAGTATTGGAGTCTTCAGCGTCAACTTTTATGTGACCCAATATCTTGCATGCGGTTCCTTTAGGATCACAATATGCGACTCCTTTTGAACCCTCGGGTGGTATTTTCCATCAATTTCTCTTCGGGTCGAAGCATCATTTTTTCTTCCATCGAATGAAAAAGCTTGTAAAGCTAAATCATTTTTCTTCATGCGACGAATATATTCTCTGAATTTTATTTTTTCTCAACCCACTTTGGATTTATCCATAATAGTTTCTTCGCCATTTTTATCGGTGAACCCCAATGTCTTTAAAAAGAGCTTTAGAAAGTCGTTTAAAATATCCACAAATCGAGTCGAAACAAGACTTTAAAAATTGACTTTATTTATATTTAATATTAAGTTGAATAAATGTATGAAATTAGTGAAAATTAAACAATTATATAAGCGTTTTGTATTGTGACTTACCATTGTTTTCATTAATTTGGTAAATTTTTAGATATAAAGAAAAACGGCATCTAATGTATTTTACGCCTTCTTTCGTGCCACGCCCACTTTTTTTTGAATACCTTAAATTTCCAAATTATATTGAATATATATTTCAAATTGCAAACCGATATCTTTTATTGTCAAAAAGTTATAGACTTTTGGTTTCCACTTCATCAGTGTATGGCGTGTTTTCGTTATTTTTATTAAAAAAAATTTAATTAAAAAAAAATTTGTTGGTTAATTTAAAAACAAAAATATTTGTAAATTATATTATAAAAAAATGAATCAGAATAAAATATAATATCTTTACAAAATGTATTATTTAAAAAAAAAAACCGTACAAACCTCAATATACCAAAATATACTGCAACCTTAAATTTTCATGCTTCGCAGCGGGGGCTAGGAATTCATTTTAGACATGGGGTTTCTTCGCGAAAATTTTCTTAGAATTCATCGCAGATTCCGAATCTGCTATACGCTAACCACGTTTTTTTCGCTCCATACAAATTGACCCGCCCTAATGTATATAGTCCATGCTACTGTTGATCTCTCTACCCACCAGGCTGTGTCCATAGCTTTGTAGCGCCATGGTGGCGCCTTCTTGGCGCAAGTAGGCATGCTTGGATGTCCAAGGGTTGACTCCTAGAATGTGTTTTGGTTGAAGTGAACCTCAGCGCCCCCGTTATGGTCAGCTTAAGATATGTGAACTTCTCCATGGCTTGCCACCATACCAACCCACCTAGCAATTGGAAGATCATTTTAACAAGAATCAGCCTTGGTGAGTCTTTTTCCAGCCCTTTTGCTGATAAAAAAGAGATTAGTTTGATGTGCGATATAGGGAAGACTCCAAAATGACTCACGCATTTGCTCAAAACGTGATTCATTATACAAACGACTCGAAAAAGACGCGCAAATGGCTCGAAAATGAGTCGAAACTGATCAGAAAAACGTGGTTATAAACGACTCTTCATGAGGAGTCGCGCCTAGAGTTCCATTTTCTCCCGACAAAATTATCATTTAATGATCAGAAAACGAGTGCATTTATGACTATTTTAATCAGACTGAGGGCTCGAAAAAGACTCGAGTGAGATCAGAAATTTCATAAAATGCTTGCTGGTAATATGCCATGTAGTCAGTGTTTGGAAAGGTACTCGATTTTCTTACCTTGGTAAGGTACAAGGTAAACTTCAAAAAATATAACTAGGTAAGGTAAAAGATTTCCGAAATTTTCAGTACCTAGGTAAAGGTAAAGCATGGTTCACCCATCTTTATTAGTAATGAATATTCAAAACATAACAAAACAAAAGTTGGATGCATTATTTGTAACTGTTCCACATATTTGGCTATCTCTAAGTTCGTATTTGCTATGAACTACAGCTACCCAGCAAAACAATTTCATATAAAAATACACGTTTTGTAAGCTTTCAAATGTAAGCAAAACGCTTATAAAACGCTGCTATGACATTTATAAAACGCATCAAATTTTGCGGTTTCTCAGTTCTTTTGAGAATACATTTCGTTTTGAACATTTTTTGTTACAGTTCTTTGTGTTTTTTATTATTCATCCTAAGCTAAAATTGAAATTTAATTAAATTAGCCATTTTCAGTTCGTTTGTTTACTAAGAATACATTTCGCTTTGAACATTAATTTTGTAAGTGTTCAATAGGTTTTTTATATAAGTAATAATAAATATTTAAAATAACATTTAAGAAAAACGAACTTGATGTCTTTTAATTGAGAGGAGCAAAAAAGGAACATAACATTATCAAGAAATTTTTATTTTATATTGTACTTATTTTTGCTGTTGTTTTAATTTTAACACGATTTCGAGGCAAATACAAAGTCATCTTCCTTGGCTCCACTTTCGCAAGTGAATTTAAATATGAATGTAAATAATTGACTATAAACTGAATGAAAGCTTTCTAACTTACGACGAATGGCAGTGGCGACAGTGAAGGCTCGAATGCACTGCTTGTCCGCAGTACCTCTCCACGAAAAATTTTCTGCAACTCAGTCATCCAGAAGTTTTTTCTACGACATCGTAACAAATTTCCTTCAATTTCAATCTCCTGTTCTGGACGTTCAACCTTTCTCCCTACGGAACATGGTGCCCCGCTGTTCCACAAATGTTGGAAAACTTTGTTGGCGCAGTGCACAACACTTTTTGATTTTTTGCTGCCGATATTAAACAAATTTACAAGCGCACGTAATATATCGTTTTAATTGAAATTTGAAATGACTTATACACAATTTTTTTTGCTCGCCTTCGGCCTAGCATTCCAAGCTAAGTTTTGCCGAGCGAGCGAGAGAGAGTGAGAGTATGAGCACGAAATTTTAGTTTTGTGTCATGCCTGCTCTCGGTCGACGCAACAACATGCGCAAATCGCTTACAAGAGCAAATGTTTTGTAAATGTCGGAGGCTGCCATACGACAACGCTTGCACAAGCAATCTTACCTTAAGCTTGGTTTGCAGCCCGCTTGCTAAATTTGCTTGCTGGGTAATACAGTTGCAATTACCTCATGTGTGTGGGAAAATCCAATGGCGGGTTGCACCGAAGAAACTTTTGTTATTGCAACTCCAGATATCGGCAGTCGTACACACAAAATTTGTATTTTCAAAAATATTTTCGTCGTTTTTCTTATTGTCCGCCTTTCGCTTATCTAGCTAAAGATCGTATAGTTTTTGGAACAGGAAATTCTTACCGGACGTCGAGTTAAAGCCACAAACAGGTCCCTAAAACATTTTCTTTTTTACATGGCTGAGCGGCAACATCTCGGAAATCGCAAGTGCGTTCATTTAGCTGTAATAAAATAATTTAGTTACATTTGTTCTAATGAATTTAGTAATCAAGATACTAGGATACTTGAATATATCTCCTGCTGATTCCTTAGTTGAGTTATTGGAAACTTTAGATACTTTGGCTTTCATTGATTCGTTGGAAGATTAACTATTGGGGTGATCCCTCTAGCGTAAAGAAATTGAAATATACTGCTGCTATAGACTTGAATACATCCACATCCCAGGAGGAAAATGGCCGGAAAATTCTGCATGCAAGAAACAATTTTTCATCCGATTGGCTTAAAACTCGGTTTGCAAGGATAGAATACGAAATAAAGTGAAATGGGAGGGTAACGATAACGATAACGGGAACGGTCACGGTGGGTAGGAAGTGGGTGGGAATTGGAGGGAAAACCCAGCATCAAAGTCGTTACAGGGAAAAAAGACGATGTAAGACGATGAATTCCAGCTGATCTATGTAAGATTCGCTTTGTGGACTCTACGGGAAACACAAATTAAAAAGGCTACACAATTGGCGACGCAGCGTAGCGCGACGGGTTATATGCTAGTATGTACATAAATATGTGTGTATGTTTGTAAGTATTAAAATTTTTGTGCACATATGTTTATAGTATTGTGTAACTACTGACCTTCAAATGCTTGAGTGAATTTCCAGTAGATTATTAATTAAATTTAACAGTTTTGTTTGCACAAAGTTGACATTTGCAATTCGGATTGAAAATGTTCCATTTCAAATCAGTCATCAGTCATTGTTAGCAATAACATAGGTAAGGTAAAAGGTACTTGAATTTGAAAATACTGAGGTAAGGTAAAAGGTACACAAAATATGTACCTAGGTATTTGTACCTAGGTATTTCCAAACTCTGCATGTATGTAGTATCGGTCGTATTATTGAGCTGAAGAGTGGTTATAGGCCCCAAAATACTGCTTAGCATCTTCTGTGATGCGTAGAGTGCATTGGTTGCCTTTTTCACCCTTTCCTCCATATTGAGTCTAATTGACAGTTTACTACCGATTACAACTTCTAGTTATTTTGTACCATTTTGTACCATTTATCTTAGGTACCTTGTATCTCTTGGTGATGAGAATGAGGTCCATCTTCTCCGCATTGATACTAAGTCCGGCTTCTGTGGCCCACTTTAGTATCTCTTTGAGAGTAGAGTCCCTGATTGAGCTGAGAGTTGATGGACCACAAGGTTCCATAGAAGAGGTGACAGAACTCCTTTGTACAATGCTGTTGATTTAAACTTTGCTTTTACCTTTTTCTATGATTCGATTAATTCTCTTTTAGATATTTGTATTCCTAATAACGCTCCCTCTCCAGCGTCCATTAATCCTCCTTGGTACTGTCCTAGGGTTTCTTATTTAAAAAATATTAAGTCTAGATGCTTCAAAAAGTATAAACGTACTGGTTCTGTCGTTGACTTTTCTCAATACTCAATTGCAAAATCGAACTTTACACTTTTCAATTCTGAGTGCTATAAGAAATATCTTGCCCGATGCAAAATTCAATTTACAGAGGACCCACAATTCTATAGCTTTGTCAACTCTAAACGTAGATCCTCTTCTTTACCTTCTTATTTTTTCTTGATGACCAAAAGGCTAACGATGACTCCACTGCCGTTGACCTATTTGCGGACTTCTTCCAATCAACTTATTCCTCTGCCCGTTTTACCAATACTTCTTATCCTTATAACTTTCCTTCTTCCAACTCGATATGTGCTCTCTCAATTTCTGAAAGCTCCTTGCTTTTATGCAATCCTTTGCTTAAGCTTTTTAATCTATCGCTGGAATCTACTGTGTTTCCGAATCATTGGAAAGAATCTTATACTTATTCCTCTTCATAAAAAGGGCGGAAAATCTGATATATCCAATTATAGGGATATAGCCAAGCTTTCCGCTATTCCAAAATTATTTGAACAGATTCGAACCTCATCCTTACAGCACTATTGTAAGTCGATTTTATCCGCTTTCCAGCATGGATTTACAAAGCGTCGTTCAACTACGACCAATTTGCTTGAATTTACTTTAATGGTTAACGATGGATTCCTTTTAAAAAAATCAATCTACATCGACTTCAGTAAAGCATTTGATTCTGTGAACCACGATCCTCTCTTCTTTAAGCATGATCGTTTAGGATTTGCTTCCTCTTTTCTGCTTTGGATTTCGTCCTATTTAAAAGATAGATCTCAAAAAGTTCTTCTTCGCTCTAATACTTCAAAGCCTGTCTTTGTCACTTCTGGTGTGCCATCTGGGCCCTTTGTTTTTTACTCTTTTTATTAATGATCTCCCCACAATATTGTCTTATTCTCGGATACATATGTACGCCGATGACGTAAAACTTACTTTATCTTTCAACGACCCGACGCATTCCATCAGACTGCAAGATGATATAAGCTTCTTGCAGTCCTGGTGCTTGATTAATCAATTACACCTTAATTGCTCCAAGTGCATGTTTGTGACTTTCCATCGTTGCAAACCTTCGCTGGCTACCTATACGATTAGCAATGAACCCTTGGAACGAATATCTACAGTCGTTGATCTTGGAATGCTCTTCGACCCCAAATTGAGTTTTAATCCTCATATCTCCTCTATTGTTAATAGGGCGAAATGTGTACTTGGATTCATTAAACGGAGGTCGAAGCAATTTAATGATCCATACACCACAAAGCTTCTGTACACTGCTCTAGTCTTGCTTTTTGCCCTACGTGGCTTAAATTGGGACCCTAACCTTCGTTTACCAACGTACTACAGCAGACTTTTGCTTATAGACATTCCTTCGTTACCTAACCGTAGAACAGTCTTAGGTGTTTCTTTTCTTCATAAGCTAATTATCGGTGATGTAGACTCTTCTGATCTTTTAGGTCGCCTTAACTTTTCCGTTCCTTCTAGGCCAATTAGAAACTATTTTCCATTTATCTTGTCTAGATGCACAACTGATTATGCCCAGCATAATCGATTTCGGGTTTTATGTAACAATTACAATGATCTCAATCACCTGCTCTCAACAGAACTCTCTTCTCTTTAAAAACGTCTCTCTATAAATATCTCCGGGGAAATCTCTAACCTCCTCCTCCCCCACCGGGTCAGAGAGTTTCCGGTTATTGAGTTTTAAGCTTTACGTATACATTTTTTATTTTTAAAGTTTACTTTTAGATAGTTTTCTCCCTTTCTCTCTTTATCTGTTTTATTTTAATTTATTATCTTATCTTAGTTTTTTCCTTTGTTTCTACATAACTATAGGTTTTAGTTTTTTGTTTCTCTTTCTCCCTCTCCCTCTTTTCGATCTCGTCTACAATCGGCTGTGAATAGGGGCATAGCTGGCCGGACGGGCAAATAAGATTCCCCCACCGTGTCGGAGTCGTTATTAGTTTATTTCGTAATTTTATTAGATTTTCTTTGATAGGCTTTCATAGCTCATACATTTTTTTTTGTAACGTATTTATACTTTTGTTGACAGCCTGAGGCGTTTCGCCATGTGTCTCTTTCGTTATGGTTGTAGTACCCCACTCGGCTTGTACTCTTCTGCAGCTCAGCAGGTTGTATATCTAGGAGTCCAATGCCTTGTGCATTGCTAGTGCTCTTTGGCTACGCATTATCGCTTCTGTGGTGACGTTATTATCTACCAGATATGTCGAGGAATGCTCCCAGGGCAAATTCCTAATGGTACAGTGCCTTCTCGATGTTGGCTCCTAGAGAGTGTAGCGCTGTTTCCACACCGTGCTGATTATCCTCCAAGGTCAAGTTCATGCCTTCTTTTAGATGAAGGTTCAGTAGTTTTTGCATTGTTTTGAGCAGGAATGATGTGAGGTTTATGGGTCTGCATTTTCCCGCTTTGGGCAGGAATACAACGCGTGCTGTCCTCCAGGCCACAGGTACATAGCTCCATCTCAAGCATGCTTCAAAAATGAATTGCAGCCATGGGACGATTACGCATTTGCTCGTCTTTATCATAACTGGAAATATTCCATCCAGTCTTGGGGATTTGTAGCTCACGAACGAGTCGATCGCCCAACGGATTTTCTCTGGAGTAATGAGGTTGTCTGGGATGTCATGAGGCGTATCTGACTCAGTGACTACAGTGTCCGTCGTTCGTTTTCAGCTAACTCTGCTTGGGTGGCTGCTTTGACAGCAGTTTCCTGAGACTAGCTGTTTCAGAGACCTTCTCTATGCTGGAGCTGAAGGTTCTTCTGAGTTTTGCTTAGCCTTTCGTACTTATTTTTTGAAGAAGCAAAGTCCTATCTTGTATTCCTACCAAGTTATCTGCTCATCCGCTTGTTTGGCAAGTTTAAAACATTCTTGCACGTCCTTCCTCTGCTCTTTCAGCGCTGGGGGTCCTCCAGGGGGAGGAGGAGGATTTGTATGCTTCAGTTTGGTTGGACGTGAGCGTCTTCACGGACATCTCAATGTTTTGATTCTACCGTTTTAAAGTACTTCACCCATTTGGTGTTCCAGGGGTTCCTATAGGCGTTTCTGGTTTGGTTGTGTTCGAACTCGAGCTTAAAATGGATGGTACTTGTTGTTTGAGAAAGAGAGTCTTTCGAGGACTATCCATTCTGATGCCTGAGTACTGAGTTAGGTCTAGGACGTAGGCCGATGGATGCATTTGATAAAACCTCAAAGTGTCCGAGATAAGATAATTTTGAAGTCTGAGATGGCAATTCATAAAATCAAAAAACATCCCTCAAAGTTGATCAGAAGTCAAAAAGCGAATAAAAATTGTTCATTCCTCTCTGCCATCCACTGTAAAGTTAACAGCACAGCTAGTCAAGAACACGGCGTAACTTGCACCAATGCCACACGAAAGAAGCCACATATGAACATGAAATAGTTGACGCAGCTAGCAAAACCAACAGCAAACTGCATCACTTGGAGAAGTGTCTGTGTGTGGGTTTTCGCCTAGGAGAAATCTTTTGGAATATATTTTAATGCTGTTGGGCTATAAACCTAATCAAAAAGCCCATTTAAATTCTAATTCCATGAATGTATGCAGACCTTTGGCCCGAGTGCCCAAAAGTATGCAACATGTTTAAAAATGCAAACGCATAGCGCCATGTTCTCTCTCTCTCTCTCTCTCTCTCTTGAAGGGGGGCTTCACCAAAAATGCAAATTCCAAATAAATCAAATCAAACGCGCCGCAAAAGGTAACGAAGCGGCAGCAACACCGGCTTCTGGGTGACCAAGGGGGGGGTGTGTACTATTTTGAACACTTTTTAAATATTTGATGTTTTTGTATTTTTCAGTGATTGTTTAACGTCAAATTGCCTGGAAGCACTTTAAAACGCACCATAGAGCGCCCACAAATAAATGAATTTTCTAGAGTTCCGACAGAAACAATACCCTATTCTCCTCTGGCCACATAAATCACAATTGAACCAGAGATCACTGGGTATACGGACACATCAAAATTCAACAAAAACTGAACAAATTTTTGGGTTGGCGAACAACAAAATATAGAGGAGGAGGGCGGTACGTGTACCTGGCTAGCCGCACTGGTCGCCATGGCCGACGCTTCGAT
Source organism: Lordiphosa magnipectinata (assembly GCA_037044535.1). Taxonomy (NCBI): domain Eukaryota; kingdom Metazoa; phylum Arthropoda; class Insecta; order Diptera; family Drosophilidae; genus Lordiphosa; species Lordiphosa magnipectinata. The sequence goes on along the minus strand of JBAMBO010002310.1, from coordinate 68,271 downwards.
GAATTTATGCCTCTCTCCTCTCCTCTCCCCGCCGCCGCCGCCACTTCAGCTGGCCACTCGGCAAGTTCATTGTGCATAGCCAAATATTTTCCACCATAAATTTCGCACGTCCATCAAAAATTGATTGGGCGCTGAGCCGTGCGCGGCTTTTGCATCACCTAAAAATTTCCAATATTGTTTACTTTTGGGCCATTGTGCAGCATCATATTCCATCCATTCCATCCATTCATAAAAATTGTGGCCTCCAGCTAAAACATGCAGATTTTTACAAAAAAAATATAAAAACTGAAAACAAAACCCCATTTGCAACCTTCAATTGATGGCTAACTTATTTGGCTTTAAACAAAACAGAAAGACAGAGAGAGAGAGACAGCGTTACCAAAGGACTTTCTTCCTGCGGAGAAGCTTGGTGCTTGGCAGCAGTTTATACGTAACTAATCTAAAGGACTAATGCTTAATATTGACAAAAGATTTTGCTAGACGGTAAACGGTTTTAGAAAAGAATGGATGTGGTATCCATTTCATTTCCATTCCAGCGCACACAAGCAGACGGCGCAACAAGTGTAGTGTGTGCCATTTTTTAATTGATCACAGAACTAAGAAAAATTCCATTTATGCTCATTCGACCATTAGACCTGCTTTTTTCTAGTTCTTTGCAGAACATGACTCAAAATATGTAGTATATTTTCATTCACCTCACAAACGAAAAATCTCGTTATGCACGATTCCCGCACGCAACTTTTTGAGCGTTTCGCGTCACTCACGATTCACGCACGATTCAAGAATGCGTCACGAATGATCCGGCACGGTAAAATTCATCTACTAAAAATTGATTTAGCAAAATAAAACTCAGCTACACAGAGAAAACAAAATTGGCTGCATGGCGCGTGTAGAAATGTCAAAGCTAAACGAAACGTGTTGCGCCCTGTTAAATTGCACACGCCAAATTACGAATTCAGAAAGCTACACGCCACTGTGCAGAAAAACTACACGTAACGTGTAGGATTTCAATATTCAATACGCTTCGTGCACAAAATTAGAGAATCAGCTTATTTCCAAATAACTTCTACATTTTTCATGCAGCAATCTGAATACCACACGAACATTTAGGTTTTCTACATGCGGCGTGTGGATATTGAAATCCTACACGCGCGTGTGTAAATTCTAAACGAAAAATGTAGCTCTAAATCAAGGCCTATACTCAGATGAAGCGAGCAGCGAACACGTAAAATTGCTTCTCCGAGTTCGAAAATCTTGTTCTTGGACAAATTAGATTTTTGGTCCGTGATGATGTTACAAACTGCAGTTTGTCAAACAGATATGGTGGCTGTCTTTTTATTATTATGTTATGTAGCTATATTAGAACTCTGTGGCTCATCCAGGATTTTAAATTAATGCCAAACACTTGGTTGGCCAGGCTTGTTATGTGTTCAGTACGGCGGCGTTCAAATATATATCTAATCTATTAAAGCTGCTTGAGTCGCTGTGCGCAAATAACTCCAAACCATAGAATAAAATAGGGATCAGGCACGACTTTGCAATTAGTAGTCTGAGTTCTTGGGGTATATCCATCTGCGTTAATGACAGCTGACTGAGCATATCATATGTTTTTCCTGTGGCTTTGGCTATGTGTTCGCTCCATGTGAGAATATTATTAATAGTAACACCAAGGTTGGTAGCGCTGCTAACATACTCTAATGGTGTATCCCCAATGGTAAGCTCAGTCAACTGTCTGGTGTATATGGATTTTTTGTAAATAGTCAAACATTTTGATTTAGAGGCATTCAAACCCAGACCATTCGCTTGTGCCCATCTGCGGACTATCGAAAGTTTTTCATTGCGCTGCCTAACACACAAATCAATTTCTCATAACGGTCAAGTACATATGGTACAATACAGTTCAACAAACAATCAGGCAGGTCATTAATATATACAGAGAACAGAAATGGTCCAAGTACTGAGCCTTGTGGGACACCGTGAGCTATAGGTAGCATGTTCGACGTTCTCTTCCAGGAGACTACTGCTTGCATTCTATTTGACAAATAGGATTTTATGAGATTGGTTGCAGTAGGAGATATTGTTATATAATTGTTCCAGCTTGGCACCAAGTATGTTATGATCTACTGTGTCAAAGGCTTTGCTAAAACCTAGAAGCGTCAGTAGTGTAATATTGTTTTCGTCCATTTGTCATCAGTGATGCTTAGGAGTGCTGTTGTGCAACTTCTATGTCTTTTGAAACCAGATTGTTTCTCGCTCATGAGTGCATTAGTGGCAAAGAATTCTTGTTGCTGCGTTGCAAGTACCTGCTCAAAGGCCCTCGAGAGGAACGGAAGGATTGAAATTAGCCGAAACGTGTCTTTCGATTTTGGGATTGGAAGTATCTTGCCCAATTTCCATGAGTCAGGGAAAGTAGAAGAGGTGATTGCAGTATTGAAGATGTGCGTAATGTGATTTAGCAACAATCGCAGAAGTATTTTTAAAAACTTAGGATTTAGCTCATCCAGCCCCACGGCATTCGATTTTATTTTCAAAATACTAGAAAGGACGTCACAAGTACGAACACACATAAAGCTAAAACTATTATCACAGCGAAGTGCAGCATTCAGGTACATGTTATTAGTTGGAGCTGGTCTATTTATTTTAACAAATTTATGATTTAAAGCATTCACATCTAGGTTGTTGTCAAGTTGGTGGTTTGGTTTCAGTACTGAATTCTTACATTTTTCGTTTAGAAAAGTGATCTCCACACGCGACGTGTAGGTTTTCTGCACGCCACGTGTAGCTTTCTCGTTTCAACACGTGGCGTGTAGCTTTTTTCTGCACAAACGTTTATAATTACAATTGCTGAATGCTACATGTTGGAAATCTACACGGAGCGTGTGTAAATTTCATTCCCCTATATAAATGATGAGACCACTAAATTCGAACTTAAGAATTACAAGCAAGCAGAAATTGGTGTATGTTTTCAATACAAGTACATCTTACTCAATACAAGTAATACACTAGATGCCTTGCCTCACAGGCGCTGCGTAGCTCAGCCGTCTAAGGCGTCGTTCCAAACGTGTTTTTCAGTCCAAGGGCCCCGAGTTCAGACGTTAACTGACCGTTTTTTGCTCATAACTTGAGTATCGTTCATCCGATCTTTATCATTTCTTCGGCAAATCGATAAATAATTTTGATTACTAGATATCTCTAGAAGGTACGAACATCAAAATTGTGGAAGATATGACCTTTTTTCCAGATTGCGGGGGCGGGAGGGGGCGTGGCAAAAATTGAAAATAAACTTGATCTGCCTGCAAGTATAAGATATATATGTATGTCCCATACATGTCAAACCTCTATCTCTTACCATCTCTGAGATCTGTGCGTTCATACGGACGTACGAACAGACTATATGGACTCGGCTGTTGATGCTGATAAAGAATATATATACTTTATAGGGTCGGGGATGATTCCTTCTGGCTGTTACATACTTTTGCACAAACTTAATATACTCTGTGTACCTTTGGTACAGAGTATAAAAAGTGCGCAGTCTTTTTTTTTTTTATACCCTTGCAAAGGGTATTATAATTTTGCCCAGAAGTTTGCAACGCATAGAAATATTCATTTCCGACCCCATAAACTATATATATTCTTGATCAGGGCGACGAGCTGAGTCGATTGAGCTTTGTCCGTCCGTCTGTCTGTCCGTCCGTCTGTCCGTCTGTCTGTCCGTCTGTCTGTCCGTCTGTCTGTCTGTCCGTCTGTTTCTACGCAAACTAGTCTCTCAGTTTTAAAGCTATTGAGCTAAGATTTTGCAGAGTCTTCTTTTTACTGCACGCTGCTAATATGTCGGAACCGACCGGATCGGATGACTATATCTTATAGCTGCCATAGGAACCATAGGTCGAGAAATGGGTTTTAGTGAGAAAAACTTTTTTGTTTCCAATGTTAACGTGATTAAACTCGGTCATTAATAATATTATATAATTTCAAACAGATTTGAAAATATTGGTCAAAATCGGATGACTATATCTTATAGCTGCCATAGGAACCATAGGTCGGAAAATGGGTTTTAGTGAGAAAAACTTTTTTGTTTTCAATGTTAACGTGATTAAACTCGGTCATTAATAGTATTATATGCTTTCAAACAGATTTGCAAATTTTGATCAAAATCGGATGACTATATCTTATAGCTGCCATAGGACCGATCGGTCGGAAATGGGTCTTAGTGAAAAAAAAACTTTTTTGTTTTTAAGTAAATCGTTCTTAAGGTCGGTGATTATTAATATTAAACGCTTTCAAATTAATTTGAAAAAGTTGATCGACATCGGGTGACTATATCTTATGGTTGCCATAGGACCGATCGGTCGAACATGAGTCTTGGTAAAAAAATTTTTTGTTTAGTTTTGTTAGCGTCCTTAAACTCGCTGATGACTTATTTTATATGCTTTCAAATAGACTCGCAAAATTGGGCCGAAATCGGATGACTATATCTTAAGGCTGCCATAGGGCCGATCGGTCGGAAATTGAGTCTTAGTGAGAAAAACTTTTTTCAGACGTTTATCTGTCGGAAAATAGGTTTAAGTTCCAAAATTTTTTGATTTTTATGTAAGCAATTTTAAACTGTGACATTTGCATTTGCAAGGGTATAAAAACTTCGGCACAGACGAAGTTAGCTTGGCCTTCTCGTTTTTTTTGAAGTAAGTGAAAATTTAAGATTTCTACACGTTTTCACTGGGATTTTCAACCCATAACGTTTGTGTAGCTTTTCACACTCACACGCCCCTCAGCCGCCATGTTTTTTTCCACGATATCGAATTTGGTGATTTTCGATTTGCGGATCAATTACCAGGATTTATGCCTTTATAACAGTACAACTGACGACTTCGCTGGCGCCTCAAAAATGCAACTGATCGTCTACAGTAAGAAGAGCTCCGACACAAACAAAGAAGTCGACTCACTGCTGAACCACTCTTTTCAGCTGCCATAATAATCACATCTTACTCTAAATAACCAGTCTTCTCACCAAATTTTAAGTTCGTAGCTAACACATTGGCTTTGAACCAATTTTGACCCGTTTAAAACTGGTTCAGAGTCGGTTTTAAGCCAGGTAAATGTCTCATTTTATGAATTTTAAGTTCATATTGCTAATAATTTTTGAGAAATGAGTTGAATGAGTCCTTATTACCCATCAACAGACCAACTTACGAGTCTCTGGCTTACAAAATTTTTCAGTTATGGCTCTGAACCACTTTGAAATGAACTTAAGCCAGTAGCCAATTGGTTCACTGAATTTATTTAAATTTTCGTTTCCTTTATCAGCAGTTAGAGCCATTACCTGCCCCTCGCTAGCTTAGAAATTGAAATGGGTCACTAAAATCACTATAAGGTCGCACACGCAAAATGGTTTAGTTGAGCTTGACAATTTAAAACTTCTTTACATCACGGTCGCCACATGGCACACGATCAAGCACTTCCAACATAATTTGCACATCTTCATATTATCATAGATGTCCTTTCGATTCCACTTTTTGCCCTGCCTATGTGGCAGGTGTGGGTGTGGGTGAGGCTGTGGCTGAGGGCGTTGCTCCAAAAGCCAAGTGCAGCAATGTGCACTAATTTCATTGCTGAGTGCTTTTAGCGGAGGGGCGTGCTTCGCGGCGCTTGCGGAAAAACTTCAAATGGCAAAAAGAGGAAAAAAGATGTCAACAGCACCAATTAGTTTGAAAAATTGGCATAAATGAAGCCCGAAGCAGGTGGGCAGGTGGGCAGAGGGGGGTGGCACAAGTGGCTGCCATGTTGTAAATAAATGTAGTGCCACTCGAATTCAAATTATGGGACCCTCCTAATGAGAAAGCGCTCGAGATGTGTAGGGGAGAGGTAGGGCGAAGCGAGAGAGAGATGTGTGGGCAGCAATCAAACGACAATTCCTGAATGGACCCAGCCAAGTCCTCCATCAGCTCGAAATCAAGTGGCGCTGCTGCTGGGTTCGTCGTTGGTCATTAATTAAAATACACAAAATTCTGGCATTCTCTCTGGGGTCGTTGGGGTCACCTATTTCCTCTTCGGGGGTTTTTTTTTTTAATTACGAGACTTTTTCTCGTTTCTTTTTTTCTTTTTGGGTCCACTTCAGTACAAATGAAATTTCACTCCCACATTCCGCTTCCACTTCAGAACTAAAGCCCAACAAATGCCAAAATGGCTGACATCTTGTGCCAAGGGTGGCGCTGAGCGGGGGGGTGGGGGGAGTCACCCTAATTAATTCACCCTCCACGCAAACACAAAGGCAGCCATTTAGGGCTCAAGTAGTTGGACAATTTCGAACGCCTATCCAGGGAAATTAATTTCGCAGGCGCTTTTAATCAAATGCTGGCACATGTGTCATGGATATGCCATTCCCAGGAGTTAGATCAACCAACCAACCAACCACCAAACAGTCGACCATTTAGGGGGAGGGACTCAACGGCCATTGACGGCATTCAAACAGACAAGGAGTTGAGCCAAGTGGAAAAATAATGAAAACATTCGACGATAATGACGATGTTGGTTGAGGATGAGGATGAGGATGACGACGACAACAACTTTGTTGACGACAACGACGAACCCTTGAAATCGATATGCGGAGTGGAGAGCGCGGAGTGTCGAGTGCGCCGAGTCCTTTATCAATAAACAGAAAAAAAAAAAAGCGCTAAGCTGACGTTAGGAAGTTTCATTCGCTTTTGCAACCCCCACGGCAGACAGCATCATCTCATCCAGCAAACCACCCGGCAGCCGGCACCCGGCACCCAGCACCCCAGCAACGGAAGTTGTCGATAGGCTTCAAGGAAGTAGACACTTTTTTTTTTTGTGTCAGGCTAAACACTAGAGAGTTAGGGTAGAGCGAATGCATAACTTTGGATTCGACTAGGATTGGGGAGAATACAAGCAACGCGACTCTGAGACGCAAAAAGCGATCAAAGTACAAAAAATTCAGCAAAAAACTATAAGCTAAACAGAATAAGGCCAAGACGCCTTTCAGTTAGCCTTATTTTACCACAAAAAGAGTTCATATACCTTGGAGTTATCTTTCATAATATTAAAACTATCATCAAATGGGCATAGTTCATCATCCTCCAACCCAGTGACAAAATGGTGTACGAGTAACACTTTAAGTCTTGGACTGTATCACAGTACTGCACTTATTGCTTGTCTATTTTTGCTTTCGTCAGCTGGGATCTGCTAAATGCAATGATTGTATGGAGAGGCAGTTGGCAATCCAATGCTTTCTTCAGCGAAAAGCCTACTGAAGAGTCGTTAGGGATAACGATGAAACAGTTCTGTATAGGCAACCAGCTCTTTTTGGTGGTACAATGCATAAGCTGCTTACAGTTGTGAAAAAACGCAACTTTTTCGGACCTAGAGCCAGCTAAACTCACTAATTAAACATTAGAAAGGTCGCCAAATAAATTACAAAAGTACTTTATATCAATAAGGGCTGCAAACCGGTTTTGACCGGAGCCGGAAACTCTGAGTTTTCGACTCTGAGTATCGATATATAGATAATTAATATAGATAGACAAATATCATTATCGCATATTTTTCCGAGACGATATATCGAAAATTGAATATTTTTTGGTGATATTTTTGTTTCTGATGCGAATAACTGTTTCTTGTGCTCTGGACATGTAAATCAAAATGTTTAAAAGTTATTTTATTAAAGTTGATGCACATTTTATGTGTTGTGCTGTCGTTACAGTCGCGTTCTTTGAGTGTCGACCAACCAGGTAGATGAACTAAGTACGAACTAAGTAAGTAATTTGATCAAACTATTTCCATATTATGGATTTTTAGCCAATTTTTGGCTGTGTGAACATTTGTAGCTATAAGCTAAGGTTCCACAATCAAATAATTTGCGCAAATTTGTATGCAAATTTTGTGAAATAGGCAAAATTAGCAAACTTTTCGTTCATATTTAATCAAATTATTTGCGTATGGAACCATAGTTATAGTTTCAAGTAGTGCAAAATTTTCAATTATGTCTATTTAGACAAATTTTCATCAAAAGGGCCAATTATTTGCCAGTTTGAGCATGTGGAGCGATGAGCTAAGGTTCCACAGGCAAATAATTTGCGCAAATTTTGTGAAATAGGCAAAATTAGCTAACTTTTTGCTATCCATTGGTCCATATTTGATCAAATTATTTGCGTATGGAACCATAGTTATAGTTTCAAATCCTGTAAAATTTTCAATTATGGCTATTTGGACAAATTTTCATCAAAAGGGCAAATTATTTGCCTACTATTTTTGTACTTTCTATGTTCTTTGCTTGTCTGTGATACAGCTATGAAGCTTAAAGTTCTAAAACTCGTTATCGATGTCGGTCGGAATCTATTCCTAAATTCCGAGAAGTGCTAGAAACATTGTCTTTCGATACCTCAGTGAGTTGAGTTCAACAACCCTTGAGGCGAGCTCCTATATGATTGGAGGGAAAGATAAACGACAAACTTTATAAACTGCCACAGAAAAACATTATTGAACCAGTGGTCCGTGTGTGTGAATAACATCAATGGTAATTGCATTCAAGGATAAAAGGGGAACATCCGACTCTGTAAGGGAATATTATTATATGCCAAATGTTTGATTTTTTTAAAAGAAGCGATATACTTTTCACGACTCGATTTGAAAAATGCATATCACCTGTTCGAACTTTCAGAGGACAGTCGAGAAAAAACTTCGTTTATAACACATTGCGGAATATTCAGGTATAAGCGGTTGATGTTTGGAATAAGTTCGGCAGCCGATATTTTTCAAACATTAATGGAAAAGATATTAGCACCGTTTTCGAACGCGATGAACTATATAGATGATTTCTTATTATACTCTGTACCGAAGGTACATAGAGTATATTAAGTTTGTGCAAAATTATGTAACAGGGAGAAGGAATCGTTTCCGACCCCATAAAGTATATATATTCTTGATCAGCATCAACAGCCGAGTCGATATAGCCATGTCCGTCTGTCCGTCCGTATGAACGAAGAGATCTCACAGATGGTAAGAGATAGAGGTTTGACATGTATGGGACATATATTTCTTATACTTGCAGGCAGATCAAGTTTATTTTCAATTTTTGCCACGCCCCCTCCCGCCCCCGTAATTTGGAAAAAACTTCATATCTCCTACAGTTTTGAAGATAGATCGTTCGTTCCTTCTAGAGATACCTTGTACACAAAATTATTTATCGATTTGCTGAAGGAATGATAAAGATCGGATGAACGATACTCAAGTTATGGGCTCAAAACGGCCAGTTAACACCACACACCCCCCCACCAACAACCACAGCAACATAACCTAACCGTTCAACACAGGCAATCTTAGTGCGAGAGAGAAAGAGAGAGAGAGAGAGAGAAACTTAGAGAGCGCACCGCGTTGTGCGCGGGGTGTTAACTGGCCGTTTGACTCCTGAGCAAATGCGAGTGTAAGGGTACAGAGTATGTTATAGTCGGGCTTGACCGACTTTCTTTCTTGTTTTTGTAAAGGATCTTAAAGAGTACGATGATACGCTGGAGAAGGTGAAAGGGACTGGGGAAACCAAGTGCTTAGTAAGAAGCCAGACGTTAACGTTCCTTGTTCATATTTGATCGGATAAGGGGATTGAGGTAGACCACGAGAAGACCAAAATAGTGACTTCATTTCGCCCACCGGGAAACAAGGAAGAACGAGACAAGGACTAGAAAAGTAAGAAAAGTAAACTGTGTATGAAGTCATCAGTCGCGAAAGGAAACGTATAAGCATAAGTATTAATTGTTTGAAATGAGTTCTGTTTCCACAATGTCAAAACAATCGTCGGGAACAGTGGATACAATGTCTGACTCTTCCGCAATTAATCATTTCGCAAACAAAGGAGAGGTGTAGTTATTGAGTGGGCTATGGGCAACCCACTTAAAGATATTCAGGAGTGTTTGCAATTTCACTATTTTTTGAAAAGTAAATCGAACGCAATTCCGCTTTGGTTTGAAATAAAATTGGCACTAGATACGTAAGAGAGAATCCACAATTCCAGCGAAATGCTCGAAAATGGAACAGTAAAAGATGAGAGAGGCTGACTTTTAGGTTTCACTTTTCAGTTTGGCTGGGCAATGCCAAATTCTGGACACATTAAACAAAAGAATTCCTTGTAAATCAATTTAATTCTTATCAATTTCACTAACAATTTCTTAGTGGATCACAAAATTGGTGACAACTCACTATTCTGTATTTCTAGCAACTGTACGAGTGCGTATCACCGACCATCAAGCAAAGCTTTTTAAAACGAAAAACTTTTTCGCTTTGGTGTTGCGAGAACACGAATTAATTCCACTTTCGAAAAGTTGCCGTGAAAGTGGAATTGAGAACATGACTGTTTGTAATGTTTTATGTCTGATTCTGGATACAGTTAGGCTGCCTTCACACTGTTTAATACATGAGTAGACATCGGATTATATGTACTTTTATAAATGAAGGTTGATTGAGGTGAAAATTTGGATTTATACTAATTAAATAACGCACTTTCCATTGGAAACTGCATATTCAAAATAATAATAATTTTTTAGATATTATGTTCAAATGAAAAATTCATGAAATTTTTAGAACAAGAGCGTTTTCTTCATCGCTATCGGAATCTAAATCTATATATTCCGCCTGAGAAATGCTTTCTTGATTTTTACTTTAGCTGGAAGAGATTTTTTTTTTGGTTTCCATTCAAATACAGACTGGATATTAATGGATTGGAAGAATCCATTGCCCTATGAAAAACATCGGACACGTTGTTCAGTCTGGTAGTAGTAGTTTGGGCAAGTTATCTTCTATGGTCCTTGTAGTACTTGCTTTGAGCTATTAAAGCATTTTCTCCTAGACATCCTACCGGAACTGGTTTGTTGTTGGAGATCCATGATCTGATCTATTGTGCCCCCCATATTTAGTTTACAACCCTCCTAGCACCCCCATTTCCTGTACGCATAGCAGGATTTTCGTGGGTTTTGGGTTACTTATCTTGTTGGGGCGTAAGCTGTGTTCCCCAAATCTGTTGAATCTGCACCTCTCTAGAGCATCGCAGTGGACTAATATATGTTCTGAGGACTCCTCCTTGTCTTCACAGTATCTACATAGTTGGGTGTTTACTATTCACAGCTTAAACAGTGGCCCGTGTAGAGCCCTGTCAGGATCTTGAGGGCATTCTTTCATTATTGGATTAATTTCTGGAACCTTTTCAGGTTGTGGCCCACTATTAGTGCTTTTGGTGTTTACCCTGGAGGCTGTTCTAAGCGTATTCTCTTCTTTTCTAAGGAGCTCCCTAAGGGTGTGTTGGCCTATACCACAGTATGGTATAGGTCCAACCATTGCAGTGCCAGTTTGTCGGCCATTTCGTTTCCGGGCATGATTTTGTGTCCCAGTATCCAGCGTAGGATCAGATTGTTCCAGCTGCCTAGTTGGTCCAGTTTGTTCTTGGTCTCTAAGACTAGCTTAGAGGTGAACTTATTGCTGCTAAGCACATTGAGCGCTGCTTGGATATCCGAAAGGATAGCTATTTCTCTATTATGGTAATTTTTCCCCATATTGAGGTCTGCCATTCTCCCATTGACAGGTCCTGCTACCCCAAGTTCAGCTCCTTGGGCTGTCAAAGACCCATCTGTGTACCACTGAATTGTGTGTGGTTGCATTTTATATGTCTCTTCTAGTTAGATTCAATCTCTCTTATTACTTTTGTGTATAGTAAAGTTCCTGTTGAAGTGGAACTCTCTGGGTTGAAGGATTATAGGGATTTGCTTCTCCAATTTCTCAGAATCCCTCAGGCTTACTATGTAGTTCCTGCCTACTGCTTCTGCTGTCAGTCTGATCAATGTGGCTTTTTTTTATCATCAAGCAGATGGTGAAGATTTGCTCAGCTTCATACGTGAGCATCAGTCTCACCACCATGAGGTATAGCCACCGGAGTATGTGTGGTGCCAGTCCTCAAGATTTTCCGGCTATGCTCCTGAATGTGTATAGTGCCAAAGTACACTTACTGAGTGTATACTCTATGTGCATGTCAAATCTTAACCTGTTATCGCAGAGGACGCCTCGCACCAATCACATATCAGGGTAGTAGGGTTTCATCGTACTTTCCTTTTGCAAACATAACGATGTCATCTGCGTATCCCTGGCATTGTATGCCCTGGGAAGCGAGTCTTTCTAAGAGTTCATCCACAGGTAGGCTCCGCAACAGTGGGGAGAGTACTCCTCCCTGAGGGCATACTATAGTTGTGGCTACTGTAATGGATTTTTCAGCTTCCCTGCATCGCAGAAGTGAATCTATCCATCTGCCTATTGTGGTGTTTATTCATCTTCTGATTGGGACATTCTTGACAGCACTATGGAATGTGTTATCAAATGCTCCCTCAATGTTTAGGAAGGCGCAAAGAGCCAACGGAACTAATGAGGAGTTCATTATTTGTCAGCCATATTACATAACTAAGGTCTTTATATGCTCTTGATGCACTTACTGACGCCTTGTTCATGTGTTGCATGCTGTGTTGCATTGTGATCAATCCAATCTGAATGCGAGTGGTTGTCTTTGAGTGATATGCCAACATACACGAACATTTCACCAAGTCTCGCACCCCAAATTATTTCCCATAATTTTCTCAGCCAGGATATGCGGGAATCTAGAATCTTCATACTCAAATCATATTCTTGACAGGTACTTAAAATGAAGTGTTTGACTGTAGATGTGCTATTACTTTAGTTCTCCACCCCAGACTTGAGTTTCATAGCACTGTACCGTTCTGCTAACTGAGTTAAAGATTTTTCATTTAGATACTAGGTTCACTGTTCCTTTGTTGATGAAATTCGCCCACACCGAGTTTATACTCGCCTTTGCTTCTTTTGTACTGGCTGCCAAATGCTTCTCAAAGCTCATTGTAGGTGTCAGGATAACCCCAAGGTATTTGTACTTTGGTACCACCTTTACCTGTTCCTCCTAAAACGTACAGTTCTTCGATGCCTCCAGTCTACCACCATTTCAAACACCATAATCAGGCCAAAGAAGAAGATGTAAAAGAAACTTAAGGGCATCTTGGGAGTGGACTAGGGACTTCAAGAAGAGTCCCATAAATGACACATTTGCGAAAAAAGTAAAGTGTAACAAATTTTATCATTTGGACGTGTTGCTCATTTTTGGAACTTGTCAAGGTAATTTGGAATAAACTAAAGCTATTTGTAAGCTAAATCTAGATTGATTGCTGTAAACTTAAGTTATCAATTTCCAACTGGAAGCTGGGGTACTGGCGAGTGTCTAGCTAAACTTCCCCCAAGACTTCAAAATCCTATCAATTGCAATTGCCTATTGCCGAATTGATGTGTGTGTGTGTGTCTGTGTATGAAGCACTGTCAGTTTCAAGTCCTTCAGAGTCCTAGAGGTCTGATATCTGCCGCCATGCCTGCCTGTCTGTGGCAGGTACACTTCGCCTCCTGCTGCTACCCGCTACACCTACCGCTGCCAGCTTCCGCTCCGCAGAATCGCACTAACAGGGCAAAGGCACGTAAAATGTTTTGTCGTTTGTAATCTATTTACACAAAAAGCGATCCCTTCCACTCGCCAATTTCAAGAGCAGCTAAACAAGAAGCGCACACACACGCATCCCAAATAGGCATGGGTGACATTTCGGGACAAATCCGGTGTACACACACACACTCGCACTCGCCAAATTTTTGCCCCCGGGGCGCGTTGAGTGGAGGTGTAGGTGGAGGTGAATCTGTAGCTGGAGCTGAATGTACTCCATCTGCTGTGTGTCATCTTCACTACTCTGCATGTCTGTTGGCACAGGCCAAGGGAACAAAACGACAACAACAACAACAACAACAACGACGGCAGAAAGAAGAAAGAAAAAAGTTGTGTGCTTTTTTTTTATCTTTTTGGTCGACGTTTACCTTGGGCAGCCTTTTATTCGCATTTTGTTGTTGTATTCATTACTATTTTTTTTGGTTTTTTCCTTTTTTTATGCTCTTGCCATGAAGCGTTGGCTAATCACACCCAGAACCCAGGCAAAAGAGACCCAGCATACGCACAGTGGAAGCAATTGTGCAGCGAGCAAGTAGAATTATTTGCTAAGGGTTGTCTGTATAAGCTGTTTTAAGGGAATTTGACCACTTGCATGCTTCTTTCTTTTTATCTTATAATTATTCTTCCTTTCTTTCTTTCTTTTCTTCTGAAGCTCCAACACTCTTTCCTTCTCTCGTTCCACTTTCTTTCTTCGAACTTTAGTGGTTTCTTTACGGCTTTCTCTTATTCTGCCTTTTTTTCTTTCGATTCTTCTTGTTTTGTTTGAACTTTTTGTCTATACTTTTCTCTTTATTTGCTTCTTCCTGTTTTTGCTCTTTAAACCTTTTTTCATCGAACTTTTCTTCATGTTTTTTCTTCTTCTTGTACCTATTAGCTCTGTCCTTTCTTCTTCCCATTTTCTCTGGTTCCACATTTTTCTTTAATCTTTTATTCCGTTCTTTGTTCTGCCTATTCTTCTCTCGTTTTAGCTGATTTTATGCGAACTTGAAGGAATCTTTTCTACTTTCTTTTCTTCTTTTTTTTTGCATTTCTCATTCCACCTTATTTGCTTTTGAATTTTTTTAAATTCTTTTCTTCTGCCTTTTCTTTTCTATTTTCTTCTTTATTCTCTACTTCCTTTTTTACTTTCGTTTCACCGTCTTCTTTAATTATAACATTTTTGCTTTCTTTCTTCTTTTTATTCTTCTCTCAATCCACCTTCTTTTCTGCCTACTTCTCTTCCTTCTTTTCTCCTATTTTTCGTTTCTTGTTCCACCTTTCAATAGTCAAACTTTTCCTTCTGCTTTTCTTTTTACTTTTCTTTCTCCCACTCATCTCTTGTTCCACCTTCTTTTCCAGGAAATATTCTTCCTTCAGTTCTTACATATTTGCTTCTTCCAATTATTCCCTAGTTTTACTTGTTCCAAGCCTTTTTCTTGCTTATTTGTTTCTTCTTATTCTTTCCTGACTCCAACTTCTTATTTGCTTTATTCTCTTCACTTGTTCCACCTTCTTTTCTTTGCGCTGTTCTTCCTGCATTTTTTTCTAAATTTTCTACTTCCTATGCTTCTTTCTTTCATCTAATTCTTCTCTTATTCCACCTTCTTTTCTGTTTTCTTCTCTTGCTTCCCTTGTTTTCTGCTTACTTCTCTTTCTTCTTTTCTTTTTATACCCTTGTAGAGGGTATATTAAAATTGTCCAGATGCTTGTAACGCATAGAAGGAAGCATCTCCGACCACACAAAGTATATATATTCTTGATCAGCATGATCAAGCTGAGTTGATATAGCCATGTCCGGCTATCTCCTCCGTCAGTTTAAAAGCTATCTTAACCAAACTTTGCACGAAGCCTTTTGGTACAAATACGCTGCACATTTGTCGGAATCGGCCGGATCGGATGACTATATCATATAGCTGCCATAGGAACCATTGGTCGAAAAGTAGTTTTTTTAGAAAAACTTTTTTGTCTTCAACGCAAACGTCCCCAATCCTCATGTTTCAAAGTTTTCTATGCTTTTACATAATTTCACCAAGTTTTATGAAAATCGGACAACTATATAGTATAGCTGCCATACAAAAGATATGTCTGAGATAAAGTCTTAGTAGGAAAAACTTTTTTGTTTTCATTGCTATCACTCCCAAACTTGTCAATAATCAATATTATATGCTACTGCACACTTCCACCAAGTTTGATCAAAATCAGATGACTATAGCATATAGCTGCCATAGGAACTATCGGTCGAAAAAGTAGTTCTAGTGAGAAAAACTTTTTTGTTTTCAATGGCAGCGTCTTTATACCTTCCAGTTGTGAATATTATCAGTTTCCACACAATTTTGGGGACTTCGGTCAAAATCGGATTGCCATATAACAAACTGGGAAGCAAATGCTCAAAGTAATGGCGCTATCATGCTACAAGGGTATATAACAGCGATGCCCAGTCGTATGCGTTGGGTTTGGGTACGTTTTGTTATTGTATTTGCACGGAACATAGGAAATCAATGATCGTATACATGCAGGGCTCGAGGCATACGAAGCGACACACATGCTAACGATTTCGTGTGTATGCGACGCGTAGAACAAAAACCGGTTTTGTTCTCTTCTTTGATTGGTGTTTGCGAGCGCAAGCAAACTGACCAACAACAATTTCATTATTGGTATTGGTGCTTATCTTTGTGAGTATTGGTGAGTGCTCTGTCGTTTGCTGCTTTTGGGCATGCCTGGTATATAACATTCGGTCGAGCCGAAGTTAACTTTCCTCTATTTTTACTATTCTTTTCTCGTTCCACCTTCCTTTATTTAAACTTTTCTTGCTATATATCTTCTTACTTTTCTTCTTCTACTCGTCTCTTGTTCCAACTTATTTTCTTTGAGTTGTTCTTCCTTCAATTCTTCTTTGTTTTCTTCTTTGCTTCTTTTTTCTTCTTATTCTCTCCTCACTCCACTCTTTTTCTGCTTAACTTCCTTCCTTTCTACCTACTATTCTTTTTGCGCTGTTCATTCCACATTTCTTCTTTCTATTCTTCTATAGCTCCAACTGCTTTTCTTCGCACTGTTCATTCGTACTTTCTTCTCACTCCACCTTCTTTTCTGCTTTCTTCTCTTCCTTTTTTTCTTCTTATTATTCATTTCTCGTTTCACCTTCCTTTATTTCAATTATTCTTACAGTGTTTCTTCTTACATTTCTTCTTTCTACTCTGCTCTCGTTCCAACGTCCTTTCTTTGAGTGGTTCTTTCTTCAATTCTTCTTTATTTTCTTCTTCCTATTCTTCTAAAGATTCAATTGATTTTTCGAACTTTTCTTTCTCTTCCTCTCCTCTTCCTCTTCTTCCTCTCTTGTGCTACACTCAGAAAAAAAACCAAGAACTGTGTACTTGAATCAAGTACAAACGGTGTCAATAGTACGGTATGTAAGAAAACATTTGATTCAAGTACAAAATTCTTATTTCAAGTACGTTTCAAGTTTTTTCTATCACGAAATACTTAATTTAAGATTGATTCGGGATATATTAAGTACATTTCGAACTATTTTTAAATTTTTTTGATCATACTTTTAGGTTGTAATGGTCTTAAGCTCGTTTACTCTTTAATAAGTGAAAAAGTCTTCAAATAAGTGAAAAATATTCTTAATTAAAGTCAAATAAATTCTGGAATCAGAACGAAAGTTCATATTATTAGTACAAAATGGTCTTGGTTTAAGCCCATTAAATTCTAAAGCCATTCCCAATTTGGTCTTGAAAATATGCCTCTGTTTTCAATCAGATAAGGCTTGGAAAATCCAAAGGTATTGAATTAACCAAAGACCAAGATGGTTTTGCTGTACGTTCGAAATCTACCCTAACTCTATAACCAAAGTGTTAGAACCAGAAGGAAATTTTAAGAACAGATTCGATTTATAATAATTCGCATTTATAAGCATTTGTAAGGCTATTTTGTACTTGAAATAAGTACACATTTTTCTATACTGGGGGTTATCGCTGGCTCGAGGTCAATGTTTTACGAAACGTTCTTGATTCAAGAACTTTTGTACTCATTTTAATAACATTAACAGTAATCTTTCGATTCTAGAACGTCTTGTACTTATATTAAGTACACTCAAGAACAAAACATACTGGAAATTCCAAATACAAAACGGTATAAATTCTATCCCAATCGATCTAGAACTCTCCCAGCCGTTTTTTTCTTCACTATTTTCTTCTTTCTTTCCTTCTTCCTATTCTTCTCTGGTTGTACTTTCTTTTCTTTCCTATTCTCCTTATTTTTTTTTTAAGAAAGCATTCCTTTCTCTTAAATTTTCTTTTCATTGTGCTTTCTTCTCTTCATTCTTCCCAAAGGTAAGTAACTTCGCTCCACTGTGCTTCGAATTTGGTGCCAGGACGCGTGTTGGACCAACTGACGGAGGGACTTACTTGGCTGTCAAGTACCAAGTACCACTCGCTCTGTGTGTATGTACAAGTATGTATGTCTGCCTGCGATATGTACCCACCCCACCCACTCTCCTACCCAACATCCCAGTCCGAACCGTAGAGACTCCTGGGCCTATGTGTTACGTGCCGTTGTCGAGTGTTTGGTAAATAACACGTTCGTTGTGTCGCCGCGTCCGCATCTCGCAGCACCATCACCAACATCGCATCCATCAAGGGTGCCTGTACATAGGGTAGCTGGAAAAAGCTTTCAGGGTTGAAAATGTGTGCACACTCACACACACACACACACACACACAGACACAGACACTGAGGGAATTATATATTAATAAAAACAAGGGCAACAAAACAACAAAACACTAAAGTGAAGTGCCGGGCCAAGCCGCCGCCATTATGACGACGACGACGACGATAGCACGATGGCACGATGGCAACTCTGGCACATGACACGTGTAGCCAGTCCATCAACAACCCAACCGCCCACAGCCCGCATCCCAAACAACAAGCGTCGCCTTTTGACTTTTAATGAAATGAATATTCCTACCCCAAACTCCTCCTCTCCCTCTGCGAGCTTTGTTGTTGCAGCTCAACTCAAGTGTCGATTTCAGTTGCACATATGGCCAGTCGGAGTCGCTCCTGGCTGGTGCAGCCTTTGGGTGTTGCCTGTAATACACTTGAGCATAATTTATGCCTGTTAATTAGTCCCTCGGAGTCAATGGCATTTTCCGTGTTTGTTTTCCAATTGGATTACTTTTTTTTGTGCTTTTTGACATTGTCCTTTCTAGTGAGCAGCCACTTGATTAAGCGCTAATTAGTCCTCGAGAAAAGTTTAGCTAATGTTTAAAACAAGGATCATTGAGGGAGAATTTAGTGCTTGCAAATAAACATCAGCACTTCATTTCCATTTGAAGAGCAAAGACTGAAATTAAAAGCAAAAAGCAGTAACCAATGAAATGACACTTTTTAACGCACAGAAACAGAACTGAAAGTGTTTTTCTCTCCCTCTATTCAGTGTGTCTTGCAGACATTCTCAAAATGTTGATCGATTTGTACCAGCACTGGTCGAAAGTCACCCATTTGACGTGTTCAATTTGCAGTACCGGTACACTAGTTCGATTTACAGACAGCTGAACCCGTCACGTCTTCCTCACTAATGAAAAATTTTATCGAACTGATGTTTGACGAAGTCTAGCGAAGATAGAAGATGGTATTGTAACCTCCAGCTGGCTTAAACTGGCTAGTTTGAATATTATAAAGGTTTACTCGATCAGAAGTGTTTTATTTTGGACAAAAAATGTTTACCTTCCCCCATTCTACCAATAGATATGGAAATTGTTTTGATATGATAGTCAAATATTAGCTAACTATTGACTTCCACTAAACAGTGTAGCAAATAAAATGAACTTTTTAGTGTTTTTGCTATTTTTATTAAGCAATTCAAAAGGAGCAAGCGCAACTGTAATTAAATTCGACCCAAAACGAGGCTTGTTTAACCTTTTCGTTTTTAATTTAACTTGAGTTCATCGCTGATGGTTTTAAGGTACCAGAGAAGGTCGGCGCAACATTGTGTGTTGTCAATGTGGCGCCAGCCTATTTACATAGACTCCGCAAATGTGCTGTTAAGCGTTACATTAATATTTAGCTGCGAACATGCAAAATGTTAAGTGTGGCGAAATCGTAACTTCTGCTTCTTCTTCCCTCAATTGTTGTATGAAAATTCTCGTTACTTCGCAGAGGCCATAAGCAACATTTTAGTCAAAACAAAAGATGTTCATATAACAATTTGAAGTTTCTTTCTCAACTTTGGGTGTAGATTTCCCAATTAGAAAGTCACGTATTCCATATTTAGCTATGAAACTGAGCTTGAAACTAAACTAAAGCATATATCTGCCACAGGCACGATCTGTCGTAAAACTAGTTTTAGTGGGAAAAACTTTTTTGTTTTGAATGCAAACGTTCCCAAACCTCGTATTTATCAATAAACTTCGGTCAAGCCGAATTCCTTATTCATCTTCTAGATTGCGGAAATGACAAGTGTGTCCTCGACTCGTCCTTGCACAGTGGTGCAAGGGGAAGAAATTTTCGAAATTTATTGTTGCATTTTTATGCAGATTTTGGAAAATGAGGTGAAAACCAAAAGAGCTGCATACAAGATAAATGTTTAGACGTTGACTCATCAATTTTTATCGAACTTTTCCAAATATTTTTATACCCTTGCAAGGGTATTATAATTTTGTAGATTCACCAGAATTTGAAGGTCACATTTTTTATATATTTTTATGTGAAACTTTTTAAAGCAAGTTCACAAAATGGTCGTGAATTTTCCGGAACATTGGTATGCAATTATTGTGGATTTTTTTAAGAGATCTGTGAAAATGAGTTAAAGTTTCATACAACAGTTTTCCGGTAATTTGCCGGGGGTGGATTTTCCAAAAATTTTAAATTTTTTTTATGTGTATCTTTGAAAATTAACTTGGAGCTTATCACTGGGAACTAAGCTTTCGCCTATATAACCTAGACCACACATTTTCTACCCCATGGAATGAATTTTCCTGAAGATTGGAATGCAGTCATTGTTGAACTTCCACATGGATCTAGAAAATGAGTTTGAACCTGGTCGGATTTCTAACAGAATTTTTCAAAATTTGATCGTAGTACTTATTTACTTTCAGCATAAGATAAAACTACGGTACAAATTTTAGCTATATATCTCTTAAGGTTTGGGCTGTCAGTAAGTCAATTAGTTAGCTGAAATGTGTATAGCTTGGCCGTTTAACGAAAGATTGTTTTTCGCCTTAAGAGAATCAATTTTTATCGAACTTTCCCAAGTATTTTTATACCCTTATAATTTATTATTATTATAATTTTGCCCAGAAGTTTGCAACGCATAGAAATATTCATTTCCGACCCCATTAACTATATATATTCTTGATCAGGGTGACGAGCTGAGTCGATTGCGCTTTGTCCGTCCGTCTGTCTGTCTGTTTCTACGCAAATAAGTCTCTCAGTTTTAAGGCTGTCGAGTTGAAATTTTACACAGAGTCTTCATTTTACTGCACGCTGCTAATATATCGGAACCGACCGTATCAGATGACCATATCTTATAGCTGTCATAGGAACCATCGATCGGAAAATGAGTCTTAGTGAGAAACACTTTTTTGTTTTCAATGTTAGCGACCTCAAACTCGTCCATTATTAATATTATATGCTTTCAAACAGATTTGCAAACTTTGGTCAAAATCGGAAGACTATATCTTATAGCTGCCATAGGACCGATCGGTCGGAAAATGGTTCTTAGTGAGAAAAACTTTTTTGTTTTCAATGTTACCGACCTCAAACTCGTCCATTATTAATATTATATGCTTTCAAACAGATTTGCAAATTTTGGTCAAAATCGGATGACTATATCTTATAGCTGTCATGGGAACCATCGGTGGGAAAATGGGCTTTAGTGAGAAAAACTTTTTTGTTTTCAATGTTAGCGTCCTCAAACTCGTCCATTATTAAAATTATATGCTTTCAAACAGATTTGCGAACTTTGGTCAAAATCGGATGACTATATCTTATAGCTGCCATAGGACCGATCGGTCGGAAAATGGTTCTTAGTGAAAAGAACTTTTTTGTTTTCAAGTAAATCGTTCTTAAGGTCGGTGATTACTGATATTAAACGCTTTCAAACTAACTTGGAAAAGTTAATCGACATCGGCTGACAATAGCTTATGGTTGCCATAGAACCAATCGGTTGAAAATTGTTATAAGTAAGAAATTTTTTTTGTTTTTATTGTAAGCGTCCTTAAACTCACTGATTACTAATCGGTCGGTCGGAAAATGAGTCTTAGTGAATTTTTTGGTTTTAAATTTTATTTTTCTCAAACTCGGCGATTGTTAATTTGATATGTTTTCAAAAAGATTCGCGAAATTTGGACGAAATTAGATGTTTATCTGTCGGAAAATGGGTTTTAGTTACCTTTAGTACCTTGATGCTTATATTGCAACCAAGCTGCTGAAAGTTCTTCAGTTCATCCTTTTTGTTTACCAGAAAATGTTGTGCAGTCCAAACGATAAATCAGTCATGTAACTATTAAAGTTTTTATCCTTAAACAACCTTCTTATTTGTGGACCATCAAAACTTCCGGCTTTAAGTTTCTCTGTGCACAAATTATAGAAATTTTTTGAGATACTTGTTCAGAGCTTTGACAAATTGTTTCATAAGCCATAGTTCGATATGCAAAGGGTGCCAGTACTATGCGATCCCTGGGCACAAGAGGTTCATTTATATCACATTCAGTTTTCGCAGAACCATAGCTTGCCTGGAAGTCCAATCTTTTCTAACCCAGTGCTCAGACTTAGCTCTGCTGTCATACAGGCAAATAAAACATGGTTATTTTGTTTGTCCAAGAAGAAAATTCATAATTTTTAGATCAACATATAAATATTAGCCACTTGTGTTCGTTATACTTTACAGAAGCTACAGTAGCATATTCTTTTTTGACTGTAGTTGAATATGCCATCGGTATCAACAGACTTTCAAGACTTTTATAAGAACTGACTGAAGTATCTGGGTCTGGGCTTTAACATATTATCCATTGCCAACTCATCTTTGATTAGTTGAATGCAACCAACTGTGGCCTAGTCAAAGAAGCAGAGCACAAAACGTCCCCGAGATGTTGTTAGAGATGCAACAACAACAACTGCAACAACAACCACTGCAACTGCAACAAAATAGTCTGACAAAAAAAAGCGTCGCTTCAACGTCGTTAGCTTAATAACTGTCAACTGGATGTATACAGAGACACAGTGGCAGGCCATAGGCGGGAAGCGAAGGTAAGGGGCGGGGCTTGGCTTGGCAGACATTGCCACAACATGCACACACACACACACACACACACACATATATATAGTAAGTGTGTGTGTGTTTATATATATTTTCTTTCTTTTTTTTTCCTTCTGGCCCCAGCCAAGCCAAAGTCGTATAATTACAACAACTGTAAAGTGAAATTCCGCCTGAGTGGGGGGAGGTGGGGGTGGGGGGTGCTCAAAGGACATGTGCCAATATGGCAAAATGCGGTTGAGTGAGTGTGAGTGCCATTGATGTAGCTTTCCTTCTTCTACTCTCGTCTCGGTCGTGCTCATTTCCTCGAGTGGCGCAAAAAACAAAAGATTCCTCCATTCACATTGCATTTTGCACTTTATTAAAACCATATCAACGAAGCAGAAAAGTCAAATGCAATGTTGATTAGCCGCACAGGCAAACATCCGTCTCGAAGGAGCTGCTTGGAGGGTTGGCCTTGCGGTTGACAAGCTGTTGAAATTGGCGCTTGATGTTGTCCTTAGCCCCCCATACTCCATTCGTGGAAATTTGAAGCGGGAGTGGGAGAGTGGGAGTCAAGCAATTGTGATTGGGAATTTGGGTTGGACTAATTAACAGGTTAATTGTTAATTGCAAAAAAAAAAACATTTGTTTTTAAGACTAAGGGTGAGCTGATGAATGAAAAGGGTACGGCTGGTTGCTAAGATGGTTGAAAAAGTGACTTTAACTGGATGAACTATAATTATGACAGTCAATGTTACAACTGGCTAGCTCAAGGTCTTTTTTGGTTGATTATAAGCCTTTTTATAACCAACACAAACCAACAGATATTAATTAACAACATTTTGGAATAGCAATTGGGTATGTCCGTACAACGATCGCTGTTTCGAGAATAACCAAATGACAAATATCGACGTGGGATAATGAAACTCCGAATCTGTATAATAGTTCTACTAACCGAATATTCCTTAAATTGGGACTCAAAGTACCTTTTATGGTCCTTTAAGGGGTGTGCCAACTCGAAAAAACACTGTGAAGCATGAATCGGCTTGTAACTCTGACAAATATCGAACTAGGTAAATGAAAATGGGCGTTATTGATTTCTCGGAATCTTTATAATACTTCTACTAACCGAGAGTACCTAGAGCACCTTTTCTAGGCCTTCAAAGGATGTACACAGAAAAAACCAAGTAAGAAAGTCGGTCAAGCCCGACTATAATATACTCTGAACCAGTTCAGGCCACCGCCAAAAAATTACAAGTAACACGCGAGAAAACACACATTTTTATCATTAATGTCTATTATCAAGACAGACAAATATCTTTTGAGCATATTAAGGAACCTGATATTATCCACAAAAAAATCTTATCCCAGGAGTTACGCGGTTATTGTGCAATATTTTTGTTAAACGCTCAGCTCTAAGTTTGTCTTTGATGATTGGAATGGTGTGAAGGTGGCTGGATGGTGGGGGTTTGCTCATAACTTGAGTATCGTTCATGCGATTTTTATCATTCCTTTAGCAAATCGATAAATGATATTGATTACTAAATATCTTTAGAAGGTAAGAAACGTCTATCTACGAAAATGTGGAAGATATGACATTTTTTCTAAGTTGCGGCGGCGTGATAAAAATTGAAAATAAACTTAATCTGCCTGCAAGTATAAACGAGAAGGCCAAGCTAACTTCGTCTGTGCCGAAGTTTTTATACCCTTGCAAATGCAGTTTTTGAAATGTCAGAGTTTAAGAACGCTTACATAAAAATCTAAAAAAAATTTAACTAAAACCCATTTTCCGACAGATAAACATCTGATTTCGACCAAATTTCGCGAAATCTTTTTGAAAACATATCAAATTAACAATCGCCGAGTTTAAGAAAGATAAAATTGAAAACAGAAGAGTTTTTCTCACTAAGACTCATTTTCCGACCGATCGGTCCTACGGCAATAAGATATAGTCACCCGATGTCGATCAACTTTTTCAAATTAGTTTGAAAGCGTTTCAAATTAAGAATCACCGACTTTAAGAACGATTAATTTGAAAACAAAAAAGTTTTTTTCACTAAGACCCATTTTCCGAACGATCGGTCCTATGGCAGCTACAAGATATAGTCATCCGATTTACACCAAAATTTACAAATCTGTTTGAATACATATAATATTAATAATAGCCGAGTTTTATGACGCTAGCATTGAAAACAAAAAAGTTTTTCTTACTAAGACCGATTTTCCGACCGATGGTTCCTATGACAGCTATAAGATATAGTCATCCGATCTTGACCAAAATTTGCAAATCTGTTTGAAAGCATATAATATTAATAATGGCCAAGTTTAAGGCCGCTGAGATTAAAAACAAAAAAGTTTTTCCCACTAAGACACATTTTCCGACTGATGGTTCCTATGACAGCTATAAGATATAGTCATCCGATTTTGACCAAAGTTTGCAAATCTGTTCGAAAGCATATAATATTAATAATGGACGAGTTTGAGGACGCTAACATTAAAAACAAAAAAGTTTAAAAAGGCATATTCTGCTACGTGATGAGGCGATGATACAGGACTCCAAAATTCCACCAGTCATTAAAAACATATATAGAGCGGATGTCAACCGATTATGCAAGTTGTCTAAACGGGCATTCTTTTTTGAAAAATTCCATAACCCAATATCATCAAGTAAATTCTGTAAAGACCTACGCAATTTTGGGGTGGGAAAACAACGACCTGAAAAGCTAGAAAATATAGATGTTAATGAACTTAATCAGACCTTCGTGCAATCACATCCTATAGTACCTGAAGTACTATCAAACTCGTACCTGAATTCTGTACCTTATAATAATTGTAATAAATGTTTTAGTTTTTCTTGTGTAGGTCCGTGTGATGTTTAAGAGTCTATCTTAAAAATGAAATCAAATGCTACTGGCCTCGATAACATTGATCCAAAGTTCTTAAAAATTTTGCTTCCAAAAGTTCTTAAATACCTAACTCACATTTGTAATACTGCAATTACGACCTCGACGTTTCCAAGCAAGTGGAAAGTTGATCAAATCTAGCCCATTCCCAAAGCAGGTAACGAGTATAGGCCAATTTCCATCCTAACTTTTATCTCAAAATCAATCTACTGAATGATAAACAGTAACAATGACAACGAGTAACAATGATTTTATGGACAAAATTTAGAGTTCTAAGTTTAATCCAGGAATCAAGAGACAGGTCGAATATTTTGTTTGGCAAATGTGGTTATATGCTCAGAGGGCTTACGGTGAAAGACATATCTTGCAATAGAGTTGAAAGTTACACGGAATCGTTGCATACTATTGGCGTCACAATAAGCAAATATTTCTATACCGTAGAATAATATTGGGACTAGACACGATCTTGCTATGAGCATTTTAATGTTCTGCGGTATGAGGGACTTTGAGCCAGAGTTTTCCCAGAAGCTTTTGCTATGTGGTTAATCCAGGAAAGAGTTGCATTGAAGTGTATTCCAAGGTTGCTGATTTGATTTACATATTCAAGGGCAATATCATCAATAATAAGTCTAGGCAGCTGTGTTATATCAATGTGCTTTTTGTACACGATTAGACACTTAGATTTTGAAGGGCTTAATTCCAAACAATTCTCCTTTGCCCATGTGCATAGTTTGACTAAGTTTTCATTGCATACTCTGACACAATCAACGATTTCACCCAGCGGACGACTAACATACAATTGAACATCGTCAGCATACATATGGACGGCACAATTACTCAATTTATCAGTTAGGTCATTTATATACATAGAAAACAAAAGTGGACCAAGAACAGAACCTTGAGGGACACCCCTTGTAAGTAGTTGGAAGCAATTGAGACATGCGAGTGCCCGAGACAACGGCTTGCTGTCTAAAGGAAAGATATGACTTAATCATATTCGAAGCTGAGGAGGAAAAGTTGAATAGATAGCTTAGCTTAGTACATAAAATGTTGTGGTCCACATTGTCAAAAGCTTTACTAAAATCTAATAAGGTCAGGAATGTTACATAGCTTACGTCAGTTTGCTTACGGATATCTTCGACTATATTTACGATGGCAGTTGTACAGCTACGGTTCTTTTTGAAACCCGACTGCTTCTGACTCATGAGAAAGTTAGAATCCAGATATGCTTGCATTTGCTTGGTAATTATTTGCTCGAGGGCCTTTGACAGGAACGGAAGGATGGAAATAGGTCTGAAATCACCATTCGACTTGGGTTACTTGAAATTACTTTCGCGGATTTCCACCTGTTTGGGGAAAATGGATGTGGTAAGAGCAGTGTTAAATATATGGGTGATGGGTTCAATAATTTTGGGTTTAGTTTGTCCAGACATTTAATATACTTTCTAGAACATCGCAAGAACGGACACACATGAAGCTAAAACTATTATCACAGTGATGGCTAAGTCTTACGTACATATTATGGGTAGGGGCAGGTACATTTGTCTACACAAATTTTTTATTTAGTTGATCCACATCCACATCACGTCCAGCTTGGGGACTGGTTTTGCTAATTCCTAGCTTCTTGAGCTCCTTCCACATTTGACCAGATGCTCCTGCTCTGATTAGTTTCGTGTGGTAATACGCACTTTTTGCACAGCTAATCATTTTGGATACAGAACGTTTAAGTTTTTTTAAATTCTAACCGTAAATCGGTTAATTTATAGCGTTTCCACTTGTTGTAGGCAGCATCACGCAGTTCAATATGGCGTTTAATATAATTATTAAACCACGGATTTTGGGATGGCTTAAATGTTTTTGTTTTAAGTGGTGCACATGTATTGAGTAGAAAGTCAAAATTAGAGTGAAATACTGCAAGTTGCGAGTCAGGAGTAGTAAGGTTGTAGATGGGAGTCCAATCACATTTACTAAATTTAAGCGCTAGTTTCGCATAATCAATATTTTTTAGGTCTCTATATTCATGGGAATGGTCAATATGATCTAGGGCTAAGTTATAAGTCAGAAAGATAAGATCGTGCTTCGAAAAAACTGGTGCTGACTACGCTGTACTACGGCAATTCTGAAAGTGGCTGAAGATATTCGAAGAGAGGTTGACAAATGCGATTGTTACCTTCCTAACCCTTCTGGACTGTAGCAAGGCATTTGATACTGTGGATCACGTAATTTTTTCCACCACTGCTAAGAAATTAATGAAAACATACCTAACCTGCCGAAGTCAGGCAGTCGTAACCTCTTCGCAGACCTCGACACTCTTAGAAACTAATCGTGGGGTTCCCCAAGGCTCAGTCCTTGGGCCATTATTATTTTCAATCTATGTAAATGATTTACCAAATGTATTGTCCAAATGTAAGGTCCAAATGTATGCTGACGATCTACAAATCTATATAAGTCGTCCGGTTAGTGATGTACCTGAGTGTATAACTGTTTTCAATAGTGAACTAGAGTTAGTTGGTGAATGGGCTAGAAAAAATGGACTTCACATCAACCCGTCTAAGTTCAAGTGCATTGTCATTTTTATACCATTGCAAAGGGTATTATAATTTTGCCCAGAAGCTTGCAACGCATAGAAATATTCATTTCCGACCCCATAAACTATATATATTCTTGATCAAGGTGACGAGCTGAGTCGATTGAGCTTTGTCCGTCCGTCTGTCTGTCTGTCCGTCTGTCTCTACGCAAACTAGTCTCTCAGTTTTAAAGCTATCGAGCTGAAATTTTGCACAGAGTCTTCTTTTTACAGCACGCTGCTAATATGTCGGAACCGACCGGATCGGATGACTATATCTTATAGCTGCCATAGGAACCATAGGTCGAAAAATGTGTCTTAGTGAGAAAAACTTTTCTGTTTTCAGTGTTAGCTTCCTCAAGCTCGGCTATTATTAATATTATATGCTTTCAAACAGATTTGCAAATTTGGGTCAAAATCGGATGACTATATCTTATAGCTGCCTTAGGACCGATCGGTCGGAAAATGGGTCTTTGTGAAAAAAAACTTTTTTGTTTTCAAGTAAATCGTTCTTAAGGTCGGGGATTATTAATATTAAACGCTTTCAAACTAATTTGTAAAAGTTGATCGACAACGGGTGACTATATCTTATGGTTGCCATAGGACCGATCGGTCGAAAATGAGTCTTAGTAAGAAATTTGTTTTGTTTTTTGTTTTCAAGTAAATCGTTCTTAAGGTCGGGGATTATTAATATTAAACGCTTTCAAATATATTCGCAAAATTTGGTCAAAATCGGATGACTATTTCTTAAGGCTGCCATAGGACCGGTCGGTCGGAAAATGAGTCTTAGTGAGAAAAACTTTTTTGTTTTCAATTTTATCTTTCTTAAACTCGGCGATTGTTAATTTGATGTTTTATCTGTCAGAAAATGGGTTTTAGTTATAAAAATTTTGGATTTTTATTTAAGCGTTCATAAACTGTGACGTTTGCATTTGCAAGGGTATAAAAACTTCGGCACAGACGAAGTGAGCTTGGCTTTCTCGTTTAAAATAAGTTTAACACTAGCAACTTGCCAAAACATCAAATAAATAATTCCCTAATTGAATATGTAGATCGTGCTAAGAACCTAGGAAATATTTGTTATTACAAACTCTCATGGAACGATCACATTAATTGTGCAGTCGGTAAAACTTATAGTCAGCTCCGCCAACTCCGATTTGTTAGTAGTTTCATGCCAATAAAGACAAAGCTGACAATTGCAAAAGCATTTCTAACTCCTGCGTTGTTTTTTTCCAATTTGCGGGGGCGGCAAGGGGCGTGGGAAAAATGGAAAATAAACTTAATCTGCCTGCAAGTATAAGCAATATATGTTCCATACATATCAAACCTCTACTTCTTACCATCTCGGCGGTTGATGCTGATCAAGAATATACAAATTTTGTATAGGGCTAGAAATGATTCCTACTCTCTGTTTCATAATAATATACTCTGTGTATTTTTGGTAAAGAGTATGAAAATCCAACATATCCGGACTAAAATCAATCAAAAACGGTGTCAAAAGTCGGTCAATCCCGGATTTTCTCAAACCAAGTACGAGAGGATAGACTTGAGTACGGATTGATATAAGTTGATATAAGTTCGATTTTTGTACGCGATGTCGGAATCGGCTTGTTGCAAGCATAACAGACATTAATTTAAGCTCAATATGCAACTATATTCAATGCGAATAAGGATTGCTGCAAAAATGTCTTGGATTGACTTGAGCTCGATATTAAAACTTATTTTGACCACAAGAACACCATGCTACTTAATAATGACCCTTTTTGATTTTCAAACTAGACTGATTTTCTAACCGTCTCGATGTCATCAGTTGTTGTCCGTACTTACTTCAATCTCAAGTCAGGATCATTCAATTTTCAAGTAGGATCCGAACTTGAAATGAGTTTTTTCGGATTGATACACGAATTTAAGGATTGTTTCAATCCTCCGCGAGTCCTATTTTTCTGGGTACCATTCGAAAAAAGAAAACAATGAATACTGAACTTCGACCTAGGTTAATGAAAATATGCATTATGGATTCCTTGGAACGACTTTTTCTCAAGTCGCTGGGTAAGCTTATGCTAAAAGAATGACATAATTGTCTAAACGGTTACAATTAACGAATCCTACCAATTCTTTTATGTAAGAATAACTTTATTGAACGTAAAGTAAAGTAGCAAATCAGCCATTTCACATTTGATCTGGCCCTGTTCATATCCGTTTTCATTATAATTGCTACTTGATTTACGTAGCGCAACATTCTGCTCCAGCTTCAGCTCCAGCTGCTGCTCCTTATTTGCCTGCCATTTCAATTGTCGATGATTTGGCTTACACAATTGAACCTGCCGGCTTGTTTAGGCAGACCCCGTAATGCACGGGACTTCTCGAATGTCTCCTAATGAGCTGCCGCTGCCGCTGCTGCTGCTGTTGCCGTTGCCGTTGTCCGGCAGTTGCAACTTTTGCCCACGCCCAATTAGTGACACTCAAATAACATGGGGAGTAGGTACAGGCCATAGCTGGTTTTATATTTTTTTTTTTTTTGCTTTTTCGGCCGCAGCACTTAGAAAATTGCGCCATAATCAGCCACAGTTGAGTCAAGTTGAGACGAGTCGAGTTGAGCCTAAAGTCAACAATGATTCCTGGCCCTGGTCCTGGTCCTGGGCAGGACAACAAAAGCAAATGGCAGACGGTTCTGCAAAAGTGCTGACTGTGACAGCTTACTTTATTGGCAAAATCAAATCAACATGGCATTTGCATGCAATGCCAAAGATACATCCATTCTCCGGCCCCCCGCCCCCGCCCCATCCGCAGCCCAGTCATGCAGCAGGAGCAGGGCAGCCAATCTGCAAATATGATGGAAATGGGCCAGGAACTGGATGGGAATGGGAGGTATAAAAGGAGGCTTTTGCAACGTCCTCATCGTCGTCATCGTCGTCGTCGTCGTCTGCGCTAAATGCAAGTCAAACACAAGCAAAGAGCTCAGGGAAGTAGAAGGGTAGGTAGGGAGGGAGGGAGGGAGGTGCAAGTAGCAGCAGCGTACCGTGGCCAAAGAGCGAAAGTTAGGGAAGATAATATCAAGAGCGAGAAAAAAAAAATAATAGAAAATAAGGGAATTTCAAAAGAAGAATAGTTGTAATTATATGAAAATAGCCGCCAAATATATCGATAAGTATTTTAGCGTTAAGGTATTGTAAGACAGAGGACGATGGTCACACTGTAAAGAGAATGATCGACGAAGACAATGGTAGACGAACGTTGTGTATAAAATGGATTAACCAAATAGCCGCGCGTATAGCCTTCACCTATGTCTACACGTGCAACAACAACTTCATATGTGTTCTCCCCAATGCTGCAAATCGGTCCTGAGCCGAACCCGAAAGAACCGGTTCGGTTCGAGTTTTCCGGGTTCCTCGAACCGGACCATGAACCGAACGCTTCAAATATTTGAGCCCCCGAACCGAACCCGAACCGAAGTAGTTGTATACAAAAAAAGGGTTCGGTTCAAACAATCATTTAATTCAATTTCTTAAGATCTTTTCTAGTTTTCTCAATATTATGACCGAAAAACTATTTTATAGTATAGTTCAGAAACGCTTCAGTTGATAATTAAAAATGCTTTTTAGAAATCCAACCCGTATTGAGATTTCGAGAAGAAAGAAAAACATAAGTATACTCACAAAAAGGGGAAAGCAAAGCAAATTTGAAAGATCATTTTAACAAGAATCGCCCTGATGAGTCCTTTTTAAGCTCTTTTTAAGATTAAAGAGATTAAATTCATGTACGACTTAAAGAAGATTCTGAAATGACTCAAGAATATGCTCAAAACCTAACAAAAAGACTCGAAAATGATTGGAAATATGACTCGAAATGGAGTCAAAACTGATGAGAAAAACGGGATATAAACGACTCTTTAAGAAGATTCTCGGCTCCCGACAAAAGTATTCTTTATGACTATTTTAATTAGACACAAAATGTGATCAGAAATTACATAAAATGCTGGCTGGGTATGTACGTAGAAGGTGAGGCTTCCAAAATTCAAAGACCAAGCACTTTTGAAAGACTTTTTAGAACACCTATGAATGATAACAATAAGGAATGTGGTCCAGTCGATTTGACGACTCAAGCGTACTCCTGATCAAACATATTTCTAAATTTTAACCGAATGTTGAGGCAAAAATCGGTCAACTATTTAACAAATCTATGAACCCAGATTCGAA
Source organism: Lordiphosa magnipectinata (assembly GCA_037044535.1). NCBI lineage: Eukaryota > Metazoa > Arthropoda > Insecta > Diptera > Drosophilidae > Lordiphosa > Lordiphosa magnipectinata. Next base: position 35,856 of record JBAMBO010002310.1, on the reverse strand, counting down.
CCAAAACCTTGTGTTCGATTAGTAGGAACCGAACCTTAGACTTTACCACGGGTTCAAACCTTCACCAAAATTTTACAGGTTTGCAGCCATGGTTCTCTCTACTCTTTCTTTCCAAGCGAAGGTTTTGTTGTTGGCCGCGAATGATTTCGTGTGCATCTGGCAGCCTCGAGCACACACACACACAAACAAATATCGGGTTTCTCTTTCTATTTCTTGAGGTTCTTGTTGTTTCACAAATATTTTCTTCATTTGTATTGGTGTCCATGCGGCCGTAAGCTGATTCTGGGCCCCTCTGTACTAATTTATCTTATACGAAGTTAAAATGCGAGACTATATAAATTTCCACTTATTTTATATTTTGGGAATACACTTAACCCACTTTCAGTATCACCAGTAACATTTTTATCTACTTCTACTCTATATATAAAACAGTTTGTCCTGACTGACTGACTGATTCACTGACTGACTGACTGATTGGCAATCAACGCAGAGCGCAAACGGTAAGAGATAGAAGGCTGAAATTTGGACAGGAGTTCCCTTTAGTGGTGAAAGTACGTTCAAAGACGGGGTTTTGGAAAATAACAACCGGAAAAGTGTCGGAAAAGTTTGAATGGGAAAATTTTTTTTGACTTGAAATTTGGTTTGTAAGCATAGTACGCGAAATAATTCGACACGTGTTTTCCCGATTTTGGATCCGATTGAGTTGAAACTCAGTTTGTAAGGATAGAATACGAAATAATTGGAAATTTGATTTTCCAATGTCGGAAAATCCGCCCCCAGGCGTAAAAATTCGCGGAAAATTCTTTAGGCAAAAAATTATTTTTCATCTGATTGGCTTGAAAATCGGTTTGTAAGGATGGAATACGAATTAAAGTGAAACGGGACCATAACGATAAAGATAGCGATAGCGATAGCGATAGCGATAGCGATAGCGATAGCGATAGCGATAGCGATAGCGATAGCGATAGCGATAACGATAGCGATAGCGATAACGATAACGGAAATAATTCACTATACTGATGGCAACGCAGCGAAGCGCGACGGGTTATATGCTAGTATACAACTTACTCAGAAAATGTTATTATTTTTGTGCGATTTGTAAAGTTTCTTATACGATGATGATATGTTATGACTTTCAATAAGAACTATCAAGCAGGGAATCAAACCGCAATCCAAACCTGATATGCAAACTAGCGAATTCACTAGCTAGAAGAGGTTATGATGAAAAACTCTTACAAAATTCATGACTTAACGAGGTGAAAGTCTTAAATCTAAGCTGCTCACTCTAAAAGTGAGAAATAGAATCGTCTTAGTTTTTGAACCATGCCGAAATGGGAAAAAGTCAGCTATTTCTGAAACCTTAAATGCTGAATTCATAAATTTAATTTTTTTCAAAAAAATGTTGAGGCTGGGATGACACTTTTAATTTTTACGAACAATTATTGTCACAATTCTTTGATAATGGGGAAACGTCGTTGGAGTGAGCGAGACAAAGTATTATTGAATTCACCTTACAATATTGTTGATGAGTGACAGAGGCATTGCTGCTGCCGGCAGCGCAGTAGGCAGAATTGATTCTACTAGATTCAATATTTGTAACAACTCGGTTAACATTTAATGGATTTGGTAAATCTAGGAGATTTCCATATTGTTATTAAATATTATAATTATTTCATTGCTGAAAATGAAATCGCGAAAGAAGAAAAAAGGAAGTTTTTTTCAAAGAGAAGCAGATAGAAAAATTATCCGGAAGAATTCAGCCACAAACATCTTAAAGAATGAGCGCCTACGCTACCTATCCACAGGTATGGATGACTGTCTCTCACTCATATTAGGTGAATCTCAACATAGTTTGCAAATGCATGTTTGGGTCCAGCAGTCAAAGATCTCTAGCACTATATAATGCCCAAGACTGGGAGAGCATAGCAAGCATTAGTTTTTAGTATGAGGGGATTCGCAAGTTGTATTGGTTCAGTTGATAATACAACAAAAGAAAGTTTTTTGAAAAAAGAAATATTACCCACCTAGCATTTGGAAGATCATTTTAACAAGAATCACCTTGTTGAGTCTTATTCGAGCCCTTTTGATGATTAAAAAGAGATTTATTTCATGTGCGATCTAAGAAAGAATGTGATTTGCTAAAATACGACGAAAAAGACTCGCAAATGATTGGAAATACGACTCGAAAATGAGTCAAAACTGATCAGAAAAACAGGTTATAAACGACTCTTCAAGAAGAGCTACGGCTAGGGTACCATTTTCTCCCGACCAAAGTATCATTTATGATCAGAAAACGAGCGTAATTATGACTATTATAATCAAACAGAGGATTCGAAAAAGACTCGAATGTGATCCAAAATTTCATCAAATGCTGGCTGGGTATGTTCACAAATAGTTTTAGGCAAACATTTCAAAATTCGGCCAATGAAGAATGCAGAATCCACATATTCAGAATTGATGTTGTCTGCAACGGATGTCCCGAAACGATATTTTTGTTTATTATTCTTATATCCAACTGATGATGAGTCCCAGACAACGCAACCGTTTCTGACAGTGTTAAAAAAGCAATTAAAACTAGCTGTTACGTACATTGAGTGTGACCCTGGCATTTTAAAATACCAAAAAATTGCCCAAAATACTAAATTTGTAACATTTTTTCGGGTTTTGGGGATTTTCTTTGATAACTTTTTAAAGTATGCGGCGAATTCGTCGGTCTCGCTCAACAATAAATTGTGTTTAGAAATTGAATGTGTCATCCCAGCCTGAGGCTTGTTTGAACATTTCGGGCTCATTCTAACCTAACCTCGTTTGAACATGTTTGGCATCCGTGGTCGCCAATCCGTTTTTGTGCCATCTGCTCCCACTGTGTGCACATTGGATGCGTTTGCTTTCGTCTAGGTATTGAAGCTTGTAAAAATTGCATGGCGCTGCATTGCCGCTCGAGTACGAATGCCAAGTGCCGAGTAGGGGGGTGAATGGTAGGCAGGCTGGCAGGCAGCCATCTTAGCCCTAGCCTGGAGTCACTCCAAGCACACAGTCGCAGTCATTCACATGCATTCAAGTGCCGATCCCCCGCTACTCAAACCACTCAACAAATCGCATTCATGACATTTTCTTGCATTGACTAAAAGGGGTGGGGTGGGGGGGAGGAGGGGTAGGGGCTGCATTTTGGGGGCTGTTTTATTTATTTGTTGTCGTCGTCGTCGTCGTCGTCGTCATCGTCGTCATCGTCGGGACCGCCATTTGCCTTTTTAGCCGCTGCCAAGGGTGGCTGCCTCTGCCAGGAGGACAGGCTTGGGCGCACTTGACGCGTTTTATAATTTCCGCAAATAACAAACGGCTTAATTTGCGCATATTTCCGTTTGGATTTGCACGACTCGAGTGCCGGGGACACTGGAAAGGGGGGAAACGCTGCCAGATTGTTGGGTGTGGCAGCTTAGGCAGCCATTGCTCTGCTTCTTGTTAAGGCATTTTTGAGCTTTGGCGCAATATGCGTAATTAAAAAAAAAAAAAACGCGAGAGGGGGAAAAAAAAGTAAGTAGGCAAAATACGGATGAAGGGATCTTTGCTTAATCTATGGGAGTTGGAGGGTTTTAACCAATTTGTGGTGAGTCATGATATGTTAAATTTGCATATTAATCCGAGGTAAGAGGTAAGACACGAAATGTTAAGGGCAAGACAGTGAAATCAAATAGACAAAAAACATTTGGTTTACCCTATCGAAATTTGTAGGCCCTTTTCGCTAGTGAAATCGTTAGTAAGCTTAAGGTTCACAGAACATCTACTTACACAATACGTTGATCAAATAAATGGGTACTGCAGACGAATTGTCTTATATCTTTGCTTTACTCCATACCAGCGATGGTCACCAGCGAAGACATTTCGCTATTTACACATATACGAGCCGAACGCATGCCGAAGCTGGGGAGAAGAGAGCAAAAAGCCTTTCAGTCGCTGGCTAGCCTTTGATGCGGTCAAATTCATGTCGCTTTATTTTCAAACACCAATACACTCTTACTTTTTGGCCTCGCTCTCGTTGGCCAACGCTGCTCCATACCAAAGCAAAGATTAAAACTTCCCTGACAATTCCATACCATTTGGACACCAATCGAGAGGTACGTAAAAACGGATGTCACCAAAAAAAAACAAACAAACTTTACCCCTTCAAATAATAAAAGCCTTCTCCTTTTGCCAAATAGTTATACTCTGCACCAAAGGTACACAGAGTATATTAAGTTTGTTTGTTTATTATTATTATTATCTATATTATCTATTATTATGCTACAAGTACATGGAGACTTATGTTTATGGCACTAATCACAGGTTGACATCGATTTGAAAACAATACAAAAGTAAACTAACTTAAACTAAGGATAAATTATATAAACAATCAACAAGTGAGAAAGTCGGTCAAGCCCGACTACAACATACTCTGTACCCTTACACTCGCATTTGCTCAGGAGTCAAACGGCCAGGTAACACCCCGCGCACAACGCGGTGCGCTCGCTAAGTTTCTCTCTCTCTCTCTTTCTCTCTCGCACTAAGATTGCCTGTGTTGAACGGTTAGGGTATGTTGCTGAGGTTATTGGTGGGGGGGTGGGTGGTGTTAACTGGCGGTTTTTTGCTCATAACTTGAGTATCGTTCATCCGATCTTTATCATTTCTTCAGCAAATCGATAAATAATTTTGTTTACAAGGTATCTCTAGAAGGTACAAATGATCTATCTTCAAAACTGTGGGAGATATGAGGTTTTTTCCAAATTGCGGAGGCGGGAGGGGGCGTGACAAAAATTGAAAATAAACTTGATCTGCCTGCAAGTATAAGAAATATATGCCCCATACATGTCAAACGTCTATCTCTTACCATCTCTGAGATCTCTTCGTTCATACGGACGGACAGACAGACAGACAGACAGACGGACAGACGGACATGGCTATATCGAATCGGCTGTTGATGCTGATCAAGAATATATATACTTTATAGGGTCGGAAACGATTCCTTCTCCCTGTTACATACTTTTGCACAAACTTAATATACTCTATGTACCTTCGGTACAGAGTATAAAAATGGAAAGAGCTATTATATCAAAAAACTGAAGATGTGGTAAATTAGAGGAGGACTATCCATTAATGTTTCCTAAGATATTTTTCTGTCATCAGACCATTTTTCAAAATTTTTTAAACATGGAGAAAAAAAAATAATTTGTTCATAAAATAATCATATTTTCCATTTTAAAATCCATTAAAATTGTAGCTTATGAACAAAATAAAAACGTGTTTGGTTTTTCTGTAAGATCATTCAATGTAGCTTACATTAAAACAAATTTGGTTGGAAAAGGTTAATTAATGCGGTCACAGCTTCTTCAAATGAAAACAACACACGTTTATGCAAATATCTCGTAAACGGACAATTGATTTGAATTCAACAAACAAAAATACATTTGAAAAGTTTCCTATCTTTTCTATTTCAAAAGCTTGTAACCAATTGTAATGTTTACTATGTATAAATATATACATTTTTTATGGCTTCGTTTACAATTTGATTGGCACTGATCGGACACTTTGCTTTTTGTTTTTCATGAAATTCGCCATCAAATTCAGCAATACGCCTGGAATTTTCGTTTTTCAAAAGATTTTCCTTAACTACTCTATCCCAACACGATTCGCTCACATTAATGTGATTGCAAGGCCTCAAAAGGACAGATTTTGGGCTTACGAAACAAATGTTGCACGGGTTTTCATGAACAAATGAAGACTCAGTCAGTGTGCTTAAATTTGAATGAGAAGAGGTCAGGGATGATGCTGATATGCTTAACCACGCTATATTCTCCAAATTTGTTAGTTCCTCAACATCGTCATCGTAATCGATACAGGTAAGTAAATCTTGTTTATTGAAGCGATCATTCAGTGCAACAGTGCGAGACAAAAAACCTTTCTTTTAATATAAAATTTATTTTGATTTTCATGACAGCGTCTTTAAATTTTGTAATTGGTCGATCGAAATTATGTTCTTTTTAGAACGACATAGTTTCGACGTTCCAATTAGAGTTTTGTTTTGTCGGAATAAAGTCGTCTCATGACGACATAATTTCGAGCGAAATAATGTTGTTTTGATTTGTCGGAACAATGTCGTTTTAAAACGACACAATTTCGAGCGAAATAATGTCGTTTTGTTTTGTCGAAATAATGTCGTTTTAAAACGACATAATTTCGATCGAAAACGACATAATTTCGATTCCAAATGTACTGGGCGAAATTATGTCGTCGGAATTATGTCGCTATGCCGATGGTTGTTCCACTCTGCACATAAACTTGTTATACTCTGTTTGAAAATAGAAGAGCCCTTGGGCTACATGCTAAAGTGATTGTAATTAAAATCCAACCACCGCAATGGGTTGTACACGACGATTAAGTTTGAAAAATTTGTCATAATTTGATGAAAATTACTCTTCAATGGCCTATTTCGACGCTTTTGGGTTTGCTGATGCTGCTCCTATGATTTTTTCAGTCTGCATTAATATGTATACTTTCGCATAAAACCCATGAATACAAATATTTGTGCTAGGTGTAACCTACATAATTTTGTTAAATCCAAAAATAGTGCAAAATGGATTTTCCGCGATATCTTGAAAACAAGAGCTGAACCAGTTTTGGAATCAGAGCACAAAACTGGAACAGAATGGAATACAAAGACGGCTGGACCTCACAAAAGTGGTAATTTTGTTGGCCTGTGTTATCAATGGATGCAATTCCTGCTCATAGAGTAACAGTGTGCTGGAAACACTCCAAATTCCAAGCGAATCAACAAGTCTGCTCCGTTCAGTCTGTTAGCCATTTGAATTTTTTGAAGGGAATAAGTTGAAATCTTTGTGCATAATTGTCTGCAATGACTGTCTGATGATACCCATTTGAGCATATAAGCTCCTAGTCGAAACTCTTGGATTGTTTTGTATGACAGCAACTACAGCAGCGTTAGTTTCCTCCTTCCGAACTGAAGGGATTCAATAGTAAGGTCTTCTTGCGACTGTCCCATGCACGGCAAAATTGTTAACAAGCCTCTACTCTTTTTTTGAACCAAAACTACCATATCCAGTGCGTGATAGAGGCGGACAATCCAAATTCTTGTTTCAGTGTGCCAGTTATCTATTTTTGTTAAATCTAAAGATCAATCTACTAAATAAGCGGCTTTCATCAGCCACATGCGCAAAAGACACTTTCGGCAGATTCTGCAGCAAAGTGTCTCATAGAAACAAATACAAAAAAAAGAGATTGAGATTCCCTTTATCATCGTGTCCGAGGTTGATAGTTTTGATGGGGATCACTTTTTGCTGGCTTTGCTTGTTTGAAAGTAGGCTTTACCCTGGGCTGGGCTATTACTGGTACTCTTGCTCGATGATGGTGCTTCCAGCGTATTGGCTTTAAAGGATGCAGCCTACGGATTCACCGGTTTCCCGCTGACCGCCTCTTGACTCGTTAGTAAAGTTATTCATCGTCCTTGCGTGAATTATATTACATTCCCTTTTTGTTTATTTTGAGAAGAAATGGGGCTTTTCATATGAAAAGTTACTAACAAGAGTTTTGAATTCCACGAATAGTCGGGAATGCACACAATGCTGCAGGTCGTTAGGTATCCAAAGTTTGCATATTTAAGATTCTTCGACCTTGCATCCTTCAGCATTTGAAGTTTCTCCTTCGTTTTGAGGATTTTCCAGAATTCTGTCTCGTCTTAACAATACTGTTAAAGTTATAAGCAAAGCAAAGCAAGCCAAAACAGCAACTAAGAAAAAAGCTGAATAAAGACAGAAAGATGGTGGATAACTTAGTTTTAAAACTTTGCCAGCTATAGGGCAATATCATAGTCGACTTTCTTACTTAATGATTACGCTTTCTAAGTTAAGCTGTTAACATCTGTGTTTACTCGTCTAAGTTTGTTAAGATTTGTAAGCGGTCTTTTCACTCAAAATAAGTTTAGTTAAATAAAAGTCTCGTTGTGTACAAAGACTTTCTCTTGAATTAACAGCTCGCACACACACACAGACACACACACACTCACACAACCAGGGAGCAATTATTGCATATTAATGTAAAGTGCCAGCAGGACACCCTCACATGCCATGGCAACAGGCATCCTACAGGATGTGCTTAAATATTTATGAGACTCTTTTAAAATTTGTCTTAAGCACCGGAAATACAAATACAAGAGAGCACTCATATGCAAGGATCTGCCCGTCTGGTTGTCGGCCCATCCAAAGGTCCGAGCCAGCTCATGCAATATGCATGCTGGGGCGGATGGGCCCAACCTGAGTGAACACACACACACAGAATCGCAAAGGTACAGTTATCGCTGTAAATTGTAGTTCCAATTTTCTTTGACTGTCACTTGCAGGCGTCTCGTCACAACACCCACCCACTCGGCCGATGATATCAAATCCCAATCTCAATCCTTGGTCCCAAAAGAGCGTTGTGTAAATGTAAATTAAACGTCTCATTTCCGTTATGGGCTCAACACCCCAGAAATGCCCAGCCCACTTGGCAAACAACCACCGAAAAATCTGGTCGTGTCAACCATTCGTCAAGCGAGTCCCTGAGTGCTGAGTGCTGAGTCCTTTAGTTCTTCAGTTCTTATTGTGTGGCATATACATATCGTACCAATCCCAATACCCCTACCCCTGACTCCCACGTTAGCGGCGTTGCCACCGCCTCCGGATGTCAGTTATTAAATTGAAGAATTTGCACCCCGCACTTTGGTTTTGTGTGCGTGTGAGTGTGTGTGTGTGTGTGGGTGCGTTGAATGGTGCTTGCGTCATTCTGCGTGAATTTTTACTCTCTAATTAGAACGCCTAGGTACATGGGTATGTACTTAGGCACGAATGTATACATCTGTATGTATGTATGTATGTATGTATGTATGTTGTGACAGATGGCAAATAAAATTGACGATTCACCCCAACAAAAGATGTGATTTTGTTACCCTAGAGATAATCTAAGATGATATTTTTTGATATCAGTTGATGAAGCAATCATTTTAAGTACTTTTAAAGCAATTTTATTGCAGTTTTAGTACGTTACAAGAAGAGTTTAGGGAAAAGGGAAAATTCAGCGTCACACGTCATGCGTAACTAGATAAGAAAATTGACTAAAATGTAGTTTTAAGTGGTTACTGTGCTAGTCAACTTATAAGAAAAACACTTTACGACCTTAAGTACAGTTTTAGTACGTTTTGTACTGTGGATTTACCTTTAATAATCTTTTAAAACAAGTAAGAGTGCTGCAGTCGAGTACCCCTACTGCAAAATACCATGTAGCAAGTAATGTTGTTTTTGCTCGAATCTTATTGTGGTTTTCACAATTCAAACTCAGAGTTCAATCTTAAAAATTGAGAAGGAGGAGGAAGAATTTTCCAAATCTGAAACAAACTACCTACATACATGCAAAAATTGGTGGCTCTCTCTCTTCTAGTCTCTGAGATCGACGCGTTCATAAAGACACACAGACAGTTGTTCGCTGTTAAAAGGTGGAGGAGACGGAATTTTCAAAATCAGAAACAAACTCGATATGGGTACTGTATGTATACGCCTACATACTTACAAAAACTTGTGACTCTGTCTCTTAAAGTCTCTGAGATCGACGCGTTCTTACAGACTGACAGACGGACACGGCTAAATCGACTCTGCTGTTGAAGCTGATCAAGAATATACTTTATAGGGTCGGAGAAGCTTGCTTCGGGCTGTAACATACATATGCATTTGTATGAAACGTTTTGTTTTTCATCTTATACATATACATATGCGCCAATCTAAGCAACACGGTGCATGCTACTGCAAAAACAAGTCAGCCACAATAGTACATACATTCATACAAACAAAAGTGTGTGCCACACGCAGCGTTGCCAATTGATAGATATAGCTATTTTGTAAGCTCGAAAGCCGGAAACTATTCAGTTTTGCCGGAGTCTGCAATTCTAGCTAATTATTTGACATTGTTTAGCTATTTCAACTGGCCGTTTTTTCCTCATAACTTGAGTATCGTTCATCCGATCTTTATCATTCCTTGATGATTCCTTCTCCCTGTTACATACTTTTGCACAAACTTAATATACTCTGTGTACCTTTGGTACAGAGTATAAAAAACGCGCATTTTATTTCAATTGTGAAGTTTTGACTGAGAAGGTGTGAAGCAATGACGACAAATTTAGTATTTACGAAATTATCATACAATGTAAGCACTAATAAATCAGAATGTCATGAATGCAAACTAAATATGACCGTCGGGCATGCAACAAATTTAATGCGGTCCCAAATGAGGCCAAAAGGATCAAAAGAAGACATACAGCCATGCTCCCATTTTCGCTTTCGCAAAAATTTGACGATTTTGAGTCCAAATTTGGTCCAGAAAAGTTTTGCGAAAGCGAAAATGGGAGCATGGCTGATAAAGGCATTTTTGTTCAAATCATTGTGAAAAAAAGTTCCAAGTGTGACGAATAAACAACAATCGATGCTCAATGTTGTGAGTGAAAGACTGATTAAAGTGCATACGAGAAAGCATAATCAATGTTTTGCAGAATTGGTAAGTTTGGAAAAAATATGTCTGTACATATCTACATTCATATTTGTATGTATGTATGAATGCATGTATGAATGCAAACATGGCCGTCCATTTTCGGCATACATATTTTTAAGCGTGCGATGTACTCGTGATTCATTTGAATGACAATAAATGAATTGCCCATAAATATAGCATAATATTTTCTGTATTATACCAGATTGATATCCATCCAAGCCGATTGTGTCAGTCATCTAGACTGCTCGATAATTGGCATCAATGTCTGAATTTTTTTAGAGGGCGGACTGAAAATGTATACACTAGCAATGAAGAAGGTCCATATCCAGCTCACCAGCGCCAATCTCACGTCAATACTAATCAACGTTTTACAATGTATTTATGCGTCGGGTACCAAAACCAAAGCCCAAACACCTCTAACCTTTAATTTCCGCATCTTAACCGTTGCTAAATTTTGGTTCGAACCTGCAAACCGGTGGTTCCGAAAAAATTTTTAGGCTTGCAGCACTTCCTTAATTAGACTTCTTATACCCTTGCAAAGGGTATTATAATTTTGCCCAGAAGTTTGCAACGCATAGAAATATTCATTTCCGACCCCATAAACTATATATATTCCTGATCAGGGCGACGAGCTGAGTCAATTGAACTTTGTCCGTCCGTTTGTCTGTTTCTACGCAAACTAGTCTCTCAGTTTTAACTACTTCGAGCTGAAATTTTGCACAGAGTCTTCCTTTTTACTGCACGCTGCTAATATGTCGGAACCGACCGGATCGGATGACCATATCTTATAGCTGTCATAGGAACCATCGGTCGGAAAATGTGTCTTAGTGAGAAAAACTTTTTTGTTTTCAATGTTAGCGTCCTCATACTCGTTCATTATTATTATTATATGCTTTCAAACAGATTTGCAAACTTTGTTCAAAATCGAATGACTATATCTTATAGCTGCCATAGGACCGATCGGTCAAAAAATGGGTCTTAGTAAAAAAAACTTTTTTGTTTTCAATTTTATCGTTCTTAAAGTCGGTGATTCTTAATATTAAACGCTTTCAAACTTATTGTTAAAAGTTGATCGACATCGGGTGAATATATCTTATAGTTGCCATAGGACCGATCGGTCGAAAATGGGTCTGAGTAAGAAATTTTTTTTTGTTTTTAATGTTAGCGTTCTTAAACTTACTGATTACTAATTCTATATGCTTTCAAATATATTCGCAAAATTTGTTCGAAATCGGATCGGTTCAATAGGACCGATCAGTCGGAAAATGAGTCTTAGTGAGAAAAACTTTTTTGTTTTAAATTTTATCGTTCTTAAACTCGGCGATTGTTAATTTGATATGATTTCAAAAAGATTCGCAAAATTTGGTCGAAATCAGCTGTTTATCTGTCGGAAAATGGGTTTTGGTTACAAAAATTTCAGATTTTTATGTAAGCGTTCTTATACTCTGACATTTCAAAAACAGCATTTGCAAGGGTATAAAAACTTCGACACTGACAAAGTTAGCTTGGTCTTCTCGTTTTATATGAAATAAGCCTCTACAAGAGTTTCTAATATTTTGCATGAAGACTAGAGTGTCACAGAAATTTTTATCATATTAAAGTTTACATCTAATAAGAGTTAGTTTAGTTGACCACTTCTAAAAGCGCATAAATAACGTTTTTAGTAAACAATTAGTAAACATTTCTATTTTGTTAACAAATATTTATGAAATGACAGAATCTTTTCTATACTAAAATGTGCCGAATATTGAGTGCATAAATCTCGTAGCTTACAAGGCATACAGTGTCATACGTAACGCGTAACTCACTAAGAACTAAGAAATCTAATTAAAGACTGAGTTCAATGTTCAAAGTTCAATGGTAGTACGTGATGCAAGGGGTCCAAAGCAAGAACAAATGCTTGGTCTATAAACGGAGTGAATTTAGATATTGTCAGTACTTGGGAAGAGTGAAAGAGTGACACCAAATATGTCATTTCGCAAGCATTTAAACAAAAAAGTAAGCGAGTCGAAAATTGATATCAATACCACGTGGAACAAACTGCTTAGAAAAAGAAACGTCAGTCAGAGCACTAGATACAAATTGTTCTTAGCCACAGCCAGAGCAATTATGTGCTATGCTGCCCAAGTATGGAGCTTTGGTCAATATGAAGAAGTAGAACGACTCTTCCGTTTTTATATAAAGAGGGTGTTTTACCTGCCTCTATGTGTCTATCAATTCCAATCGGTAATGAAAACATCGTAATCCCAGATATTCTTGACCCGATCCGAAAAAGGATTCAGTTCATCCGACTTTTTTAAGCCTAAAAAGGATTACATTTATCCCGTGGTAATCTTAAAAAAGATTGAATTGAGCAAAAAATTCGAGAACAATTTAATCCCAATACAGGATCATTTAAAGCTTGTTAGATATTAATATTGATTTGATCCCTTTAAAGTCTCTTCTTCCTTTCCTCCGCCATATTCCATAGGCCAACATCCTTATACACTTCAAGACCCGTACCAGTTTTGGTTTATTTAAAACTTCTGAAAAAACAAAAAATAATAACAATTTTTTGGGCTCAACTGACCATACGCACTGAACATGAATAGAATGGCATCTCATCGCTGACGACCATCGCCATCGTTTGTTGCTGCATATCAAAAATGCTACTTAAATTTTGTCGCTCTCGCTCTCTTATTTATGAACATGCACAGCGGCGCAAATTGTCATTACATAATGGATTACTTCTACATAACTTTGCCATCAGTATAAAGGAAATAGTCCCATACAATCTGCTTTACTTTGCCGTATGCATGGCCGCTTTGTATACGGATTGCCCACAGCCTGCATTACTAGTAACAAAACAAGTATGCCAGAGCCGAACCTGTACTTTACGAACTATATTTTTGTTTCAATTGTAATGCAGAATGTTCGCAGTCTGTTGTCTGGAATTCAACATACAATTTAGGAATCGTATACTCAGTCGTAAAGCTCTTGTAATACGACTGAATATACTAAAGATGGAAAAGTATACGGGTGGGTAATGCACTTGTTATACGAGGCAATGCATTACTGATATAAAAGAATGCACGCACATTACAGCCTATATGAGTGTGTAATGATATAGTAATGCAGTGGTTTTTATTTTAGTTTATTTAATATGATTTTATTTGTTATTACTCGATAAATAAAAAGTATGCTTTTACACAGATTTAAATTGTCCAGACTGCAAATGGGAAATACGTCGTCATCAGGGGACATGTCCTTTTTCGTCAGCTTTTCAGGGATGGCTCTGCATAATCGTGTTTTGAGCCTCCATCACTCCATCACTCGCACTTGTTGGTAGTATGTACCTACAAAATACAAATGAAGAAAATAGAAGAAATGTCAGAAAACGCTAATGGATGAGGGGGGAAAGCACAAAAGCGCACGAAATAGACGTCGGCTTGTGTGTGGCACGATGCGTTGTTTCGGCTTGTTTTCGATTACTATCTCTCTAACGAAAAGCAGCGATTGTAATGCATTACTTTTTGTCAGGCGTAATGCATACTTTCGACGAAACACATTTAGCTCATCTGATCTCAAAGGGTATTGAAGTAAGCAGTTCGACAGGCTTGGGCCATTCCCTGAAAGCTTGAAATGTGTAGAATATCCTGTAAGTCGTGATTAAATTTTCAAGCTTATACCGGGCTTACTTCAAGATTAAAAAGATTGACGTTTTTTTTTCCGTGTATACACTTGGAAACGGGTCTCTCAACTATGTTTCTTTACACATTGCAACTTCACTTCGATTATGTTAACAGCCAACATAGAAGACAACAGCTCATGGAACCTTTGCCAGACAAAACTGCTGCAGAGCATAGACAGCAGGGAAAGGATTGGCTTTGGATCAGGGACCCGTGAAAGTCAGTCTCGTGACAGTCATTTTTCGAATGAGAATGGAAGTATATGCCACATATCTCAAAACCAAGTCGTTGTACTCTCTGCAACACCGGGAAGAGAGAAGACACCGCCCACTTCTTTTCTCGATGTGCAATTCTGAAGAAATTCAGGGTACTATACTGGGAAAGAGATACTCTGACCGATCAGGAAATGCACAAGCTCTTAAACTAAGCTTTCTAGTAAATGAGGTGATTTTATTCGAGTAAAAAAAACTTGCGCTTTTAATGTAGACAACAGATATTATATAAAAATTCAGCATCAATTGAGTTTCAAAAAGATAATCATCTGTCCGTCACGCGTAACAGCTAGCTATAAACATAGACTACCCTTATTGTGCATTGTTCAATAATATGCTTATTAATGCATACTTCTCTAAAAAATGGAAAACGGCTAAAATGGTTCTGTTGCCCAAAAAAGGTAACGACCCTTATAATATTAACAATCTTCGCCCAATCAGCTTACTACCAAATATAAGTAAGGTTTTCGAGATATGCGTGAACATCAACATTAATAAGCACACTGAAAAACCGAATATAATTTATGAAAAGCAATTTGGATTTGAGCACAAACATTCCACAATACACGCCATAAATTGCCTAGTATCTGATGTTCATTGGAGCTGGAATCAAAAAAAGTGTGTAGGAGCTTGCCTCATAGATTTGGAAAAAGCATTTGATGGAGTATGGATTAAAGGACTGATGTGTAAACTTATTCAGCACAAATTTTCACAGCACATGTTAATACTAATACATAATATGATCATAAACAAAAAATTTATTGTACACAACGCCAATCAAACAAGCACTAGATCATTTGAAATGTTAAACGGACTTCAGCAAGGCACCGTAAACTCGCCAACACTTTTTAACATATACATTAACTCGCTATTAAGCACAATCGAGAAAATTATCGCATTTGCTGATGACTTAGTCATATACCACAGTGGTTTGACAATTGAAGAAATAAACCACAATGTTCAACACATGTTTAACAAAGTATCACAATATACAAAGGACTAGCACCTAAAAATAAACACAAATAAATGCGTATCAATATTATTTAGACCACCTGTCAAAAAATGCAACAGCAATATTAGGAACAATTGGATAAAAATTTAAAATAACAGACCAAAGCAACAACACGGTTATAGAAATCTCAAATACAGTTAAATATTATATTTAGGAATTTATTTAGACAAATTTCTGTATTTTAATAAACATGTAAACATTCAAATATCTAAAGCCAAAAAAGCATGGTTTTTATACAAAAATCTCTTCCACGCAAAGCACTTAAAAGGTAGAGTCAAAACTATTATGTATCAAGCTTTTATTCGTCCCGTTCTGACATATGCATGCCCGATATGGTTTAATATATCTCCGTCGTACATGGAACGACTTAGAATATTTGAGAGAAAATGCATTAGATCATGTACCTCTATGCATAGAACACCAAATAGCGAGTATACAAAATACTATACAAACAGCCAAGTCTATAACGCTGCCAAGCTAATAAGAATAGACAACTTTATAATTAGTTTAATACGTAATCATATAGCAAACTGCCTTGCTAATGAAAACAATAATCTCATATTAGCTCCTTTTTACACAGATGAAAGATACATTAAATCTGCTGTACAAAATGGTTATGTTCCCTCCGAAGCATTTTTATACCTTGATAGACTTGGACTAGTCCAAAACAATGAAGGTATACCAATACTGTACCATAGATATAGACGAGCGACAACTAAATCTATTGATCTCAATAATGCCATAACGGCTAATGAATTGCGTTTCGATCAGAAAATATCGAATAGGGATAATCTAGAATCAGCCAACACGCGCTCCAAATTATGGTGGCTATCTGAAAATTATAATTAAAAAATATTCTAAATATTAACATTCTTTGTTCCACCCCCCTTTTCCCCTCTCTTCTATTTTACTTCTACTTAGCTTTACTTTCATCTTTAATTTAATTAACTACTAGTAATGTTTTGTTTGCAATTTTTCATTACACAAAAACAAAGTCTTAACACATCTCTTTAAGCTGTAAAAATGTACATAAATCGGAAAAGGATCTATTTAGACTTAATTGAATTCTAGAGAGCCCGTTAGGGACTGATAGAGTAAAACAATGTAAATATATGGACTAAGGTTTATTGAAGTACAAAAACTATATTTAATTGGCATAAATAAAAAATATAAAATAAAAAAAAAAAAATACACTACCCTTCTAATTTCCAAATTTGATGGATAGCAACTGTTAAAAGTTCTGATTTCCAAGATACGATTAAGGAAGACAATTGATTAAGGGTCGATTTCTCTTCTTCCAGTTATCTGCTATAAGTTAGATAAACTTTAAATTTACTCTTTTATTTGTAAGTGTATGTGACATATGTGAAATCAACTCTTAATATAAATATAAATTCGGCTTGTGGCAATTTCTATACCACATAATTTGATCAAAATCATAAACGAAGACAGGCCTAATAAATAATTCACCATTAACTTCTTTTGCTAATCTTTTAACGATAGACAGTTTTACTTGGGCGAACTGACAAATGTCTCCTTAGGTTGTCATTTAAGCCCTCGGTAGCATATTCACGCCTCACAGCTCTCATTTCTTTTCCCTTTTTCGTACCTCCCCCTTTCTAGGGGAGCATTCTTTTTGTGCAACCTGCACAAATATGGCGGCATTTACTTCTGCTTCTTTTTTCGCCCAACAAAACAATCTTTTGAACAAACACCAAACAAAAGCAGCCAACAATATGCTGGAGCCCATTCTCAGCTTTGACAAACGCCCAAAAAGCACTTGCAGGGATATTTTTTTTTTTAACTTTTTTTTTTGCGACGAACTGGGTGAGGATGAGGGAGCCAGAGCCGACACTGGCAGTTAATTAAAATCGCTCGCTTGCCAGGGTCGAGCGACAGAAGAGGAGGAGAGGAGCAAAATATCTTGAGAAATGACAAACGATGTGATGACAGAGCCTGAGGGATGTAGAAGGGTTGGGGGTATTCTATGAGGCAACTCTTGTGGCCATATGTTGTAAGAGTCGAGTGGTGTAGTGCGATGTAGAGCGATTTGTCTGGCTGTGAAGGCGGCTTTAAGTAACACGTCACACGTAACTGGAGAAGAAAGTGACGCTTCCTTGTTTTGAAATGTGATGATTATGTTTATTTCTATTTAGAGTCACGCATCATGCGTAACTGCTACCCTTATGTTGGAATGCTTCACAAACAGTTCTTAACAGAGAAGTCAAGGGCGTCACGCTTAACTAAACTAGAAATAGAAAGCAGATTGGGTTCTTAGAAAGTTATTTTAGGGAAAAAAGTACGCAAGAACTTAAGTAAAGAAGTCTCGCTGTTGAAGTTGATTATGTGGCAATATTAGCGTCACACGTCATGCGTAACTTACTAAGACAAATAAAGAGAGCTCTGTTCTAGGCGGTAGCCTTAATAGCAAATTGTTAAAGAGCTTTGAAACAAATCTTTAAATCTAAACTTTAAGAAAAAGTCCGTCTGCATGCGTAAGTTGGACGATAATGTGAATAAGGATTCAGTTCTGAGGCTTAAGAGCTTACTCAAACTCACAAATTTTCTAATAACGAGCACTCCAGTTATTAGAGGAATACTCAGAATCAAGCGTCACGCGTAACTAAGACCATAAAATGGATTAGAATTAAGTTTCAAGAGATTACTCTGCTGCCATTAAGCTAAAATGCTGCGCAAACATTTGAGCAAAACAGTTCTTAAAAGATTAGACCTGGGCGTCACGCGTAACTCAAACTGAAATTGAAAGAGGATTTGGTTCTAGGAACTTACTTTCTGCTAAAAGGGCGTACTATCAACGTCACACGTCACGCGTAACTAGACAAGAAAATGGTTAAGAATTTAGATCGAAAAAAGCAACGACAAATTGTCGCCAATACCAAAGCAAATAAGGAAACAGCAAACAAGATACAGAAGGACTACACTTTAAGGGGACATGTGTCAGTCAGGTCCTCACACAGTACATATATATATATATATATATAGACAGACTCTGGTCCCTGTCCCAGCTCCTTATATACACCAAAAAGGACGCACAACAAACACCTAAAAGCGCCAGCAGACGTAGCTAACTATGCCAGGATATACAGGACACAGACATCACTCACTTTGGTTCAACAACAACAGCAACAACAACAAAAAAAAAAGCCTTACCAAAGTGAACTGAAGCCAAATGAAGCAGCCAGGCGACACGGGGGTTGTCTGACAGTCCAAAAAGGAACCACCCAACCCTCAGCCCGACCATGGCCATACATATATGTATGTACAGAGCAAACGCCCAGGAGGGGTTGGTCCTGGCGCGCTGCTGTACATAAGCGGAGGGTTGCTGCTTTGCTCCTGGAAAAGCAAAGTAAAGCGCTATAAGAGCAAATATGGCTGCCAACACCCGCATTCGACACGTAAAGTGACGCGTTAGCCGGCGTTGCTATGACAACCCCTGGTCCTGGGCACCAGGATACTGGGTTCTGGGTCCGCATCAAACACAAAAAATGGACGAAAAAAGCCAAAAAACCGAAAAGAAAAAAAAAAAACGGCAAAAAAGTTTTACCTGCCTGTTTGGGATTTGTCGCCGTCGTCATGTAAAAAAAGGTTGATATCTATCGGTCAGCTAGCTGATAGATCGGGAGCTGGGGAGCGGATTTCATTGGATTGCGTTTAATGAGATTTTCGGCAGAAGGAAAGAAGATAAGCAAACGGTTCATGATTTTACAAGCTCAAAGCTAAGCGCAAATGCGAGCCACAGTTAAGCCAAAGTGAGAAGAAGTAACCAATTTTTGTACTTATCTAGGTTTAATTGAAGTAAAGGGTCTTTCGAAAAGGGTGGCGTCTGTGTAACGTAGCTTTTAGTTTTCACAACGTCCAAATGATAAAATTTTAAGGAAACGATGTTCCAGACTTTAAAATACACTAACAAGAAGGCAGAATCGCAATTCGTTATTTGAAGACAAGATTTCGAAAATTTATTTAAGCTCCAAGATAACCAATGAAGAATCATTCTTAAGTTTAACAACCAAAATCATATAACATTTTTGAGACTCTAAACAAGAGCTAAACCTTAGAAGAAGAGTGTAAAACTACAAGTCAGCAATATCCTCTAGCAGCTTTCCAAGCTGCAAGCCCGGTTATGAACCAAGCTGGTTTGAATCCGGAATTCCAACTCTTTTTAAACCAAATCAAAGTTGACAAAATTGCTGAACCTGAACCTACTCCGAATCTAAATATTCGGTTTGGTTCAACAAAATTAAAGACATTCTGTTCAATATTATGCGACAAAGACTCGAAATGGTCACGAAAGACTTTTAAAATGGGCCAACCATAATAAGCTTTGTTATACCCTTGCAAAGAATATCTATCTATCTATCTATACATTCTTGATCAGGGCGACGAGCTGAGTCGATTAAACTGACAGACGGACTGTCTGTTTCTACGCAAACTAATCTTTCAGTTTTAAAGCTATCGATATCATGCAAAGAGTCCTCTTTTTACTGCACGCTGCTAATGTTTTGGAGCTGACCCGATCGGATAACTAAATCTTATAGCTACACTGCTCGCCACTTGAATAGGACACCTCTAAAGTCGATTTTCTATAGTTAATTGCTGCTAAACCAAGCCATCTAGGAAAATAATTTTTGTTTTCTTATAAAGTTTATTTAAATGTAGTAATTAGACGAAAATTACAAAATTATTCAAAAGTTGTAAGTGTACAAAAAACATTGTTAACCAATAAGTAACAAATTTTGGAGTCTTCATTTTGCACCACTTGAATAGGACACTTTATCGAAAAACCAATTAAGAATATTTCAATCCTTTTCAATTAACAATATTACTTAAATAAGATATTACTAACATGTTTTTTCACCAAAAAAAGGTTTTTAATAGTGTGTTGAGCCTCCTTTTTTCAAAACCTCACACATTCGGTCTGGAAGGGATGAATACAATTTTCCCAAATAATTCAACGATATCGAGCCCCATGCTAATTTGATAGCTGCAATTAGTTCGGGAACGCTCGAATATTGCTGACCTGATCCATATACTTCACGTGTTAGCCATCCCCACACATTCTCAATGATATTCAAGTCCGGTGAATAGGGTGGCCAGTTTAATAACTCCACGTTTTGGCTCGCTATATACGATTTAACAATCCGGGCCGTATGTATAGGGGCATTATCATGTTGATAAATCCATTTTAGATTTTCAAAAAGAGTTTGGAAGTGTGGAAAGGCCTCTTTCAATATACCATTATACATAACACAACGCATTCATGGTGGTTGGAATAAATTTAAGCTCACAGGTGCCATAATAGGAAATGGTCCCCCCCCCCAACCATAATACCTCCAGCACTGCTGTGCAACTTATCAAGATGGTGTGGTTCTTTTCGAAGATCATGAAAATAGTAGCTGTAGCCATCGGGGCCCTCCAAATTAAACTTTTTTTCGTCCGAAAAGACAACACGTTGCCACTCCGAAGTCCAGGTGACATGTGCGCGCGCGAAATCAAGGCGTTGTAACTTCCGAGCCGGGTTAAGAGGTGGCTTCTTCTTGATTTTTAGTCTCTTCAAGTGTGTAGCATTATTAATAACACGACGCATGGTTGTCAAACTTGCTTTAACGTTGCATTTTTCCCTTATCTTGGCCAAAGAGTCGAGCGAATTGGAAGCTTCTCTTAATATAAGTCGCTTGTCCGCGATGGTAAGCACACTGTGGGTGCGGCCCTTCATATTTTTACCATAATTAGCCTCATTATTTAAAAAATTTGTTATGGCGTGACGGCTCCTGTCGACTTTTTTTGCTATTTTGGCAATAGAAAGGCCAGAATCCTTGTAAGCTTGGATTTTTCCTTTATCCGACTCAGATAATGAAGTGCCACGCCCCATTTTAATTTTTTTTAATTTTCTATACACTTCAATTAAAGCAAAAAATTTAAGTAAACCAAAATTTGTGTGCACGTGTCAACGATACCGACCAAATAAAATGCATGTTCTATTCAAGTGGCGCAAAAATTCCATTGAATTTTGGCGAATGCTCACATAAAGTGCAAACAACTTTATAACGGTTCTATTCCAAAACTTGGAATATACCAGAAAGAGCGAAAAATGCTTGCACAAAGATAATATGTAAAAAATACCGTTATTCTACCATTTCGTTTTCGAGCTACGAGCAGTTTTAAAGAGAGCATACAGGGTGTCCTATTCAAGTGGCGAGCAGTGTATATCCCAGACAGACAACGTTGTCTTCCTGTATTTCAAAACAGTTTGATTCCAATTCTTTTAGACATTTTTGAATCAAACATGTTTTTTATCGCTTATTTTGGGCATTTTTATTAATTAAAAGTTGAATTGATGAAGTTGATTTTCAAAGTGAAACGGATTTGCAAAAAAATCAGAAAATGGTGAACACAGAATCACAAAAAGAACACATTAACCCTGACCTACTAGGATAATAATGTATCTGAAATATGTCATTTCATAAAAACAGGTTTTTTGCATATTTTTTAAGCAAATATGCAATTTATGCAAAATGATTTTTAGCGGTCTTAAATCGTTTTTCAATAAAACTAAGATGTGTGCAATCAGAACTTAATTCGGACATGCGGTTCAAAATATGCAAATATGCAAAATCCGATGTCTAATGATAAGAAACCAAATTAGAGTTAGAAAAAAATGAATTTTTAGCATCCGAACCATTTTCCAAATACCACATATAAATAATATATAAGCGAGAGAGTTCGCTTTGATGAGCTGTGCCAATAGTTGATGTCTCAGAATTGGATGATAATTGGCCCAAAGGAAGCTTATTATGAGAAAAGCTTAACCCCAAAATTTGAGATTTTTTTATCTTTTTTGCGAAAGTTATACGCTTAACATAGTAAAATTGTGAATTTTCAAAATTATAAATGTTCAGGTTTAAAAAGCCCTTTTAAAAAGCATTTTGAAATATTTTTTTTCAAACATTTATTCGGAAAAAAAAGGATTTCTTCAGAAACCTTAGTCTAACAAAAAATACCCGTCCCACAATGTTTTTTTTTGGCCTTTTTGGCATAAACTCTAATTGTTGAGATATTGACCCAAAATTTGGTTTGTACGCATATTTTGGACCCCAAAGACCACTTGCAAAGATTCACTTAATTTAGACCAATATTTTATATAGCTGCCATATAACCGATCTGGCAGATTTGCTCCAACCTTGTGGTTTCTTATGCTACTGAACTGAAATTTGGTTTGTACTCGTATTTTAAGCTTCTAATACGACTTACAACATCGGGTTCAACTTGGACCATTACTTCATATAGCTCCCATATAACCGATCTGAGCTAACTTTGTAGGTTTTTACGCTATTTAACTGAATTTTAGTTTGAACATGTATTTTAAGCTCCTTAAGCGACTTATTGAACTTTGTACAATTCGGCACACTATTTCATATAGCTGCCATATAACCGATCTGGGCGATTTCCACCAACTTAGTTGGTTTTAAAGATATTGAACTGAACTTCGGTTTGAACACGTATTTTAAGCATTTTTAGCGACTTATCGAAGATGGTTCGAATTGGCATACTATTTCATATAGCTGCCATATAACTGATCTGTCCGATTTGCACAAACTTTGTGGTATCTTAAGCTATTTAGCTGAAATTCAGCTTGTACTTCTATTTTCAGCTCTAAATACGACTCACAAAACTTTTTTGTGTTGATTTTTTTATCTCTTTCTCGTGTAATCTATTCAACTTAAGCACGAGTTCAGCTGCAATAAAGACGACTTTCTCGAAAAGTCGCACGTTGTAGCAAAAACTGTTAGTTACTCATAAATCTGCACACTTTCGTTAACAACTTGGCATTTAAAGCCCTGTGCAGCGTTGTGCCATGCTTAACTATTATTCCACAAAACACATTACACTGTTTAGGGTCAACCTAAAATTACACATTAACAACACATGGACAACCGAAAACATAAATGACAAACGCGTTATCAACTTATAATCTTAAATATCTGGACTAAAAATTTGCATTTCTACAATTTTTATTTTGCTTCTAACTTTTTAAGCAGACGCACTAAAAGTTGAAAAATATTTGCTGCCAATTTAACAAAAAAAAACACGTGGCACAAAAACAGCTGACTTCAACAGCCCGTCAACAAAACAGTTTTGCCACAAAGTTTGAATGTGTTTTGTTTTTTATCTAAAAGGAGTATGTAAATATTAAAAACCAGTTAATATTTCAAATCTGAAAAATAAAAAATGTTTTTGGGTTTATGCCAAAAAAAATGACAAAAAAAAAAAAACACTGTGCAACGCTGTTCTATACCCCTGCAGCTCTTATAAATGAAGATTTTAAATGATTTTCATTCAACAATTTAATTCTCGCTTTGAACAAGTTAACCGACTGATTCCCAAACTAAGCAATATGTAGATGGCGCCAGTACTCTGGCCCTTTGGCTGGCCAGTTTGTTATATGGCAGCTATACAATATATTGATCCGATTTGAATCAAACTCGGCAAAATTGTGTTGAAACAGATCATATTCATAACTGGAAATAATAATTATAAAAAATGTTAAAAAACAAAAAATGTCTTACAGCAATCATGGCCATTTTTATACCCGTTACTCGTAGAGTAAAAGGGTCTACTAAAGTCGTGCAAATGTATGTAACAGGCAGAAGGAATCATTTCCGACCATATAAAGTATATATATTCTTGATCAGCATCAACAGCCGAGTCGATATAGCCATGTCCGTCTGTCCGTCTGTCCGTCTGTCCGTCTGTCTGTATGAACACCTAGATCTCAGAGACTAGAAGAGCTAGAGCAACCAAATTTGAAATGTAGACTCCTATTGTCTGCACGCAGATCAAGTTTATTTTCAATTTTTGCCACGCCCCCTCACGCCCCCGCAATTTGGGAAAAACGTCATATCTCCTACAGTTTTGATGATAGATGGTTCGTACTTTCTAGAGATATCTAGTACTCAAAATTATTTATCGATTTGCTGAAGGAATGATAAAGATCGGATGAACGATACTCAAGTTATGAGCAAAAAACGATCAGTTAACACCCACCACCCACCCCACTCATAACCTAAGCATTGCGTTCAGCAGCAATCTTAGTGAGAGAGAGAGAGAGAGAGAGAGAGACGAGTTAAAAAATATTGCATACTTTTCGGCTGGCCCACCTCAGGCATACAGGAAGGCTATTAAACATTTGTTTCCATGAGTAACGGGTATATCGAAGTCGGTTAGAGCCGACTTTAACTTACGCTCTCGTTTTTGAAGATGAGGAAGGTCCGCTGTATGCAGCTGGCATCGCCCACTAATATGTGTAATATTTTTGGTTACTTTCAAAACAACTTTTTCGGACTGCCAAGCCACTTTTCTCCAGTTCTATTAAACCGATTTTAATGAAACAAAACGCAATCGACGCAGAATTGTCACCATTCTCGAACTGCATTTTTATATTTTTGATTTATTTTATTTTTATTTGCAAAAAAACTACTTTAAACTTTAAACGCATTTATCTCGAAGCCACGTTATTTTTTTTTACACTAAACTACAAAAAAGGGGCCCAAAATCGAATTTTCATTTTTCATTGGCCGCCATTTTGTCAAAAAAAATCACAAAATTTTGTTCTTTTGCTAATGCGCAATTTAATTGCTTTAGACCATTGGCTTTAAATCTTTGTAACAGGTTGCACTGTGTTGACAACTCAGCAGGATTAACATTAATTTTAAGTAGTATCGGTAGATGATCTGACCAAATCTTACTCTCCACTTTAAAAACCTCCACATGATGCAGCAAGTCACATTGAACAGCAGCTATATCATTGGTGGAGCTTCCGCATCTCCTTTTGTTAATCCATTTAAGATGGTTTGGCCATAATCATTGCAGAATTCTAGAAGCCTCTTGCCTTTTTAGTATACTACCTTATCCTTTGCCTTCGTTCCATTTGTGTTCATCACGCATTCAGCTGGCTCCATAGGTGCAAAATACTGCTGCATTTCTCCTAGGCGTACATTGAGATCTCCTATTATTACAAAAAGCTATATTTAGTTTCGAACTAGTTTCGGCTATCAACTGGTAGGTTTCGGCTATTTGGTGATCCTAGAGAAAAATCGCGCGAAATACTGATACCTTCCGGTCACAAAAGATTTATATTTAGTTTCGACCAGCAGAACTCTCGTTATTTGGTGACCCTAGAGAAAATTCGCCCGAAATACTGGTACCTTTAGGTCCCAAAAAGCTATATTCAGTTTCGACCGACTATAGTGCTCGCTATTTGGTGAACCTAGAGAATATTCGTGCGAAATACTGGTACCTTCCGGCCACCAAAAGTTATATTAAGTTGCGACCAGCTCGCTATTTGGTGAACCTCGAAGAAATTTGCGCGAAATACTGGTACCAGCTCGCTATTTAGTTACCCTAGAGGGAGTTTGCCTTAAAGACTGGTACCAGCTCATTAATTAGACACCCTAGACGGAATTTGGTTGAGAGACAGGTACCTTCCGGTTGATAAAAGCGATATTCTGAAGCCAAGCGCTCGCTATTTGTTGAACCTAAATGGGAATTTGTGACCCTGAAGACTGAAAATTTGCACGACATTCCGTTTCCAGACCAGACTGACATCTATACTGATTATAATCCCGTTTTTACTTTTCATTTCAGACAACCTGGAGACGAGAAATCATGACCGCCAGCACTATATCTTCGGTTCAAAAGTAGGTTCCTAGTTGTATCTTAGAAGTTCTTTATGTTATGAACTTTAAATTTAGTATTTGGGTTAAAATTACTGAGTTTCGGACCAAAATCATCTTCGAACCAGCTTGAAAAAGTGGTTTAGTGTTAAATCTTAGAAATTATTTTAGCAAGAATTCTGAAAGTGGCTTCAAAGTGTTTAACTGAGAAGTCCTTATAAACCATTTCCAAACTCCAGTGAACCGTTTCAAAAGTGGTTCACAGTCATGTCTTAGACTCGGGTTCATATTCCTGATCAAAACTGGTTTCCAAAGAATTCGTGTCTGAGTTCTCCTGCATACCACACAGCTCACAATCCATTCAGCTGTCCCTTAACTTAACCCAAAATGTATATCAAATTCGGTGGCTCAGTTCGGTGCACTTTTTTTTTTTTTGTTTTTTCCTTAAATGTTTTTGTTTGGCTTTCGATTCGTTTTGTTTCTGGATTTGTTCTGTTTGTATCGTTGCTGGGATTTGGGTTTTTGTCTGTTTATCGGCGCATCCATCTCGGTGGAATCGGCGCTCCCTCAGCAACGGCAACAACAATTGTTTCGATTACGCAAAACGTGAATTCGGCATTTGAAAAGCCGTGCCGCCGACGATTCGAGGATCCTTTGGGATAATAGCTCAAGGCTGTATGCCTCTATTGTGTGTTGGTTGGTTGGCTGGCTGGCTCAAGGCTTGAATAAATAGTTTAGCCCAAAAAGAAAGAAAAAAAAACTGAGCGCCGGCTAAACAAACAAAATAATTGGGTTGCCAAATATTACGCAGCAGCCGAAGATTGCAGCCAGGATAAAGGAGTCTGTTGTGTCTGCACCCACCGGGCATCAAAGGTGCACATCCTTTTCTTTGAGTCTCAGCGGAAACAGACAATCGACAATTTGCCAAGGGATCTTCATCTTGCATGGTGATCGGCTCAAGTTGAGAAGCCAAAAGAGTTGTCCTTGTCTGGGATTACACAGATCTTTGTCGCTCAAATTGTGCGTTAAGCTGGGCCCCCTCCCCATCCTTAATGAAGTGCCAGCAAGGTGTAGGCGATGGACAGGGCAGGGCAGGCCAGCTGGCAACTGGCGGCAGGCGGCTGACGGTTGTCAAAAAGTCCAAGGAAACTTCACAAAAGCTTCAGTGGCTTTGAAGTAACCGACGTAGACCAGGTCCTAAGGGGGACGCCTGTCATAACTGCACAATGGGCACACACACACACACACATACAGAGAACTTCCTCCCTTTGTTTGGCTGACTGAATTCCCTATATAGATTTCATTTCATTCCATTTCGTCGGAGGTAAGCGATATGCATGCTTGTTCTTTTAATTGCTCGCGCTGGCGAAAACGATAGGTAATCAGCAGCAGCAGCAACAGCAACAGCATCAGCATCAGCTCTCTGGCTCAGATTCAGGATTCAGAATCAAAATCAGAATCAGACGGCGTCCATTTGGCGACGCCAGTTGGCGGTTGGCGCGGCATTTTGATTGTCGGCCTTTGCGGACAACAGCAAAACCATATCAAATTACAAGAACAGCGGCAAAAAAATGGTGGCAAACTCGACTCGCATACAACGGGGGGTCAGCTAAGTAAGAAGGCAACATGGAGTGGGAGCAACTGAATGTTTGGTTACAAAACTGCACAGTCGCTTATTTAGTGGGTCAAAACTAGTGGGGAAAAATATTGAATTTAAAAGAAATGCAATTTATTTTTCAATTAATATTCCGAATTTATGTTCTCTTTTGATCAACTGAGACTTTATTCATTTGGTCAAAATCTCATATTCAAAATTTTTCAATTGGTTCTCTTTCACTGCCTTCGAAGTCTCTAACACACTTTGTTAAGCATCAAAATCGTGGAAATAACTTTTGTCAACTCTTAAACATGGAATCAGGGATCTAATAACAGAGAATGCTAAGCCCTTGCAAATGCTGGTTTTGAAATATCAAAAAATCAACAAATTTAGCTTACTTCCGACCTATCGTCATCGAAATTAGACCAAATTTTGCGAATCTGTTTGAGAACATATACTAGGTGGGGGTGAAAAGTAACACTCTTAACCGCCAGAGTGCGCTGCTATTGTAAACAAATTATAGTCCATTCATATTTTGGCAGACATGTCAAATTTCATTGGACATCAAGTTACATTATGTCTTGAGAGGCAAAACGGCGAAGGAACCACATACCGAAACAGAGACCAATACAAATATATGGTTTATTTTCCAGCTTTTTCTCTACTAGTAAAATTTTCGATATACGTAACTTTATTTGATGAACTTATAAAAGGAAAGAAGAAGAAGGTAAAGATTTAAGTTAGCTGCGTTGTCTCTTTCTCGTTCCTAATCTGTGCCTTTATTTGTAATGTCAATTTGTTTGTATGAAAACGTTAGTATTCACACATATTGCTGTTGTTTGCGCGATCGCCTTTTTCTAGTTACTCTCTTCATCTAAATGTGAATGAAAAATAAAGCCGCATATGTATGTGTGTATGTATATATATTAGACTGGTCCAAATTTCGTGTATTGTGGTAGGCCAAATTGTTTAATTTTTGTGTTTTGTGTTTGTGTTCTCATCCATAATAAATAGTCATGTTTATTTCTACATTTTCTCCTACGCGTTTCAGCCGCTTGTTGCGCCTTCTTCAGGGAGCCTGTGTTTATTTTTATTACATTAAAATCAATAACACTGTGCAACACTAAAAAATTGATAGATTCGAGACCAAAAAATTCGGAAAGAGTATGATGGTAGTACAATAACCTTCGCTGGGTTTGGCCTGGTTAGCTGCCGTTTTCTTATTATTGCATTTTGAAGTTTCAAGCTTCTGATTGGGATTCGCAACTCCATATCCCGTAAACCATTTGGAATTTCGCTTTGACGTCTTAGAGGAAGTTGTGGCTCTTGGCTAAGCTTACAAAACATTCTTAAGTAGCAAGTCAAAAAAGTCACATCTTTATACTCAAAATTACAAAAATTTCTTAAAATCATTATGTTTTCACTTCATTTTTTACTCTTTTTCAACTTTGTCTTGAAAACTGTAACGAATTTGACAAAGCAATGCAGTACAAAAACGAAGCTTGGACTTTAAAAAACAAACGTTTGGAACATATCAACTTCGTTCGATTGGTCCTTCGTAGAGTTACAGGCCCTTAAGCATGTAGAATTGGAACCAAAACTCAAACTCAAAATGGCAATTTTTGGTACCAATTGGCTGACACAGTCAAAAATTTCGATTGTTTTGTTAAATTAAATCAAGAAAATAGTAAGAAAACATAACTTAAAAACTGTAATTAAATAAAAAATTTTTTGTACTTTTTTTCGAAAATGTTCGTTTTTTCGAGTTTTTATGACAGTTGTACGTGATTGTGAGCCTATAACTATATAAAAGAATAACTAAATGAAGTTGGTTCGTTCTTACGGCTTGTTTATTTTGGTCTAAGCTACAACTTTGTGCTGAATTACTTGGCCAAATCTGTAACGGGTCTCAAGATGAAGTTGAAAAACTCTAGAAAAGTCGCCAACTTTTGTAATTTTGCTAAATTTGCTACAAAGAAATATTTTGTATTCAAATTCAAAATAGTTTACGAGATATGGAATCGTTAGTCCTACTCTGAAGCTGTAAAGTTCAAAGTGCAATAAAAAGAAAACGGCTGCTAATCGGACTAAGCCCAGACAGGGCTTTTATACTACCATCATACCCTTTCAGAATTTTTTGGTCGCGACGCTATCAACTTTTTTGGGTTCAAAAATGTGTCACAGTGTAATACAAAACATACATTTTTATACTTGTTCGCTCTTGATCAGCTAATGTCAAATGTTGCGCTAATGCTGTTGTCTCCTTTTTGTTTTTTGCGTCACCTTTGTGCTCTAATATTCTTGTTTGAAGTGGTCGTTGTTCCGATGTAAACGCCGTCGCAAGATTCTCCGTCTTTCCGTTTACATGTAATTTCGTATATTACATTTTGTTGTCGTTCCTTTCAATTTTAAAAATTCTGGAATTTGGAATATATCCCGACAAATTCTGAAAGTTTGACACGAAAAAATATTTTCCACATTTTTTCGGAATTTTCGTTGTGGAAAACCCCAGGGTAAGAGGCCTCTAAAGCTCGTAAATTTGACTTAATTCTGGTGGGCACGAATTTAACGGTAGAAATCTGAAATTTTGCACAGGTGTCTCTTTTATGGTCCGCTATAACATACATCTTTATTTTCCGCTTACCGCGCATTTATTACCTAGCTCCCATGTATACGATTGCTCTTAAAAAATAGAATTGTGGAATAATTTTTAAGTTTGTGATGGTACCTAAGCCAAAACATCAGCAACTAGTTGGATGAAAATCTCTTCTATGAAAATCTCTTACCCTTTGTAAGCTACAATCACCAAATCATATATTAATCAGTTTTAAATATTCCCCCACAATATATTTAAGTTTTAGCACAACTGCAACATTATATCAAGTAGCTCCCCTAGAAAGTGTTGCTTTTGAAATGGAATCTAGTAAGAAAAACTTCTTTGCTATTAAAGGTACCTTAATGATAATACATATTATATTTATTGATTTTATGTACTCCCCCATAATATTATATATACAAATTCTAAGATTATCGGTACCTTCTAAGTTGCTCAAATCTCTTTAAGAATTTAAAAACTTTGAAATAATCAATTCAACAAAGTGTCTTAACTCAGATTTTAACGCATATAGAAAACTAAATATTTTAAAATAGCGCAGCGCTTTCTGACATAAATCATACTTGATCCAAGTATGGGGCATTCCAAGCAAAAAAAAAGATATTTTCTGTGTTGATGTCTCAGAATTGGATGATAATTGGCCCAAAGGGAGCTTATTATGAGAAAAGATTAACACCAAAATTTGAGATTTTTTTAAACTTTGCGGAATTATATGCTTAAAGACAATATACACTGCTCGCCACTTGAATAGGACACCTCTAAAGTCGATTTTCTATAGTTAATTGCTGCTAAACCAAGCCATCTAGGAAAATAATTTTTGTTTTCTTATAAAGTTTATTTAAATGTAGTAATTAGACGAAAATTACAAAATTATTCAAAAGTTGTAAGCAGGTGTAAGCAGGATTTTCATAATGACCCCAAAAAGCTCTATGATTTTGTCCGCTCTAAACGTAACTCCTCACAATTCCCCCCTTTACTTCATTTCAATAATGCCAATGCTGAGAATGATTGTGACATAGCCAGCCTATTTGCCTCTTTTTTTTCCAGCTTTGCTATGCTCGTCCGGATACGAACTACGATGTTTCTCCAATTTACCTTCACCATATTAGTCGCTCTAACTGCATTCACCCTCCTATAATGGATCATAGTTGTATTTTATCTAATTTAAAGGCACTTAAGCCGTCATTTTCACCTGGACCAGACAATGTCCCTAGCTGCGTCCTTAAATATTGCGCTGATTGCCTTTGCGATCCCCTTCTAAAGCTGTTTAATCCATCCCTTGAGCTTGGTGATTTCCCCCTATTATGGAAGGAATCGTTTATTATTCCATTTCATAGAAAAGGGTCCAGGTCCGATATAGCCAATTACAGAGGAATCTGTAAGCTTTCAGCAATTCCTAAACTATTCGAGCATATAATTACTTCCCAATTACAACATTTTTGTCAACCCATCCTGAGTCCATCCCAGCACGGTTTTATACGTCGACGTTCGGTTTCCACTAACCTACTCGAATTTTCTTCAATAGTAAATCAGGGATTTCTTCATCGTAAACAAATTGATGTCGTCTTCACGGATTTTAGGAAAGCCTTTGATTCAGTGAATCATAATTTACTTCTACATAAATTATGTTTAGTAGGTCTTCCATCCAACTTTCTCCGCTGGGTCAGATCATACCTTTCCAATCGGTTTCAACGTGTGCGTTTTAAGTCTGCTGTATCCGAAATCGGTCACGTCACTTCTGGAGTTCCACAGGGCAGTCATTTTGGTTTATTGTTATTCAACCTATTCATTAACGACATCCCGCAAGTTCTTTCCTATTCAACTGCCCTTACGCTGATGATCTCAAGCTTTGCACGTCATTTGACGATCCAGTTTCTCCACTTCTACTACAAAGTGACTTAAATGCTCTGAGTGCTTGGTGCCACCTGAATCGTCTTCCCCTTAATATTGCAAAGTGCAATATTATGACCTTTCACAGAACTAAGCCGTATCTCTACGAATACACCATTAATGGTGAACCACTAGTTCGCATATACAAGGTCAATGATTTGGGTATATTTTTTGAACCCAATCTGAGCTTATTATGAGAAAAGATTAACACCAAAATTTTAGATTTTTTTAAACTTTGCGGAATTATATGCTTACCTCCACCAACCAAAAATAAAATTGTTTTGCAATTTTTGACACATTTTCTATACTGATATTTTTGAGATTACATGACAAAAATGGCAATAACTTCCTTAATTTTCGAGCTACCGACATGTTTAGCCACTCAAAATGTTTGAAAAAAATGCGGTTTTAATATATGTTTTTTTGAACATTTTTAAGGGATGCACAGTGGTTTTTTTTGGCATAAACCCAAAAACATTTTTTTTTTCAGACTTGAAATATTAACTGGTTTTTAATATTTACATACTCCTTTTAGATAAAAAACAAAACATATTCAAACTTTGAGGCAACACTGTTTTGTTGACGGGCTGTTGAAGTCAGCTGTTTGTGTGCCACGTGTTTTTTGTGAAATTGGCAGCAAATATTTTCCAACTTTTAGAGCGTCTGCTTAAAAAGTTAGAAGCAAAATAAAAATTGTAAAAATGCTAAGTTTTAGTCCAGATATTTAAGATTATAAGTTGATAACGCGTTTGTCATTTATGTTTTCGGTTGTCCATGTGTGCCGCGTGTTGTTGATGTGTAATTTTAGGTTGACCCTAAACATTGTAGCTGTGTTTTGTGGAATAATAGTTAAGCATGGCACAACGCTGCACAGGGTTTTAAATGCCAAGTTGTTAACGAAAGTGTGCAGATTTATGAGTAACTAACAGTTTTTGCTACAACGTGCGACTTTTCGAGAAAGTCGTCTTTATTGCAGCTGAATTCGTGCTTAAGTTGAATAGATTACACGAGAAAGAGATAAAAAAATCAACACAAAAAAGTTTTGTAAGTCGTATTTAGAGCTGAAAATAGAAGTACAAGCCGAATTTCAGCTAAATAGCTTAAAATACCACAAAGTTGGTGCAAATCGGACAGATCAGTTATATGGCAGCTATATAAAATAGTATGCCGATTCGAACCATTTTCGATAAGTCGCTAAAAATGCTTATAATACGTGTTCAAACCGAAGTTCAGTTCAATATCTTTAAGACCAACTAAGTTGGTGGAAATCGCCCAGATCGGTTATATGGCAGTTACATGAAATAGTGTGCCGAATTGAACAAAGTTCAATAAGTCGCTTAAGGAGCTTTAAATACATGTTCGAACTAAAATTCAGTTCAATAGCGTAAAAACCAACAAAGTTAGCTCAGATCGGTTATATGGGAGCTATATGAAGTAATGGTCCAAGTCGAACCCGATGTTGTAAGTCGTATTTTCAGTTCAGTAGCATAAGAAACCACAAGGTTGGAGCAAATCTGCCAGATCGGTTATATGGCAGCTATAGTAGTAGTAGTAGTGGTTTTTTTTTATTTATAATACTGTACAAGTAAATCTTAAACTATATCTGGCTAACCTGATTACAATTGTAAAAAGTAATTAAGTATACAAAAAGTTTTTCAGTCTAATTTATTCTTTCTTGTTTTCAACATGGTTATACAAAAAACCATAATGTAGCTGCTGAATGATGCCTGTTATAGGTAGGTAGGGCCTAGAACAATTCGTTTAAGATGCTGTTGCGGTATTGCAAAGCGTCTTTGATGTACGCTGCAAGGGCTATCCAATTTACTCCGTTAAGCAGATTGTGAAGTTCGTTTTCCGATATATATAGACGCTGAAAGTGCAACATACGTATCTCCTTTAAGATAGGGCAGACTCCGACATAGTGAGCAACATCTTTTTTTCACACATATTGCAGAGGGTACAATCTTGCCGAGGGTTACTCCTGTGGGTTTGAAAATTGAGGCTTAGAGTTTCACATCTCCAGCGGAAAATGGCGTTTATCCTCTCCACACCTAGACTGTCATTGAAGTAATTTTTTGCTCCGAGGTTGAGATCCAGGGATTTATACAGAGTTCTCTCTGTGCTCCTTTTTGCTTGCACAATAAATGCGTCCCTTTCTACTTCGTAGATTTTGGCTATGATTTTGGCGTGGACTTGTTGCCACAGTAGATGGTTTTCAAAGTCGATACTGACGCAGCACTCGTTAGCGATGTTAGATTATATTTCAAAGAGCTGGGATCTTTCGCCCTAAAGTTGCCTAGCTATGATATTCGGGAATCTTGAGCTATCCATCCTCATTATTTTGTTTACGTAGTTGAAATGGGTGTGCAGAGTGTACGTGAACAGCGAGGGCAGACCAGTTTCTATAAATATTGCGTAATTTGGGGAAGTTGAGGGGAGCCTAAATACTTTTTTGATGAAGAAGGTGAGAAGGCGCGATACTTGCGATTGAACGTACAGCCGCTTGGAAGACTGCATATTTTGTGCTTGGCTTGACGTTTTTCCTACTAAGCAGAGTTTTCCATGACGTGCCTAAGGCCCATTTTGCATCTTTCAGTTTCTCGCAGAGATGAGCTTTAAGTGACATATTGTGAGTCACTTGTACTCCTAGGTATTTGTAGCTCTTTACACTTTCAAGAGTAACACCGTCTATCGTCCAGTCTTCTAATCGTGAGTAACGACCGCCGCCCTGTCTAATTATCATGATTTTTGATTTGTCCGTGTTGATTTGAAGGCACCATTCTCTACAATATTCGTGTAGCTTATCAATCATTTCCTGGAGCATTTGCGGAGAATCGACAAAGAGACACATGTCGTCGGCATACATTAACACTTTGAATAGTTGTCCAGCAAAGGTAACCCCGCCTGGTAGGGAATGTGTGATGTCGTCGACATATAGGGAGAATAAAAGTGGACTTAGAATGCACCCCTGCTTGACTCCACAGTTAGTGTTAAACCAGTCAGAAGCCGATGCTGTGTTATTGTGGTACAGCTGGACTATTGCCTTGAGCATTTTAGTAGATAGACCGATGTTGCTCAGTTTGTGGAACAGGCTTCTTCTGTTCACTGTATCAAACGCTGCCTTAAAGTCAATAAATATATATAACTTTTTTTTGGACTGGAGATAGGACTGAGCAATTGACGTTAGGACAAAGATGCCATCGACTGTAGAATATCCCTTTCGAAATCCATTCTGAAATTCACTTAGTAGATTCATCTTGTTAACCCATTCAGTCAAGTTTCATAATGACATTAAGGCAAGATATTCCCCTGTAGTTGCTGGCGTTAGATGGGTCTCCCTTTTTATAGATTGGGAAGATAATGTTACGCTTAAACGATTCTGGGAAGGTCCCTTCATTGTACATGTGATTGTAGGCTTGCGTTAGCAGTTCTATGAAGTTTGGCGTCGCGTTCTTAAAAAATTCAATAGATATTCGGTCATTCCCCTGGTGCTTTGTTAGTTTTCAAGTTGCCAATGGCCTCGTTAACTAGAGTTTAAGCCAAAAATGCCAG
>JBAMBO010002309.1:0-128432 GCA_037044535.1 Lordiphosa magnipectinata | reverse complement strand
AAAGAAAGCTCTATATTTGCTTTATCGATTTTAAAACAGCATTTCATACGATAAACCGTAAGGTGATCAATAGACATCGGCTTACATTTTTCGAATTTTGGTTACAATTCTACATGCTTAAGGGCTCGTAACTATACCAAAGACAAATCGAATGAAGTTGGTATGTTCCAACCGATTGTTTATTTAAGTCTTAGCTACGTTTTTGTCCTGCATTGCTTAGTTAAATTCGTTACAGTTTTCAAGACAAAGATGAAAAATAGTTCAAAACGTGGGGAAAACATGATGATTTTAGGACATTTTTGTAATTTTGAGTATAAAGATGTGACTTCTTTGACTTGCTACTTAAGAATGTATTTAATTGTAAGAATGTATGTAATTTTGTAAGCCAAGCCAAGAGCAACAACTTTCTCTAAGACGTCAAAACAAAATTCCAAATAGCTGACGAGATATGGAGTTGCGAATCCCAATCAAATGCTGAAAACTTCAAAGTGCAATAAAAAGAAAACCCAGCGAAGGTTTTTGTACTACCTTCTACCGACTCTATCAACTTTTTAGTGTTGCACAGTGTTATCGACGGTTATAGTATATACCTGACCTAGAGAAATGTCGTAGGATTGGAGAACTTCTTGAATGATAGCAGCCAGATTACAAGGAATTTCTATATTTCCCTGTATGTGTCTTTGGAAAATCTACTTCATTATGTGAACCGAACCTAATTTTTCGAAAAAGTGGTCCGGTTAGGGTTCAGGTTCGAGGAGTCAAAAATATTAGGGGTTCGGTTCATGGTCCGGTTCGTCGGACCCAAAAAACCCGAACTCGCCTTGGAGAAAATGCATTTTTTCTAAAGTAAAGTAATACGTAATTTTATTCTTTTGTACTTAGTTGACTAAATTGTTTATATAACATTTATACATATATAAGTGCAGGTTGATATGCAAAATAAGCTTATGAAAGAATAGGTTTGAAGGTTATTTTTGAGATATAATGTTTAATATAAGATATCATGTGTAATGACTTCAAATGAAAAATTCAAAAAATTTTGGAACAATCGCTATCGGAATCTGAAACTATGTATTCCGCTAATTAAACTTAAGCAGTGACCGTACAACCAAAACGTTCTGAGTAAGCTTATGCTAAAAACTCTGAAACTTTTTATTGAAAGTGGCCAATTAAAGCTGGTCACACTTGAAGTAGTGACAAGTAAGTACAAAATTTCCTGTAAAACTGTTTTTGTTAGTTAGGGAATATACTGTATATACCTATACAGTGAGTAACGAGGAGAGAGTACGTCTCTTGTTAGACACCCACTTCCCGGGAAACATCCCCGTGGAAGAATGTGACGACCAAGAGTACTGCTATCACCCTCGTGGCTCCGACTGGGCAAAAGCCAAGAAAGTTGTGTTCGCAGGTAGACTTGAGTGGGCAATTGGAACATTCCAGCCCTTCAAATCCCCCGGACCGGATAGCATTTATCCAACATTCCTGCAGGAAGGAAAGGGCATACTCCTATCAAACCTCAGGATGACTATGACCAGCAGTCTGGCCACTGGGTATATCCCAAGCGCTTGGCGCAGTGCAGGGGTAGTCTTTATCCCCAAGGCAGGGAAAAAGGATATAACTAACCCAAAGTCCTTCAGACCCATCAGCTTGACATCGTTGTTATTGAAAACGATTGAAAAGCTAGTGGACAATAGCATACGAAGTACGCTGCTAAAGGAGCGTACAGAGCAGGCCGTTCGACCGACACGGCATTGTAACAACTCGGGAAGATGCTCGAGAAAACAATCGAAGACAAGGAAGTGGCTTTATGCACCTTCCTAAACATTGAGGGAGCATTCGTCAAGAATGCCCTCATCAGAAGAGGAATAAGCCCCACAGCAGGCAGATGGATAGATTCACTTCTACGTTGCAGGGAAGCCTCCGCAGTGGCAGGTGAAGAAACCATCACAGTAACCACAACTAGAGGATGCCCTCAGGGAGGAGTTCTCTCCCCACTGTTGTGAAGCTTACTTGTGGATGAACTTCTAGAAAGACTCGCGTCCCTAGGCATAACATGCCAAGGATATGCTGACGACATTGTCATCCTTGCGAGAGGAAAATACGAAGACACCCTATGTGACATAGTTCAGAGGGGATTGAAAGTGACGTCCGATTGGTGCAAGGAGGTTGGGCTCAACCTAAACCCTGCGAAAACCATTATAGTACCGTTCCAATACGCCTATCCGGCTGCCTCATTACCCCAGAAAAAGAGGTCAAATATCTTGGCGTAGTCTTTGACAACAAGCTAAGATTTGATAAGCACTTGGAGTATACACTCAGTAAGTGTACTAGAGCACTGTTCACAGCAGCGAGCATGGCACCACACTTACTCCGTTGGCTATACCTCATGGTAGTGAGACCGATGCTAACTTATGGAGCTGTAGTGTGGGGAGATAGGGAAAATCTCCTTACTGTAAGGACGCAGCTGCAAAGGCTGGCATGTATATGCATGACCGGAGCCATGCTTACCTGTCCGACAGCGGCATTAGAGGTCTTGATCCCCACCATACCATCCGCCTGAAAGAAAGCAACACTGCTAAGACTAACAGCAGAAGGAGTGGGTAGAAACCACATAGTAAGCCTAAGGGACTCTGAGAAGCTGGAGAAGGAAATCCCTATAATCCTCCAACCCAGAGACGATATGTTGACTGAGTACCACTTTGACAGGAATTTCACTATTCACAAAAGTAATAAGAGAGATTGGATCTCACTAGAAGAAACATACAAAATGCAACCACATACAATTCAGTGGTACACAGACGGGTCCCTGACGCCCCAAGGAACTGGACTTGGTGTAGCTGGACCGGGCAACGAAAAGGTCTGAGGCAATGGGAGAATTCGCAAGTATATTTCAAGCCGAAGTATGGTAGGCCCGGAACCCTACTGCGGAATAGGCCAACACACAATAAAAAGTCTCCTTAGAAAGGAAGAGAATACGCTTAGAACAGCCTCCTGGGTAAACAGCAGGGGGATGAGACAAGCTAAAGTATTAATAGTGAACCATAATCTCAAAAGGTTAAAAAAGTTAATCCAACAAGGAAAGAATGCCCTAAGGATCTTGACAGGGCTCTACACAGGCCACTGCAAACTACGGAGCCACATGTACAAGTTGGGAATAACAAACATCCAACTATGCAGATATTGCGAAGAGAAGGAATAGTCTTCCGAGCATATACTAGCAGACTGCGATGCTCTAGTGAGGCGCAGACTCAGTAGATTTGGGAAACACATTTTACACCCAACCAATATCAGTAACCTAGAACCCACGAAAATTCTGACCTTCGTACAGGAAATAGGGCTGCTAGGAGAGTTGTAAACTCAGTAGGGGGGCACAATAGACCAAGATTGGTCGCGTTGCGCTATTCTCCCAACACTAAATAATAATAGTTCGGGAAACAATGTCAAACTTGGTCTAACGAGGGTATATCAATAGGTAACCACCATACATAATTTCCGAATGGTTTCAGAGTAAGTGTGGCTTTTCTGAGTTCTACTTCTAATACAACTTTCCGTTTTTTTTGTTCCGCAGATTCTTCGTGTGCAAAATAAAAGTTCTCGCTTCCTTGAGCAGCGCTGCCGCTGTCGCTGTCGCTGCGGCTGCTGCTGCTGCTGTTTACTGTGAATGTGATGCCTCAATGAACGCCCCTTGGTCTGGTCTGGGTCTGGTCGGCGTTTTGAGTGGCCTTTAGGCGCTTATCGCGTGATACGATCGCATAGCCGAATGTCGTTTGTATATTTCGCTCGATCCGTTACATGCGATCGGCCATTTGGAACCGATCAATTAGTCTGCAGACCAAAATGTTGCGCCCGATCGACGCTCGTCGATCGACCTAGGCCAAGTGTTGGCTCTAATGGGAAAATTGGTTTCTTGGTTAAATGCTTGACTAAGCCCAGAGGTCAAAGGCTTCCCCAATTTTGACCGTGGCCGCACCTGACAGGGCTTTCACACGCCAAGTTCCTTCCAGCAAAAACAAAAAAAAAAACAGAACAGAAATCCTTTGTTTCGTTTGGGCCATTGAAATTGGAAATTGAATAAGTATTGGAATTTCTTGCAGTTGTTTGGTGTCAGTTTGATAAGTGGGCTTTGTTCATCGAATTCTTTTCGCGATCAGAAAGAGAGAGAGAGAGAGGGAGCGACGCTGGCCGGGAGCTGCTGCTTCGGCCACACTGTTGATAAATCAATCAATAGTTGCATTACCGAATTGCTTGAAAACGCATTAACTTGATGGCTTAATGCAACCCACTCCAAGCCCAACCAACCGCCACCCCGAAGGGTCGCCTTTTTGGCAAATCGTTGTAATTTACGAAATTGACACTCAAAAGATTCCCAACCCCGACAATTAAACTGTGTGCGTGGGCACATATGGTCCCGGCGAGGGCGCTGGCGATGGCGAGGGGTGGCCAGACAATTTGTCACACACAACCTACATAAAAAGTGCCAATTGCAGCAACCTTCCCGGGGTCAGCTGCTAAATTAAATAAACTCGAATGTCTTTAATTTGTCTGAGCGGCTCTCGCTTGTCTCTGGTTCGATCCAATGAAGTGTGCTGTGTCCAAGTCCAAAAAGTCACTGGTCATAAATTTCGTATTAAATTGAGTGTTAAATGCTGGACACAGCAGCACACATGTGCAGCCGTGCGCATAGTTCTTTTGCGCCGTCTCCGTCTCTGGCTCTGGCTCTTCTTTGTGTCCACAATCCATCAGTTGGTAGCCAATTTATTATGCCCAATTCTTTGCTTTGGTTGTCATCGTCATCATCTGGGTTGTTTGGACTGCTTTTTCCTACAGACGAAATCAATAAGTTTTGTAATTCTCTCAAATATGTACAAGCATACAGAGAAGCACTTACTTAGATATCAGATTCAGATTCAGATTCAGATTGGAGTTCGATTAAGAGCAGCCACACAATCGATTATGTTTACGAAATTTATCCAAATTTGTTCTAAAGCTTTAAAAGAGAATGAAAAGCTATGAAAGAGTTTAAGAACCATAGAATCATATTATGCAAGTTTTTAAAGACCTTACATACTAAGCTTTACATACTAAGCTTTACAACCGATTTTCCAAAATCGGAAACACTCATGTCTAATTTTTTCGCATACTTTGCTTACAAACCCACTTTGACGTTGTATGAAAAAACGATTCCTTTACAATTTTTCACCTTTTCAAAATCGGAAATAGTTCCTGTTCAATTACAGGGAATACTTGGCTTACAAACCGTGTTTAAAATCGATCGAATGAAATAAATAGCTTCGGCTCGATCGAAAATTATATACCCTTACAGTCTGTCATATGCCTGCCAGTTTGTTATATAGCAGCCATTCGATATATTCATTCGATTTTGTTTAAACTCCCCAAAATTGTGTGGAAACAGATAATATTTATTACTAGAAAGTAAAAAAGCTATACCATTGAAAACAAAAAAGTTTTTCTCACTAGAACTTCTCTTTCTACCAGGGAATCAAACCGGAACCAGAATCGGAAACGTATACCGAAAAGAACCGATTAAAACTCACCGGTTTTTTACCGGTATCTGAGAACCGATTTTCTTGGAACCAAGAAGTCCGAAAAGAACCTAAACGTTGTACCGGTACAGTTTCGGTTCGGAGCAACAACTAGACTGTACAGCTGGCACTTTGTTTTTGGGGGACTTTTATTTAATTTGGTTCAATCATATGCTTTCAAAAATGAGTCTGGTTCAGCAAACCTTTTGTAGTGTGATATAGCAAATCGAGAAACCAGTCTCTTTAAAAATGTTGCATCATTATAGTAATCATACATTAGTTCTCTACCAGGGCCGCACCTTCTATGTTTATCAATAATCGAATTTGGTTTGTCAATTAACAACTTGACTTTATTTCCTTCTCGAAGTCGTAATATGCAGCTTGCATATAATTTTGAAATGGTAATGCTCCGGATTCAGCACTATAAAGCATTTTTTAAGCGGTCAAAATATTGTGATAATTTTAGATACTCTGAAAAACCTGACTAATGATATTCTTTGAACCGAACCAGTTTCATTTTACAAATTGAAAAGGGTCCTTGCGATTGAGCCAAAACCCCAAACCGAACTGGTTCTACGGGTTCGGTTCAGGACCTGTTGAAAGTGGTAGCTTAAGTGGATTCAAACATGGACTTGTATGAAAAGGAATAGGAAAAAACAAATAGTTCAGTATTTTCACAAAACTGTTTAATGACCTCAGAACCGGTTCGTTTCGGGTTTTTGCGGTCCATCGAACCGGACCTCCAGAATGTATTATATTTGGAAAAAAATTTGGTTCAGAAACTTATTAAAGTCGACTTTTATAAGTTCTTTATATTACGGATGGAAAAAAATTATTGCTTAGTACTTGGATCGATTGGTGCATTATCTAATGGAGATCAGTTTTGTAAGTCATATACAAACTGGGAATATTCCGACTAT
Source organism: Lordiphosa magnipectinata (assembly GCA_037044535.1). Lineage (NCBI taxonomy): Eukaryota > Metazoa > Arthropoda > Insecta > Diptera > Drosophilidae > Lordiphosa > Lordiphosa magnipectinata. Next base: position 121,969 of record JBAMBO010002309.1, on the reverse strand, counting down.
GACAAGGGAAATAAAGTAATAGTCTAGTTGTAATTTAATTTTTTCATAACTATGTACGAACCAGGGACGTATGATTGATGGCGTTAACCTTAGTTAGATAGATTTATCCCAAAGTAACTTAAATGTGTCCTCTTCAACAAAAATAAGGCCAAAAAGATTTTAATTTTAACCGATTGTCTGAAATTCATGGAAAATTGAGGCAGGCTCGTTCACTCAAACAATTTTATTGATTTTATATGGTCGGAGATGAGCCTGATCATATTAATAGGTACACACATCAACTCTGACTTTAAGGTAACAGAAAACAGTTTTATTCATTGTTTCAAACTTAAAATTTGTTTTCATTGATTCTTAAACTATTTGTTTTTAATAAAATAAACTTAATTGTAACATAGAATAATAATATAACATAATAGAGATCATTTTGTGTTTCAGATACGTTTTCAGTGTGATCATAATAATAGGTACACTTCATGTGTTGGTAAGAAAAAAAATTTTTATTTCCATTTTATGTTCTTTTTTAAGGTAAATTAGTATTTCCTAACTTAGTATCCAGTGTATCCACCTCTATTTTTGGCCACTACTGCTATTCATTTTGGCATACTTTTAATAAGAGCCTGGCAGGTCTCTACTGGTGTCTCATACCACAGTTGTTGGACACCTTCCCATAATTTTTGTTTATTTGAAAATGAATGCTTTGCCAATATCTTTTTTAAGTCTCCCCACAAGTTTTCAATGGGGTTAAGGTCGGGGGATTGGCTTGGCCACTTCAGAACGTCAACTTTTTGGTCCTCGAAAAATTTAGATAACAGCCTTGATGTGTGTTTAGGATCATTATCTTGCTGAAATACCCAACGGCACCATAACTGTTTCCAATATGGATTTGTACTCTTCAGCATTCATTTTGTTCGTAGTCTGATAAATTGGACCTACGCCGTACCAGGAGAAGCAACCCCATACCATTATATTGCCACCTCCATGTTTGACTGTTTTTTTTGTAAACCGTGGATGGAATTCCTTTCCATTAGGGCGTTAAACATTCCTTTCACAGTCATTCCCAAACAAATTAATCTTGGTTTCATCGCTCCATAATATGTTTCTCCATTTTTTCTCCCCGGTGCATTCTACCCAGTCTTTGTGGTCCCTTGCAAAAGTTTGCCTCATGGTGATATTTTTGTTGCACTAACTGAATTCCCAATTTCGGCTGCAATAGCCTTCGATGACTTAAATGGGTCCTTTTAGCTCAAAGTTACTATGTAGTGGTCAAGGGTTTCTGTTGTTTTTTGTGGCCTTCCACGGGTTTCCTGTCTTGGTTTTCTTTCTAATGCATTTTTAATAAAATCATGAGACCTGTTCATTAATTTGGCGATGGCTCGTAAAGATTTGCCTTCTTTTCTCAGACTAAGAACCAATCGAGCTTCTTCTTTAGTACAATGAGAATTTCGACCCATTTTTTCTGAAAAAAATAATTATTTAATTCTCTGTATTGACAGAAGCTATACTTAATTTACCTTTAGTTACCAAAAGATCACTGATTACAAAATTATTCACTTGATATTTGTGAGAAACGGAGACTGTACCTATTATTATGATCAGGCGAAATGTATGGTGGACTCGCAATTTAGAGAAAAGTTTTGATATACGGGGCAGCCTCTCTTTCAACTCTTTGTCACAGTGTGGCAGGACATTGACAACAACAAAAAACCAAAAATTATAAAGTTGTCAACACTAAAAGTACGAAAAAACCATCTATAATTCAAAAATTCCGGTGTGTACCTATTAATATGATCAGGTGTGTATATTCTCTTACATACTACATGCATAAATTATAACTAATACATAGATTTGATTTATTGATTTATTATTATTATTTTTTTTTTTTCACTGCAACACTGCAGTGTCCAAAAATTTCTAAACCATAGAATAGAGAAGGAATTAGATACGTTTTTGCTATGAGTAATCTGATGTGAACAGGTAAAAACGTTTGACATATAGAAAGTATGACGCTAGTTTTGTTCGCTGCTTAAATGTACACAAACATGTTCGACCAACCGACTCACATTCAACCGCTCAATGCGTTTGCCGGTATGACGCTGATCTTATTCAACGCACAGTTTTGTTGATTGATTAAATGTGAGTAAGAAAAAAGTGATTTTTGGCATTTTTTTTCTAAAAACAATACAGTTCTATAGTCTATTCACTTTTTAAGGTTTAAATCAAATATCGTATTCGCCAATTGCGTTATTGAATCAAACATTCTTCGGTTGAATATGAATCCAGCAATCGAGTTAAAGGCAACATTGAGTTTTCTCATATCAGTAACACTGCAGTGGCCAAAAATTTCTATACCATAGAACAGAGAAGGAATTAGATACGTTTTTGCAATGAGTACGTGACATATAGAAAGTTGCCATAGTAGCCCAAAGGTTTGTCCCGTTGCCTTACCCCACGATAGCGTTTTATTGAAAACTATGCCCAGATTAGTAGTATGCTCAACATATTCAATTTTAGTTCCATTTATCTGGTGTTGGCTCAGCTAAGCAGTACTAAGGGCCTTCTTGTAAATCACAATGCATTTCGATTTGGTAGGATTTAAGCTCAGTCCATTTTGCTTGGCCCACTTATCTATTTTGTTTAGCTCATCATTACAATCAACAATACAATCATTAATTTCTACCAACGGGCGACTAACATTTATATCTGTACATCGTCAGCATACATATGGACATTACAATTAGTACAGTACATTTGGCAAGTCATTTATATAGACAGAAAACAAGAGAGGTCCTAACTCAGATGCTTGGGTTAACGCCACGTGTTAGAAGCTTGAATTGGGAAATAGATGAGCCAGAGACAAATGCTTGGGATTGATTTGCTAGATATGATTTTAGCAGTTTTATCGCAGTTTCCGAGAAATTAGAAATATTGCTCAGCTTGGTACACAGAATATCGTGATTGACAGTATCAAAAGCTTTACTGTGATCGAGAAGTATTAAAAATGTAACTTTACTGTCATCCAACTGTCCACGAATCTCCTCAACAATATTAATTAAGGCTGTTGTACAGCTACGCTTTTTCCAGAATCCAGACTGTTGGTCGCACAATAGCATATTTGAATTGAGATATGTCTGAACTTGAATTGCCATTAAATGCTCGAATACTTTTGATAGAAACGGAAGAATCGATATGGGTCTGAATTGCCTATTGGTTTTTGGAATTGGGAGGATTTAGGCTCGCTTCCACATTTCAGGAAAAGATGAAGTCATAATTATAGTATTAAGGATGTGTGTTAGGTGATCTAATAAGAATGGAAGAAGTAGTTTAACAAACTTTGGACTAATATTGTCAAAACCGGCTGCATTGGACTTCACCCTAAGAATACTTTTTAAAACATCACAAGGACTAACATTTACAAAACAAAGCTATTATCACAGATAGATAGAGCACTCAGGTACGAATCGCATGGTGCATTAGGTACTTGACTTTGGACGAATTGATCATTTAGGCTATTTACATCAATATTTATACTTGGCTCAGACTTTTTAGAAAAGACTCCACACTTTTTAAGCTCTTTCCAAGTTTTTCCAGGCGTTATGGCTCCCGTAAACTTTATATTATAATACTCATGCTTAGCATGATATATTGAAGTTCTTACCCTACCTCTTAGCCTTCTGTATTCCGTTAGTAAGTCATTTGTTTTATATCGCTTCCACCTGTTATACGAAAAATTTCGTTGGATAATGAGTCTTTTTATTTCATTTGTGACGGTTTTTCTCGTGTTTTCGGAGTTTTATTTACACACTATTTACACGAATTTCTGTTTGCACACGGGTTTCTATTTACACACGGTATACTATTAACAATGCCAATGCCGGGTTTGGCTTGTCCATTTTATATACAGCGTCTGTCCTTGGCTCATCTCTGTATGTCTACTCTTCTGTCTGTTTTTTGTGTTCAGTGTGACCAACACTTAAAACAGCTTAACGCTAAATTATCGATACTTCTGTACATATTGGTGGCTATTTTCTAATAATTCCTAAGTCTACAGAAGCAAGCTTTTGCCACTTCGTAAACTCATTGTTTCAATATTCAAATTACGCGCAACTGCCTTGTCTTAACAAACATCTAGATCAGTTGTGAGCTTACGGGCGCGTGAATACCAATAGTAATGCAACAACAAGAAATAGAATGAGAAACCCGATTTTTGTTTGTGTGTGTGTGTGTGTGTGTGGTCATTGCTGTCTCAAGCAAACGTGCGCGAGGCGAGCGCTAACTACGCAAAGGCAACATTGTTGTTGCTTTTTAATTTGCCCGAGACATAGGAGACGGAGAAGAGAGTCACATGTGATGTTGTGGTTGCAGGTCTGCACGCGCCAACAACAAAACCTTAGCTCGGCATGAAAGAGGGGAGAGCACGCATATGAAATTGTTGTTGCTTTATGCAGGCTTATGGCATGCGTGGCTCGTATACGCGTCAGCTAACCTTTTGCTTAAAACAACAACGAATGCGCGGGCACCCCTGATCTAGATGAAGTCCCAGATCTCTATGTAAATCGTTTTTGGGCGGTAAGCTGATATCTCAGTCTGATATATAACGGGTGATGAATGTCGGAATCTTCATTTTAATCTCTGATATTCACTACTAAATGGCTCCTTGGGAATATCAAATTTTCGATCTCTCTTTCGAGCATTGCTACTGGTATGTCGCGAATCACTTGAGTAATGATGGTATAAGGCAGCTCAATTAACGATAACCAACTTTACCACACATGATTATTTCCTATCCAAAGACAAAATCTCAAGCATATTTAGAAAGCTGAAAAACAAAGTATCTTCTGGTGTTGATGAAATTCCGAATACAGCTCTCAAAAACATACCAAAAAGTCTTATAGACAGATATGTCATATTGTTTAATAACATGCTAAATAACTCCTTCTTCCCTTCTTCCTGGAAAACAGCCAAAACTACTTAAACAATTTAAGCCCAATTAGCCTGCTACCAAACATCAGTAAAATCTTCGAAACTTGTATAAATATCAATATAAACAATTAGTGACCGCCAATTTGGATTTAAATTCAGACATTCTACTACACACGCAATACACCTACTAATATCAGACGTAAGATGGCATCAGTATAATAAACGAGAAGGCCAAGCTAACTTCGTCTGTGCCGAAGTTTTTATACCCTTGCAAATGCAAATGTCACAGTTTAAGAACGCTTACATAAAAATCAAAAAATTTTGTAACTAAAACCTATTTTCCGACAGATAAACGTCTGAAAAAAGTTTTTCTCACTAAGACTCAATTTCCGACCGATCGGCCCTATGGCAGCCTTAAGATATAGTCAGCCGATGTCGATCAACTTTTTCAAATTAGTTTCAAAGCCTTTAATATTAATAATCACCGACCTTAAGAACGATTTACTTAAAAACAAAAAAGTTTTTTTTCACTAAGACCCATTTTCCGACAGATCGGTCCTATGGCAGCTATAAGATATAGTCATCCGATTTTGACCAAAATGTTCAAATCTGTTTGAAATTATATAATATTATTAATGACCGAGTTTAATCACGTTAACATTGAAAACAAAAAAGTTTTTCTCACTAAAACCCATTTTTCGACCGATGGTTCCTATGGCAGCTATAAGATATAGTCATCCGATCCGCTCGGTTCCGACATATTAGCAGCGTGCAGTAAAAAGAAGACTCTGTGCAAAATTTCAACTCGATAGCTTTAAAACTGAGAGACTAGTTTGCGTAGAAACAGACGGACAGACAGACGGACAGACAGACGGACAGACAGACGGACAGACAGACGGACAGACAGACGGACAGACAGACGGACGGACAAAGCTCAATCGACTCAGCTCGTCGCCCTGATCAAGAATATATATAGTTTATGGGGTCGGAAATGAATATTTCTATGCGTTGCAAACTTCTGGGCAAAATTATAATACCCTTTGCAAGGGTATAAAAAGCAATTGGCGCATGCTTAATAGACTTAGAAAAAGCATTCGACAGCGTTTGGTTAAAGGGACTAATGTTGAAACTAGTCCAATATAAATTTCCTTTACACTTTCTTAACATAATCCACAACATGACCAGTGACAAACAGTTCACGATCAATAATAAAAACGAAGTCAGCAAAAAAACGTTCAAAATAATAAATGGACTTCAACAAGGCACAGTTAAAGCCGGGTATCCAGCACCGCGGAAACTAAAAATTCCTGGCAAACTTCATATAAAAAAAACTGTGCCAGGAATTTTTAGTTTACCTTTTCGTTGCTTGAGTATCCAGCAACATGAACGAAACCCACAGTTTCTTATCGATAGTTGGCCTATCGATAGCGCGTGTGGATCGAGAGAACAGCTGATACACAGCTCAGGAATATATTGGTTACAATTATTTTGGACATGATGACCGAAAATTTGGGGGTAATGCATCGTTGTTTTTGTTATGCTGGGGAACCAGCAGAGTGCAGAGATTGGTAGGGGATGTAGCCAAGGGGACACTTATGCCATATTGCTGAGGCGGCCTAAGAAATGCCCTCCATGGACACAAAGGTCGATGGGATGTCGTAAATTGAGCCTGTTTGTCGCCATATCAGATGCAAGTCTATGCGAGTGGGCCAGTCGGTCAGGATGCATACATATTGAATTGGGCTTATAATGGCAAGCGTCCAAATCGTGGTATTTAGTTGTATGCACACATGCCAGGGACCTCACATAAAAGACTCTAATTTATTGAGGGCAGTGGAGCATTCCGTACCCCATACCGGGATCCCCTATTCCAGGAAAGCAAGATGATCATTTTGGATCGCAGCGAAATACCAATACGAGGCTGCAACCGTAGCTACTGCCCGAGTCACATAGTCTTTCCTGGTCAAGCGGCGGTCCAGAGACAAGCCAAGGTATTTAACCGCGGTATCCGTATATGGGAATCTTGATCCTAGAAGTCGCACTCGAGCAACTTTTGCGGGTCTCATAGCGATCGTGTTGACTCTTTGAACGATTAACGGGTATGTTCCAGCTGTTCGCCCATCGGCCAAGGCCCAGGTACTGATCTGCCCTCTGAGTTGACAAAATCCTTAATATTAATGTGAATGTATTTATTGTATTTGATTGGCGACTAACCTTAATTCTCTAATATTATTTAATTTATATACCCTATATCTACTAAAGAACCTTTGCAGATGACATTATTATATACCAACCAGGCAGCACAATCGCAAGCATTAATTCTAATCTTCAAGATGATTTCTCCATCATTGAGCGCTATGCCTATAAATGGCACCTAAAAATAAATCATAACAAATGTGAAGCTATATTGTTCAGGCCTCCAGTTAAAAAATGCAATGCGGATATAAGGAAAAATTGGAAAAAATTTAAAGTTTCATCAAATATAAATGCAACTGAAATACCAACATGCAATAAAGTTAAGTATCTACAAGTTCACCTTGACCGTTTCCTATACTTTAACGAACAGATATTCAAAGCTACAAAAGCATTCTTTATGTTCCAATCACTAATGTATTCGAAGCACTTATGTCCTAGAGTTAAAATTCTTATATATCAGTCATTCATCAAACAAATACTCATGTACGCATGCAATATCTGGTTTAATATCTCACCATCATACATGGAACGACTACGGGTCTTCGAAAGAAAATGCCGTAGGTCATGTACATCTCTTTATAGATCTCCAGAGAGCAACTTTACAAAATATGTTAGCAATAAGAAACTATACAATACGGCCAACATCCATAGACTAGATAATTTTATTATCCAACTAAAACGCTAACATAATCTCAGATGTACCGAATACCATGAAAATAATTTTATAATGGCCCCTTACTATGTAGGGGATCAATACATTGAACACACGCTATTAACAGGCCTTGTCCCACCAGAAGCATTCCTACTGCTTGATAAACAAGAATTTATACAAGGCCATAGTGGAATACCACCTCCACAGGCGTGCCACAAGCAAAAGCGTCCCAGAGTCCCTACTACAAGATGGAAACTGGCGTGGTTTGATAAAACTATACCAATTAGGGATTCGAATCCAAACATTATCCAATACTGGTGGCTAGATAACTACGACTCGTAGATTCGAACCCCTTCCCTTCCCGTTTTTCTCACCTTGTTTTTATCTTAATATAAATGTTTTTTTGTAAAATTTTTCGTTACACACCTAAACATATTCAGCCATAAAATCATAATATATATTGTCCACCAAGAAGTGAGTCAAAACAAAATCTAAACACTAGAGAGCTCGTTTGAAGACTGAGTGTATACTAAAAAATAATTAATATTTTGTATGCTGTGCCTAAAAGAAGACCCAGATCGTATCGATCTACATGGCCCGAATGAGTACTTCAGAGGTCGAAGCTTACCATCCAATCAGTTGGCTTTTGTCGGTGCCTGCTGAGCAGGAAACTTACCTTGGAAGAGCTCTGCCAATGCATTCCAACCCTTTAAATTTGATCGAAAAGGCAGAAAATGTTGTACAAGCTCAAAATTTTGTACCTAAAAACTACCAACACAAGCTTAACTTCTACTATCTTCTTAATAAAAGTAAGCTGAAATCCTCAAGTATTGTCCAGCCATTCAGACACCAGCTTAAATATGTTACCAAGCAACGTCTCAAGCAAAGCAATTGTATTAATCACTTGGAGTTTCCACTTGATTTAAGCCTCACCAAAAGGCACCCAGAACAAGGACATCCGGCAAAAGCTCCAGCCAAGTGACACATCTCAAAAGACTTTGCCGCGCTTGGGTTGAGAGTTGAGAGGGCAGGCGGCACTCGACTTTTCCCGTATGGGCCATACACAGCAGCATACATTTCACACCTGCGGACTCTTGTCCAAGTGGAAGATGATGAAAAAGTGGCACTCCGGGTAAAAGATTATCACAGAGAGCAAAAAAAAAAGAAGGGCAGGAAAAAATTTTAAGAAAAAAAAAAAAAAAAGGAAAGTGATAAATGGTCGACCCTCCACAACACATCAAAGCAAGTGCACAAATTAAGCTAAACAAAACGCAAACGACACCCGACCCCTCCACACACACACACACACACACACACACACACGGCGGCATCATTCTTTGAAAGAAAAAAAAAAGTTTGCCTCAAGAGTGGCAGCCAGTTGAGAATGTTGCTCCACTTGAAAGCGAACACACACACACACATTTGTTGGCTTAAGGGTTAAGATAATCTTAAGAAGAAAATGCGGGCTCTATGTATGAAGAAAGCAGCAGCTGCGAGAGTAGTTTGATAGGTCAATTAAATGGATGTGTTTCCACTTTCTACTTTTATGATACCATTCCGGGGCAAAGCGCTCTCTTTTCACTTGTTTGCTTCCAGTGCTCCGAGAGTTATTTTCCGCTAAATGGCGCCGCTCGCTCGCACAAGCAACTGCCTCGTTAAAACAAAATCCAGGCGTACACCAGCAGACGGCCCAACAAGTGCGATTGATGAGCTAACGCACTGTGCTGCTTGACCTAGAGCTGTCAAAAGTCTTCGACACAGTCAACCACGCCATCCTACTGCAGAACATTGAAGGCACATCGCTTCCGAACACACTTAAGCGCTGGGTAGCAAACTACATGACAGATTGCCAGGCCTACGTTAAGTTCCGAGAGGCAAAATCCAAATACAGAAGTTTGAAGCAAGGAGTCCCCCAAGGTGGAGACTTCTCCCCACTCCTCTTCAACTTCTCCCCACTTCCACAACTCAAGCTAGTCAGCTTTGTAGGATCGGAAAGGGACTACGAGAAGCTAGTTGTGAGTCTAAACTCCCAGCTTCCAACAGTCTCTGCATATCTGGCTGGCAGAACCTGTCTCTGTCTCTCTCCAGGAAGATCCAGCACAACATTAATCACTACCTGGACCAAGATAGTTAACACTCAGCTCAATGTCACTGTGAATGGAGGCACAATTCCCACTATAAGATACTCAAAAGTTTTGGAACTGGCACTGGCACTAGAATTTTCACTCGGAGAACACGGCGCGCACTTAGGGCAATAACTGGCAGCTTCTGGGGAAAGGAGAAGAACACTCTTCAGGTCACATACAAGGCCAGCGGCCGTGTCCAGTGCGACTGCGCATAGACACCAGCATAGACAGCAGCCATCAGTAATTTGTACTGATTTTAGCAAGGCATTTGACTCTGTCAATCATGAACTCCTCCTTCACAAATCAGTATCTGCTTGGTTTTCCTCTGAACCTTCTTAACTGCATAAAGGCTTATTTGACAGACCTTTCCCAGCGTGTCCGTTTTAATTCGTCGCTTTCTGAAACTATCAGCGTAGTCTCTCATTTTTGACCTTAACTTTTTAACGACATCCCTCACGTCCTGCTTCATTCGCATGCTTTGATGTACGCTGATGACCTAAAACTCTGCTTGTACTAAAAGGACCCGATGTCTCCTCTCTTTCTTCAATTGTACTTAAATTCTCTGCATACATGGTGTTCGGTTAATTCCCTCCCACTAAACACTGAAAAGTGTAAATGTATTACTTTTCATCGAACACAGCCGTATTTATACGACTTTGCGATTGATGACAATCCTCTTGAACGCACTTACGAGGTTGAGGCTATGTGTGTTCTTGGGTTTATTAAAAGATGGTCCAATGAATTTAACCATCCGTATCTCACTAAACATCTCTAAGCAAACTCTTATCAGGTTTTTATCAATTTCAACTTCGCTTCATCGCTTTCATATTGATTTTTCAAAGCGATGCAACGCTGTTTTATTAGTGTGTAATCGAAATCAGGCGTATCAAATATCGGTTCATTGCGCTTTAAAGTTTCAACATGCCGAAAGAGTTTAACAATCAAGAATTTCGCGAATCTTGGTTAAAAGAATCTGAATTAAAGAATTGGATGTGCTGAGATGCCAATTATCCCGATCCAGAGACACTGCAAATACTGCAATTGCAGTTTAAATCCAAAGATTGATCATAAAAACACATGCAAAATGACACTTTTCAGCCACTTTCAACATCAGCTGCTTGTCGTCAGGAGGCAGCACTAGCAATGTCTTCAGTTAATTGGAACGAATGCATCATGTGCACACGGTATTGATCACTCTCGATATGAATAAAACGAAAATAAAGAAATTCGAAACTCCACGTCAGACGCCACAGTCGTGTAAAATAATTGTCCCTGGAGATGATGGTAAGCAACCGAAACACACACATCTGTGTGTTTCATTTGACCTCGAGCCGGCTAAACTCAAATTGGGTCCTTGTGCCACTTGAGACTCGCTGATAAGAGTACTGTTCTCTGTTTTTGTTGTTGTTGTTGGATTGCTGCCAAGCAATTAGTGTACAGCGGATAGCTTGAAGCGAAGGAAGTGGCGACCGTGCATTGTTTTGGTGAAAGAGCACTTAATTTTGTTGACCATTGACTCGGTTTTAAACCAAATCAAGGTGAAATATGCATAAAATTAGCATTTTGCACACTTGAAGGTAATTTCTTGAACTCAGTTGCTTAGTAAAGGATCCATAAACCATCCAGGAAAGCGGTTGAGCATTGAGAAACAATACTTTGAAATAATGACACGGCTTATGGGCTTATGTGTTATGAGTGTAAGCAATAGCGGCACCCATTGCGCTCATTAATATTCAATGGAGTTCAGTAATACATTTCTTAAACGTAAATATCAAGCTATTCCCTAGATCAGCGGTGGGCACGAAAACAGAGTTTGAAAGCAGTCCAACAACAACCATAACAACAGACCCATAACAACAGACCCAGGCAAATCCTAGTAGCTCTTGACCTGTCGAAAGCCTCGGCTACAGCACCTTCTCAGGCGTAATCTGCCAAACCACATCAAGAGATGGCTATCTAACTAACTCTCAGGCAGGCAGGCCAAAATGGAATTCCGTGGTCAGCAGTCGCAGACTCGACTCCTAGACGGAGTCCTCACTCCCCTGCTATTTAACACCTACATAGCAGGGATCCCACAACCGCCCTCTAAGATAAAACCGGTCACCTATACAGACGTCTGCACAATGCCTACCTCCCAAGCCTGGCAAACTACTTTACGAGTAGACTACGTCAACTAAATTCTCAGCCACCCTACTAACGACCTGAACCAAAGAGGTCAAGACGCAATTGGATATCCACATCAGTGGCCATAGAATACCCATCAGCAATTATCCTAAAATCCTAGGCGCTTACCTTCTCCAAACACTCGAAGGAAGTAAAGTAAAAAAAAAACGAGAAGGCCAAGCTAACTTCGTCTGTGCCGAAGTTTTTATACCCTTGCAAATGCAAATGTCACAGTTTAAGAACGCTTACATAAAAATCAAAAAATTTTGTAACTAAAACCTATTTTCCGACAGATAAACGTCTGAAAAAAGTTTTTCTCACTAAGACACAATTTCCGACCGATCGGCCCTATGGCAGCCTTAAGCGAATCTATTTGAAAGTATATAAAATAAGTCATCCGCGAGTTTAAGGACGCTAACAAAACTAAAAAAAAAAATTTTTTACCAAGACTCATGTTCGACCGATCGGTCCTATGGCAACCATAAGATATAGTCACCCGATGTCGATCAACTTTATCAAATTAGTTTGAAAGCGTTTAATATTAATAATCACCGACTTTAAGAACGATTTATTAAAAACAAAAAAGTTTTTTTTCACTAAAACCCATTTTCCGACCGATCGGTCCAATGGCAGCTATAAGATATAGTCATCCGATTTTGACCAAAATTTGCAAATCTGTTTAAAAGCATATAATATTATTAATAACCGAGTTTAATCACGTTAACATTGAAAACAAAAAAGTTTTTCTCACTAAAACCCATTTTTCGACCTATGGTTCCTATGGCAGCTATAAGATATAGTCATCCGATTTTGACCAAAATTTTCAAATCTGTCTGAAAGTATATAATATTATGAATGACTGAGTTTAATCACGTTAACATTGGAAACAAAAAAGTTTTTCTCACTAAAACCCATTTTTCGACCGATGGTTCCTATGGCAGCTATAAGATATAGTGATCCGATCCGGTCGGTTCCGACATATTAGCAGCGTGCAGTAAAAAGAAGACTCTGTGCAAAATTTCAGCTCGATAGCTTTAAAACTGAGAGACTAGTTTGCGTAGAAACAGACGGACAGACGGACAGACAGACAGACGGACAGACAGACAGACAGACAGACGGACGGACAGAGCTCAATGAACTCAGCTCGTCCCCCTGATCAAGAATATATATAGTTTATGGGGTCGGAAATTAGTATTTCTATGCGTTGCAAACTTCTGGGCAAAATTATAATACCCTTTGCAAGGGTATAAAAATCGAACTTTGTGCAATTTGGCACATTTGACAAATCGAAACATAGGTAATTATGTGTATTAACCACGCCCCCTGCCACTTGCCCCTTCCCAACCGCAACCCCACTACAATAGATGAAAAATTAATTATATTTTTTCAATTTATTTTAACAATATAGTTAGCACATTTTTACTTTATATTTCCTCTTCATCTAAAACAATGGAATAAGCTTTATCGCAATCTTCTTCGTCATCAGAATTAGCTGGCGTGTCCGAATCGTTGTTATAAAGATCTGATCCAAATGACGAAGAACTCATTTGTTGGGTTGGCAACTCCATTACTTCTTTTGGTAGGGGTTTCTTTCTGATCAGCTTTTGTCTCTCACTTAAACGCAAACTTGACAGCAAAGGATCGGAGGAGTTCATAGTTATATGAAAAACGTCTGAAAGATTATTTAATCTGGAATTTTTCCTGGCGTGAGAACGTCTGTCTAGTTTGTAGAGTTTGTTGCGGGCTTCTGAGGCATTTTCACCTAGACATCCAACAGGAAGCAAGCACAAGTTGATTATATCAGAGCAGTGAACCAATATCTTATGGACAGTTGGTGACATTGGGTACCACGGATACGTTTTCATATATAACGAAAACGTTTGACTGCAAAGATTTCGAAATTTTTCAGTGTTGATGGAGTATTCGCACGATATTGCTATCAATATAAAGTGAAATTTATCCAAAATTAAATTGTCAAATGATGTTATTGATGCAAAAAGCTTGGTATTTGCAAAGACCTAGTGGTGTTTCCGTCATTACTATTGCCGCTACCATTCTGTTTCGGCACGCTAATGTGTAAGCCCATTTCTTTCCATATATTTTGTTGAATTTCCTTTTTTCGAGAAAGCATCGTAATTTTATCATCGCCTTTCATGTGCCACTTTTTAATATCAATTCGATAAAATATGTTTAATATAAATTCCAAAAATCGTATCCAGGCATGGAGAGGACTCACACCGTATTTTAGAGCATCAGGCTGAGGTCCATAAATTTCAGAACGCAAACTTACTTTGGCCACAGTTTCTGTAATGCTAATTCCCGAAGGCCTGCACTGTAATTTTGCCGTCCTTAGCTCATCATATCCAGGATATATATGGCAGCCGTGTGCTTTATTTAACTGCTTTATGTTTATGTATTGTTGTTTTGTAAGTCCATTCTCCAATAAGAAAGCTAATGCTTCAGTATTCGTGATGGAAATATGTCCACTCCGCTTTTCTAACTGAAGACTTTCTGATTTTTGCTCTGTCATAGCTTGTTTCAAAATTCCGGAAACTTCAATATCCTTTCTTTTTATACCCGTTACTCGTAGAGTAAAAGGGGATACTAAAGTCGTGCAAATGTATGTAACAGCCAGAAGGAATCATTTCCGACCATATAAAGTATATATATTCTTGATCAGCATCAACAGCCGATTCGATATAGCCATGTCCGTCTGTCCGTCTGTCCGTCTGTCCGTCTGTCCGTCTGTCTGTATGAACACCTAGATCTCAGAGACTAGAAGAGCTAGAGCAACCAAATTTGAAATGTAGAACTCCTATTGTCTGCACGCAGATCAAGGTTTTTTTCAATTTTTGCCACGCCCCCTCACGCCCCCGCAATTTGGAAAAAACGTCATATCTCCTACAGTTTTGATGATAGATGGTTCGTACTTTCTAGAGATATCTAGTACTCAAAATTATTTATCGATTTGCTGAAGGAATGATAAAGATCGGATGAACGATACTCAAGTTATGAGCAAAAAACGGTCAGTTAACACGCACCACCCACCCCACCCATAACCTAAGCATTGCGTTCAGCAGCAATCTTAGTGAGAGAGAGAGAGAGAGAGAGAGAGAGAGAGAGAGAGACTTAGAGAGCGCACTGCGTTGTGCGTTGTGTGTTAACTGGCCGTTTGACTCGTGACCAAATTCGAGCTGCGACATTAAGGGTGCAGAGTATGCAATAGTCGGGCTTGACCGACGTTTTCAAAAGTTTTGTTGTCTGATCTGTTTATCGTGATGAATTTGGAGTCATTTATGTTGGATTTAGTAATTGACAAATGTCTATTAATATCTGGCGGATAATAAATAGCCGAGTTAAAAAATGTTGCATACTTTTCGGCTGACCCACCTCAGGCATACAGGAAGGCTAATAAACATTTGTTTCCATGAGTAACGGGTATATCGAAGTCGGTTAGAGCCGACTTTAACTTACGCTCTCGTTTTTAGCAGAGGCAGAGGCTGCATGTAAAAGTAAAGGCGTTGAGAAATTAGTCTGTACGGCAAGTTCGGAAGCCAATTTTGTTTTCAATCGTGGCCCTGCCTCAGTATAGCTTAATTTTGGTCGTCCAATATTGGAGGGTGATGATCTTGCGGTATTTTCATGATCAATTTCCACTTCCAAAATTTTTAAAAGCCATTCTGAGTGCTTGGTCTTAAATCTTAACAGATGTCTTTGGCATTTTGGCAAACATCGATTTATATGAGAGATAAATCCTTTAACTTTGGCTTTAACTTGATCTATATTTTGTAGGCTTAAATCGTTTTTGTTGATCTCTGCTTTAATATATTCAGTTATGGCATCTGCATTTCGATTGTTTCTGTCCCAAATATCGATCAGAGTTTCGTGCGAAAACTCATATGTCACTGAAAATGCAAATTATTCGATAAAGCGCAAAAATGCGCAAAAAAGATTAATAACACTATATACCAGGGGCTTTAACACATAACTTGCCATTTTTAGTTGCTTGCGCCTACATGCGCAGCAAAAGTATTACTCCACGGAACACAATTACATTTGTTATTTTTCTGCTAAAAACACAATAAACAAAACAATTGACAACAACAACAAAACAAACATTTCGTTTCTTATCACAGCAGATATCAATTTTACATACCTTCAGCTTCGTTTTCCACATTAAACTTGATTTTTTGCTTGAAGCTTTGCCTATTTATTTACTTTGTAAATACAATGAACTGGTTACGTCAATTTGCACAAGCACGTGTTTTGTGATAAATCAGCTGACTTCAGAGATCTGCCACAAGAGAAGAGTTGCCACCCAGGTGAAAAAAAAATATTTTTTAATCTAACTGAAGTATTTACTTTTGATAATTAAAGTCACTTTTCGAAATTAGTACCATCGATTTTTTGACTTTATGCCAGAAAAATCGTCATTTCGCCCAAAGTGCAATGGCGAAACCTCCAGTTAGCACAAAATGCTGCACTGAGAGTAGCCACGGGCTGTCACATAATGACCCATCCGGACCATCTTCATCAGGAGACTTAGATCCTTCCAGTCCGAAACTCCTTACCCAGCAATACCTCATCGGAAGCTGCTGTGAGGCTCTCCCAAACTATGACTGCACCAAGGATAGCATGTCCAGTAGACCAAAAGCATTGAGCTTCGACTCGGAACTTCCTAAAGTTCAACAGCGCTTGGGAAATGGCATTGTGACAGCAACCATGAGCGCTCAGGCGCAGACATGGTCGCCCATACCATAGAAACATACCAAGACAACGTTCTTCTAAGAGGCAGAACCATAGATACTGCAGAGAAGACACTGAAAAGACATGTTAGAGCGATACTGGCCCAACTTCGCTCAAAAACTACTTAGCACGCATCAAACCCAAGGTCGTGGACGCGTGTAACAAATGTGTTCACAGTACCCATGTTACCAGATACCTCTTCTTCTTTGAGTGTCCCCTAAATCCCACTGACCTCACGCCTTTAGACTTGTGGCCCCAGCCAGTAGAGGTAGCTTCCTTCCTTAACCTGGGCAGGGAATAGTTACTCTACATCAAACTAACTTATTTACCCTTCTTTTCTTTATCTTTTCTTTCTCTCTCCAAACAACAATAACAGAAAAGTAAGCCTTATTAGCGAGTCTCGATCGCGCACACTGCACAAATTGCGCCGTCTGCTGTCTCCATACGCCAGAACTTTAATAAAAAGTAGTTCTATAAAAAAAACGCTCTTAAGCCAATTACAAAAGTATTCATTCGAGCTCGAAGTAAACAAGTTTTTGAATTAAGTTTTTACCGATTCAAGGTTTATTTCAAGTATAAGTTTTTGAAATTTCACTTTGAAACTTGAATTTATCATATACAAAAAATGCACAATTTTTTGCTAACAGTTTTTGTGCCTGGCATTTTGTTATTTGACGCCACAAAAATTTCCTTATGAAAATCAATTTGCTGGCACAAAATTCTGTTGATTTCCTTCAATCGATTTTCATAAATTTTGTCTGCAAAGTGTTTGGCATGCAATTTGTTAGGCAAAATGCCAGGACACACATCCCATATATCCTGGCCTGAGCATTAACTAATTTTATTAAGCCATCAGGCCAGAGAGTGCAGAAAGAAAAGCAAGGAAAATACTGCGGGCAGGCGGCCAGCTACAAAATTAAATGGACTGGAAAACTGGTCACTCTTTGGCCGCTCCCGGGTAAGTGGGGGGGGAGGGAGGGGTGGGTGCTTATTACAACAACAACAACAACTCAACACACAACTCCCATGCAGAAAGCATGCAAATTTTGCCGTAGAAACTAATGGGGCACAATGTGTCCACACTGAGTCCTGGCCACGTTCTGGTCCTCTGGCCTTAAACATGAGCTAAATCATCTGTAAATGCGGGTCTGAGTGCGGTTCGTCCTCATCAGCAGCAGCAGAGTCTAGAGGAGTGCGTGGTGTAGAATGGGGCTGGGGGGGTTGGTCAACGGGGGTTGGCTGTTTGGTTGGTTCGTTGCGTTCGTCCTGGTGTAGCCGTTTCAGGCGAGAAAATTAAATTGGCCAAAAGTTGAATCCATAACTTTTGGCTATGAACTGGACATACGCGCCGGGCTATGTGCGTGTGTGTGAGTGACGTTTCCCCAAGCCTCAAAGAGTGTTCGACATCAGAGGCAGCCATTTTGGTTGTCCATTGCGTAGAGTGAACCAAAATTGTTTAACATTTCATAACAGATTTGAAAGCACTGAAAAATATGTATGAAAATATATGTGAAGCTAAGCTTGACAGTGCCCGCTGACGCTTATATACCAATAATGTGGGGAAAATCAAGTTGGGAATTGTTAGGTCACCCGTGAATATGTGCAAAAGTATGTAACAGGGAGAAGGAATCATTTCCGATCCTATAAAGTATATACATTCTTGAACAGCATCAACAGTTGAGTGGATATAGCCATGTCAAACAGATCTTAAAGATGCTAACAGCTAGAGGTTTGACATGTATGGGACAAATACTTTTTGTACTTTGCAAACAGATCAAGTTTATTTTCATTTTTTACCATGCCACCACCAAAAACTCCTACAGTTTTGCATACAGATGGTTCGTACCTGCTTAATTTGCTTAGTAATCAAGATTATTTATCGATTTGCCAAAGAAATGACAAAGATCGGATGAACGATTCTCAAGTTATGAGCAAAAGAAAGTTCGCTGCCGCAGCGCTGCTTTCAGCTGCAATTACAGTCGGGTTTGATCGACTTTCTTACTTGCTTTTCAAGTTTTTGACAAACTTTTACGTTTTAAAACCAGAAATATACACAAATATTTTCAAATATGCTTTGAAATCCGGCTCGAAGGACCAAATGTTGTTGAAGAGTGAGAATGATGCAGTTGCACTCCACAACTACTATGTAGCCTACTTAAAACATTTTGTTATTCAGCTAGACTGAATAAATTCGTTCATTAAAAGTAAAGAATGGGTTGATCAATATTATATTTATATATTTATTTAAGTTTGACAAAGTTCTGTCAACATTGCAGGGGTTGCTTGAAAAATGACAGTAAATTATTTCCTACATCTAACACAGAAGAGTGAGCAGAGAAAATATGGTAATAAATATTATAATTAAGACCCAAATTTCGGAAATAATTGGTTAGGCAAAGCTGTAAATAGATCGGAGAGAAATTTCTAGTAAGACGCAAAGATACAGCAAGATTTATTTGGCTTAACAGAGCGCAAGAGTCAATATCACCTGATAAGAGTTTGTTTGTAGAGATGTTTAGTGACGGATGGTTAAATTCATTCGACCATCTATTGATAAACCCAAGAACCCAAATAGCTTTATTAGAGATGACAGAAATATGACTATTAAGGCTTAACAAAGCGAACGCCCAAATCATCAACCTCGTAAATGCGTTCAAGAGGATTGTCGTATAAATACGGCTGTGTTCGATGAAAAGTCATACATTTACACTTTTCAGTGTTTAGAGGGAGGGAATTAACCGAACACCATGTATGCAGAGAATTTAAGTACAATTGAAGAAAGAGAGGAGACATCGGGTCCTTTTAGGACAAGCAGAGTTTTAGGTCATCAGCGTACATCAAAGCATGCGAATGAAGCAGGACGTGAGGGATGTCGTTAAGCAATAAGATTGACTTCGTAGTTTGGTGTATCAAGTTCAAAACTAAGCTCAATAGTAGGGTGATAAACATCCTCCGGTAGAGAAAATGGTATAGAAAAGGTAAAATAGCTTGTTACTTTAACACGTTGGTACCACGAATTGGGAAGGAATACTAAAAAGGTTGCTCCAAATTCGTTAGTTATTTGAGAAAACAAAGTTAATGAAAGTACCGCGAGATTGAAGCTTTCTTTTGCTTACAAGCAGTAAAGAGCACCGCTTTAATAGAGTACGTAAAGCTACCTACAAATAAAACGAAGACTTCGCTGACTCACAGACAAAATATAACAAGGAGATGGTGCCAACAAAAAATGCATTTTATGCTTAATATAACTTTGTGAAAAGCCTAAATGTAGCTAAATATATGCCAAGCGCAGCCTACACAATACAAAAGGAACAACCTCTCTTAATAAAAGTAGTCCTAGCAAACCTATTGAGACTCTCATTTTCAATTCCCAAATTTTCCCTAAGTCTTCACGAAAAATTGGACTAAGTGGACGACAACTTGTGGACGTAAGCAACTTTTCTTGTTAATTTGACCAATTTAAACGTGTAAACAAGATTAATGTAATTAAAATCAACTGTGCGTGACTTTGATTTCAAATTGCAAGCACTTTTTACTTAGGCTACGCAAATTTCAGTTGCTTCTTTTATATTCATGGTGCATGGAAATCGAGCTTGAGAATTACAAGTGGTCTGCGATATGCATGTGAATGTTTGTAGGCAGATTCAATACAAGTAATAGATTAGCGCGCCGTGGCGCAATCCCTTAAGAAGTCATTCCAATCTTGTTCAGTCCAAGGGCCCCAAGCTCGAATCCTCAATGCTAAAACGCTTACTGAATGTCCCTTAACTCCGATTGAGATCGCACTGCACTTCAGTATATACACCCTATATGGGTGCCTAGACATTGCAAAATAGAA
This sequence comes from Lordiphosa magnipectinata, assembly GCA_037044535.1. Taxonomy (NCBI): domain Eukaryota; kingdom Metazoa; phylum Arthropoda; class Insecta; order Diptera; family Drosophilidae; genus Lordiphosa; species Lordiphosa magnipectinata. The sequence continues at coordinate 101,328 of JBAMBO010002309.1, read as the reverse complement.
GGAAATGAATGCCTATGGCTACCTAGAAGCTTCACGCAAATACCGAAAATCTACGTCTTGCTACAGATCGGTGGAAAAACCTTTCCTCCAGTGCAGTAGAGAGGCTTACGTGGCCAACATTTCATCAAAAACGTACTTACACGCTAATACGTCATAGAAGGGAACACATGTCGCTTCTGGTCACTGTCACTTGCCAAGACTTCTGCAATAGTTGCAGGTAAGAAAAAAGCTACTCCGCCTTAAGTAGATGGAGACTTGGGACACTTGGTCAACCTCTGCTACTCAACCTCTCAGTAATATCCGGGCTAGAGATCCCAGCTGTACTCAAATTCATTATGTCCACACAATGGTTTAGTAGCGGGGACCCTTTTCAGTACTAAAAGGGTTACCAGGGAATATATGTATATGGCAGCGCAATCGGTCTAAAGTGGTTTAAGTGGGAGAGCGACTTGTCGTTCTCAGTCATTGCAACCTACAAAAATCTCCTAAGATTTCCAGGTTCAATTTTTTGTTTTCAATTCAATTTATTGCATCGGTTTGTACACAGAGAAAACAAAATTGGAAACAAAGCTAAGCGAAACGTGTTACGCCCTGCTAAATTGCACACGCAAAATGTTGAATTCAGAAAGCTACACGCCACGTGCAGAAAAGCTACACGAAACGGTATGGGTTGAAAATCCTCCATTTTCGTGTAGCTTTTTTTTCTCTTTGTAGTTATAGGTTGAATATCTACATCTATCATTGAAGTTATCTGTCAGTCGGCTTAGTCTGTCTGCTATCATTTCTACATTGGCTTTATGGTGCAAATCGGAGGTAGGATGATGCCATGTTCTTCTTCTTAATATAATTTTTAATAGCTTGTTTTGAGCAGTTTGTAATCTCTTAAAATGAAATTCGGCAACGTCAGACCAAACTGGGGCTCCATAGAAAATTACTGCCTGAAATATCGATCTGAAGAAGAGATATAGACTTCTGGTAAGAGAGTTGATTTTATCAATGGTGTACCCTACATGGTCCTTAACTCCTAGGTAGCGAACCTTTTTGTCCCTGGGAATCTCAGTACCATCCAGATCTAGGTGGCTATTTGGTAGATATCTGGGCAATCTTTTTCTGGAGAAGTATATGGCTTGGGTTTTATCTGTGATAACCAGAAATTTCCATTCTGTGAAAAAAGACTGGAGAGAGTCAAAAGTTTCTTGTAGGTCGAGTGTGATATCTTCTGGTAATAGTCCTGAGGTAATTATTGCTGTGTCGTCAGCAATTATTGAGGAAAGTCGGAGGTATAAATGTTATACAGAAGGGGAGAGAGGCAGGACCCTATCTATCGCGGTAGAATGAGCCCTTCCAATGTAAACCAAAAACGAACGCTTGCTGAGAAAATTTTGTAATATTTTAATAAGTTCAATCGGGAAGTTAAGTGCTGACATCTTGAAGACGACACCGTTGTGCCATACGGAGTCAAAAGCAGATTTTATATCCATCAGGACCATCGCGGTGGACTTCTTTATATTAAAGTTCTGTTTGATAATCTTTTTGATTCTTTTGATACGGAATACGAACTGTTCATTAGGGAGTAGATCTGTATTGTCGATAAAGGATGAAATCTTTTCTTTGATGATCTTTTCCAACAGAAAGCTAATAGGCCGGTACGAGAAAGGGGCCTCAGGAGGCTTATTTGGTTTTCTTATCACGAAAACATTGGAAGTTTTGGTCGCAGACTTGCGTTAAATATAGCCCCAGACAACATTTTATGAAGTTTTTGATCACATTCGAGTCCTTTGTCTGATTAAAATAGTCATAATTGCGCTCGATTTCTGATCATAAATGATACTATGGTCGGGAGAAAATGGTATTCTAGCCGCGACACTTCTTGAAGACTCGTTTACAACCCGTTTTTATACCCTTGCAAAGGGTATTATAATTTTGCCCAGAAGTTTGCAACGCATAGAAATATTCATTTCCGACCCCATAAACTGTATACACACCTGATCATATTAATAGGTACACACATCAACTCTGACTTTAAGGTAACAGAAAACAGTTTTATTCATTGTTTCAAACTTAAAATTTGTTCTCATTGGTTCTTAAACTGTTTGTTTTCAATAAAATAAACTTAATTGTAACATAGAATAATAATATAACATAAAAGAGATCATTTTGTGTTTCAGATACGTTTTCAGTGTGATCATAATAATAGGTACACTTCATGTGTTGGTAAGAAAAAACATTTTTATTTCCATTTTGTGTTCTTTTTTTAGGTAAATTAGTATTTCCTAACTTATCCAGTATCCAGTGTATCCACCTCTATTTTTCCTTCCCATAATTTTTGTTTATTTGAAAATGAATGCTTTGCCAATTTCTTTTTTAAGTCTCCCCACAAGTTTTCAATGGGGTTAAGGTCGGGGGATTGGCTTGGCCACTTCAGAACGTCAACTTTTTGGTCCTCGAAAAATTTAGATAACTGCCTTGATGTGTGTTTAGAATCATTTTCTTGCTGAAATACCCAACGGTACCATAACTGTTTCCAATATGGATTTGTACTGTTCAGCATTCATTATGTTCGTAGTCTGATAAATTGGACCTACGCCGTACCAGGAGAAGCAATCCCATACCATTATATTGCCACCTCCATGTTTGACTGTTTTTTTTTGTAAACCGTGGATGGAATTCCTTTCCATTAGGGCGTCGAACATTCCTTTCACAGTCATTCCCAATCAAACTGATCTTCGTTTCATCGCTCCATTTTTTCTCCCCGGTGCATCCTACCCAGTCTTTGTGGTCCCTTGCAAAAGTTTGCCTCATGGTGATATTTTTTTTGCGCATAAGTGGGACTTTTCTGGCAATTCTTCCTGGCAGGTTGGCATCTTGTAGTCGTCTTCGGATAGTTGGAGCACTAACTGAATTCCCAATAGCCTTCGATGACTTAAATGGGTCCTTTTCGCTCAAAGTTACTATATAGTGGTCAAGGGTTTCTGTTGTTTTTTGTGGCCTTCCACGGGTTTCCTGTCTTGGTTTTCTTTCTAATGCATTTTTAACAAAATTATGAGACCTGTTCATTAATTTGGCGATGGCTCGTAAAGATTTGCCTTCTTTTCTCAGACTAAGAACCAATCGACCCATTTTTTCTAAAAAAAAATAATTATTTAATTCTCTGTATTGACAGGAGCTATACTTAATTTACCTTTAGTTACCAAAAGATCACTGATTACTAAATTATTTACTTGATACTTGTGAGAAACGGAGACTGTACCTATTATTATGATCAGGCGAAATGTGTGGTGGAATAGCAATTTATAAAAAAGCTTTGATATACGGGGCAGCCCCTCTTTCAACTCTTTGTCACAGTGTGGCCAGACAGTGACAACCACTAAAAACCAAAAAATAAAAAGCTGTCAACACTAAAAGTACGAAAAAACCATCTATAATTAAAAAATTCCGGTGTGTACCTATTAATATGATCAGGTGTGTATATTCTTGATCAGGGCGATGAGCTGAGTCGGTTGAGCTTTGTCCGTCCGTCTGTCTGTCTGTCTGTCCGTCTGTTTCTACGCAAACTAGTCTCTCAGTTCTAAAGCTATCGAGCTGAAATTGAATAATGAATATGTCCACCTAATATACGTACAAACTGCCTCAGTTTATTTTAATTTTTCAGCATCTCATCCAATTTTCCCAAATCAGCAATAGCGGCGAAAGGAAGTTTCTGCAAATCGGACATCTCGTCGATTATTATGGGGTTACTGTGGTGCTTTCTGTTTTCCAGCTTGACAGATATAACCTCCCTCTGTCAATTTGGCAATCGGCTGTGTATTTCCGTTCTTTAATTTCTTCACCTACTCCAAATTCAGTGACCCTTTTATATTAGTTTTCTTCACTTTCACTTTTGGGCTTCTTAGTAATATTTTTTCTTTTTTTTAATTTACTTTTTTAAAAATTATTTGCTGTTGAGCTCCTGGCTGACCTGCACAGCACTATACAACTGTTAATAATGAACAGAAATGCAGAATTTGACATCTGCATTAAGACTTGTAAGAGATAACAAGCAGTTTGGCATCATACAGCGGGGCGAATTATTACTGCATAGCAACAGCGTATAGTAAACAATCACTGCGTGATCAATTGGCGATTGCTCCCATTTTGAGCATATGCATGAGTCATTTTCGAGTCTTCTTTAAATAGCACATGAAACTAATGTTTTTTTAATCATCAAAAGGGCTCGAAAAAGACTCTTCCAGGTGAATTTTGAAAAAATGATCTCCCAAATGCTTGGTGGGGCGGTCAAGAAGCGTCCTTTTAGATATAGGTTTTCAATATTGTCCAGACCGGGGGCTTTTTGCAATTTGAAATGAAATTTTGTCTCTTTTTATACACTTTTGGGCTAGTCCCAACGCAACGCATCACATAATCTTGCATTGGTCGGGACTTCTTATTGCTAACAGATGTATCCCTTTTTTTTAGGGGTTTTATGGTCTCGTCTATTTTTGTGCGCCTCGCGTACTTGAGTCCCAAACACATCCCTTGCAGTTACAGAAGCCTTGTTTAAACAGCACGGGTTCAAGTTCGGCTCCAAATCAGTATAAGAATACATTAAAGCTTGGTTCCAAAAAGTGGTTCAGAGCCATATCTCAAAGATGAACTTAAAATTAGATGGGTAGTTAGTTAATATGAAGTTTTATGTTTTGAACAAGTTCAAAAACGGTGCCCAAACACTTTAAAAAAGTGTTTCAAAAGTGGTTTAGAGTAATATCTTAGAACAGCAGCGCCCAAGCCCATTCCGCAAGGGTTAGCTGGCTCGTATACGACCCAAAATTCATATGCGTTCTCTTCTCTTGCGTGCGTACTTGCAACAACAACTTCATATGTGTCTCTCTACTCGCTCTCTCCTATGTCTCTAGCAAATTTGAGCGCCACAACAAAAAAAACAAACAAAAATCAGTTTTCTCTTTATATTTCTTGTGGTTGTTGTTGCTACACTAATATTTTGTTCATTTGTATTGGCGTCCACGCGGCCGTAAACTCATTCTGAGCACCCTTAGAAACTATTTAAGTTTTGAATTTGGTGTCTAAGTTGGAATACCACTTCAAGCTCATATGTTAGAACTTTGAAAATGGCATAATCCCACCTCCGAAGCTATTTGACTTCAAGATTTTTCGTCAATAGTTTTCAATTCTCAAGTTAATGAAATTTTTGAAGTTGAAATTTGGTTTTTGTCATTTCCTCAAATGTGTTCAAGCATTTCCTAGTAATTTGAGCAGCAATTCTGCAGGCGGAGGAGTAAGGGGAATTAAGAGCTTTGACTACCATAGAATTTCTCGAGTGTTGTTTGGGCTTCATTTTGGGTCAGTCTAATAAACAGTTACTACCTACCCGACACCCCCACCCACCCGCCACCCGCCACACAGTCATACATCCTCCAGCATCCAATCCAGCTGGCAGCATTCTGGGCTGCTTGTGTGATTTTGTGCTTAAAAGCCAGTAGCAGCAACAGCAACAGCAACGTTACCCAAAACTGTGCACCAGGCAGGGTGCCACCTCCCTCTCCCTCCCTCTCCCTCTCTCAGTGCATGTTTGTTGTTGCCTTGTTGACTGGAAAATATGACCGGCAGCTGTTTGTTGTGCCTGTGCGACTTGGTTCTGCCTTCTCACCCACTATAGGTATTGTCCCGAGTTCCCTGTCAACCTGCATAAGTCCTTTATTCTTGTTTTTTTTTTTTTTTTTTTGGAACAGCAGCAGCAGCAGCTTCAATTGGTTAAAGGTTTTGGTTTTCTCTGTCTTATCACAACTGAATTTCTTGCTGGCGCCATCTATGCCACATTGCCAGCAGCTAACTGGCGCCATCTGTCGTTAAGCACTGGCAGCAGCCAAGCTGTGTGTTTCTTTTTACTGTGGTGGGCTTAAGAAATGAGTAAAAGAGCAATGGGGGCGGGGGCTGCATATTTAGGGGTTGGCACAATCATCGAGTCCACAGGCCTAAAGACAGGGTGGTTGCCATCACACTTCAAATGCCAAGACAGATCAGCTTGATTAGTTTTTGAGGGTAGAAGAAAAGCTTTTATTAGCCCTTAATTTTGCAGGCCTTTAAGCTTTTGAGTTAGGAAACTGCGGGAAGTTAAATTAGAGCTGATTATTAAGCTTTAAAGCTTTAGATTCTCATCAGCAGCGGCCGAGCAAACAAGTAAAATCACAGCTAACAGAGCTTTTCAAAGGGAATATTCTCCTTTGGCAGTGGCAACAACTCTGCTCCCACTGCCGACCTCTGGTTTCTTCTTCTAGTTCCAATCTCGAGTGGGACATAGGGCATCATCTACTCCTCGCTTTGAGTGCTTCCCAACTTTTCCGACAGTCCTCCTCCAAGTTTCTTTGGGTCTGCCTGGTGTCCGCCCGACTCCGTCCAACGGGTTCCACTCCATTGCCTTCCTTGCGATGTTGATGTTATTTTTCCGCAATGTGTGTCCTATCCAGCTCCATTTCATTCTGCGTATATATTCGCTCGCCTGAGTAGCTCGGAATTCTGTATTCTGTCAGGCCAGAAAATGCAGAATTCACAAATGTTTGGAGTTTTGACACTATGGAAGTTGTACTATTCCAAGTGGAAGAACTGTATAGGAGCACTGGCATTACGTTGGACTTGAAGAGCCTGATTTTGAGCCAGCGTGAATATGATTTTGATTTTATTTTTATTTTCTTCTTCCTAGTGCTACAAGGAGTTCCTTAAGTTAATGCACTAGTCACAACGACAATTTCTTTACAGAATAATACAAAAAAAAAAAAAAAAAAACGAGAAGGCCAAGCTAACTTCGTCTGTGCCGAAGTTTTTATACCCTTGCAAATGCAAATGTCACAGTTTAAGGACTCATGTTCGACCGATCGGTCCTATGGCAACCATAAGATATAGTCACCCGATGTCGATCAACTTTTTCAAATTAGTTTGAAAGCGTTTAATATTAATAATCACCGACCTTAAGAACGATTTACTTAAAAAAAAAAGTTTTTTTTCACTAAGACCCATTTTCCGACCGATCGGTCCTATGGCAGCTATAAGATATAGTCATCCGATTTTGTCCAAAATTTGCAAATCTGTTTGAAAGTATATAATATTATTAATGACCGAGTTTAATCACGTTAACATCGAAAACAAAAAAGTTTTTCTCACTAAAACCCATTTTTCGACCGATGGTTCCTATGACAGCTATAAGATATAGTGATCCGATCCGGTCGGTTCCGACATATTAGCAGCGTGCAGTAAAAAGAAGACTCTGTGCAAAATTTCAGCTCGATAGCTTTAAAACTGAGAGACTAGTTTGCGTAGAAACAGACGGACAGACAGACAGACGGACGGACAAAGCTCAATCGACTCAGCTCGTCGCCCTGATCAAGAATATATATAGTTTATGGGGTCGGAAATGAATATTTCTATGCGTTGCAAACTTCTGGGCTAAATTATAATACCCTTTGCAAGGGTATAAAAATTAACTTAAAATTAATTTACATTAAACATATATATCCCTAATTTTAACATAAATAATTTTTGTTTTTTTTTGTTTTTATACCCTGTTCCCATTAAAAATGGGAAAAGGGTATCATTTTGTTTGTTTTTATATTGAAAAGTCTAATTATATATTATATTACTATTATTATACTCTGTACCGAAGGTACATAGAGTATATTAAGTTTGTGCAAAAGTATGTAACAGGGAGAAGGAATCGTTTCCGACCCTATAAAGTATATATATTCTTGATCAGCATCAACAGCCGAGTCGATATAGCCATGTCCGTCTGTCCGTCCGTCCGTCTGTCCGTCTGTCCGTCTGTCTGTCCGTATGAACGAAGAGATCTCAGAGATGGTAAGAGATAGAGGTTTGACATGTATGGGACATATATTTCTTATACTTGCAGGCAGATCAAGTTTATTTTCAATTTTTGCCACGCCCCCTCCCGCCCCCGCAATTTGGAAAAAACGCCATATCTCCTACAGTTTTGAAGATGGATCGTTCGTACCTTCTATAGATACCTTGTAAACAAAATTATTATCGATTTGCTCAAGGAATGATAAAGATCGGATGAACGATACTCAAGTTATGAGCAAAACGGCCAGTAAACACCCCAAACCCGCCCCACCCACCACCACAGCATTCTATTGAACAGCAATCTTAGTGAGAGAGAGAGAGAGAGAGAGAGAGAGAGAGTGAAACTTAGAGATGAGCGCGTATAATTCGTGAGCAAATGCGAGCTGCGACGTTAAGGGTATAACAGAATATGTTATAGTCGGGCTTGACCGACTTTCTTTCTTGTTTTTGATAATATCGTAAAGTACTATTTCTTATTTCTTGTTCTGTATAAGCAGTGTGTATATTATCAAAGCTCAGACTGAGATTTACGAATTTAAAGTCAAAATAATGTGCTGAACCAATGAACTGAAGTTGAAATTACTTAAAACTCTGTTTTGGTAAGCATTTTTTAAAGACAGTAGCAACTTAATCAAAATTCACAAATTTTGAACCAAAATCATCAACTAAAATAGCTGCTAACCAACCACTTGACTTAACACCCCATTAAGTTGTTAGGCAAGTTTCAAAGTATCAAAAAAAAAAGAAAGAAAGATAATCACAAAATAGCGTGGAGGTGCTGGCCTTAACCCACCCATTGGCCAAGTGCCAATGATTCCTAAGGACAACAAATGACCCTCTCGCACTCACACACGATCAAAAGCCGAGCCGAGCGACACACACACACACACACACATAGAGTGAGTGAGTGAAAGAGTAAGCGAGGGTTGTTCTGCCCAAGGCGCAGAAAGAGAGCGAGTGCGCTGCCGTGGTGAGTTTGGCCTCTGCTTGGCCAGAGTGCAGCGCTGCTTGGACGCTGTCGACGCTGGCGTTGATGTGCGATTTAGATTTGTCACCAGGCACAGGCACGTCCTGCTGCTGCTGCTTCTTCTTCTTCTTCTGCTTGTTGTTTTGTTTGCCAACGTCGTTGACTGGCCCTTGTGTCTATTTGTATGCGTGTGTGTGTGTGTGTGTATGTGACAAAATGGTGAATTTGCTTTTGTCGTCGTTTTACATGGCGTTTTCTAATAAAATGGCAGCGCCTGCCCTACCCAAGTAACGGACCCTACTACTCCTCTGCTGCTGCCTGCTGCTCCTCCATTGCCACACCTCTGCTGCTGCCTGACAGCACTTCAGGCCACGTTGATGAGGCCTCTAACTTTGGGATGGACCTGATTCATTTGCGAAAAAGCAAAACAAAATTCTCATCTCCCTTCGGAAAAAAGTGTGCCAGTCTGCGACACTTCTGGGAGTCTCTTTTCAGGGATACGAAAGCGTTTCATTCTGAGGATAAGAAAAAGTGTCTTCTAAGGGATAAAAAAGCGATTCTTTCTGCTGAAAAAAGAGTATTTTCTGGAGTTAGGAAATCGTTTCTTCCTAAAGATATGAATGAGTCTCTTATAAGGGAGGGGATACGATTTTTTATTCCGAAAAATCACAAATAAAACAAATTTAAATATTTTTTATTCAAAATTGTTGCTTATTCTGCGGGGATTCGAACCACGAGGCCTTAGCTTTATGCCATTTATGTTAAAATTACATTACCAAATGTATTTTGTTCATATAATCGCCAAACTATCACCAAACTCTCCCCTTAAACTATCGCCAAACTCTCTTTTTGACGAGAGAGATGAGAAATATGACAAAATGTTTGCAGGGGAACTTCAATTTTTGTCAAGGCATTTATACACTCCTACACTTAGGAAAAAAAATCAAGAATTCCGTACTTAAACAACACAAATTCGAGTACAAACGAGCTTAGAAGTTGAAAAAGTTTGGATTTTTTAAATCTGAGAACAAAAATATTATTGTAAGTTCGTTTTTTGTAATCCCGTAAATCTTAAAAGAAGATTTTCTGAAGATACATTATGTACATTTTGGGATTAATCCAATAAGCCAGTAAAAAACTTGGAAAAGTACAAAACATACCAGCTTAGATAGTTCAAAAAAATCTTAAACTAACCCAAAATGTACTTGTTTCTAGTCTGAAACATTCTCATATTCATACCGAACTCAACTTGATATAGGCCAGGATTAATTTTGATTCAATATGTTGAAAACAGGCTTAACCCATTTCAACCTAATTTAAAAAAAAATTTTCATGGTAAAGAGAAAGAATGAACATAACTTTTGTATGGCAGCTATACTCTATAATTGTCAGATTTTCATCATACTTGATGGAATTATCTAAAAGCATCAAAAAATGATAAATACGAGGTTTAGGGGAGTTTGCATTTAAAACAAAAAAGTTATTCTCACTAGAACTTCTTTTTCGCCCAATAGTTCCTATGGCAGCTATATGCTATATTCATCCGATTTGGTTCAAACTTGGCAGAATTGTGTGGTAGCATATCGTATCGATCAGTAACAAGTTCAGTAGCGATAACATTGAAAACAAAAAAGTTTTTCCTACTAAGACTTTTTCTCTGAACTAACTTTTGTATGACAGCTATACTATATAGTTGTCCGATTTTCATAAAACTTGGTGGAATTATGTGAAAGCATAGAAATCTTAGAATAACGAGGTTTTGGCATGTTTGCGTTGAAGACAAAAAAGTTTTTCTAACTAAAACTACTTTTTCGACCGATAGTTCTTATGGCATCTATATGCTATAGTCATCCGATTTGAATTAAACTTGGCAGAATTGTGTGGTAGCATATCGTATTGATCAGTAACAAGTTTCAGAGCAATAACATTGAAAACAAACAAGTTTTTCCTATTAAAACCTTTTTTCAGACTTTTCTTTTGTATGACAGCTTTACTTTATAGTTGTCCGATTTCAATATAACTAGGTGAAATTATGTAAAATCATAGAAAACTGAAACATCTGAGATTTGGGGGCGCTTGCATTGAAAACAAAAAAGTTTTTCTCACTAAAACTAGTTTTTTGGCCGATAGTTCCTTTGGCAGCTACTTATATGCTATAGTCATCCGATCCGGCCGATTCCGACAAATGTGCAGCGTATTTGTACTAAAAGGCTTCGTGCTAAGTTTGGTTAATATAGCTTTTAAACTGACGGAGGAGATAGCATAGAAACAGACGTACATGGCTATATCAACTCAGCTCGTCATGCTGATCAAGAATATATATACTTTATGTGGTCGGAGATGCTTCCGTCTATGCGTTACAAACATCTGAACAATTTTAATATACCCTCTACAAGGGTATAAAAAGGGTCGTCAAATGTCAACTACTTCCTCGGCACAAAGTTGCTGAGATGCATAAGTTTTGCCAAAATATCATTTTTAGTGTTGAAATAAAATTTAATTTAGATGGTCCAGTTAGGTATCAATATTATTATCGGGATATAAGGACCCCAAAGCAAATAAGAGTGTCACGCAAAAAGTGCAGATCTCGATCCAATAGAAAACCTTTGGGGCATAATTTCCAGCAAAGTCTACATGCATGGAAGGCAGGTTAACACCTCAAAAGAACTTATAGAATCAATTATCGCAGACTGGGCCAAATTTTTCGAAATTCAATGCCAGGACGTATATTGAAGGTTATAAACAGTAATGGAGGACATATTTAGGTATATTTAAAAAAAACCGGAGACTTAACCCCATAAAAATCTTTATATTCTGAAATTATCAGTTCACTTATTTCGTTCTGAAAAATATAAATATTATTTTGAAAATTTGTATTATACTTACATCCAATTTTCAAAGACTGCATTTGAATTGCTATTTCGCTAAGTTAAAATAAGAAATAAAAAAATTTTAAATTATTTCTCGCTTTAGTTTCTATCAAGGAATATAAGATTGTAAGGTGACTTATTTCGCATACCTTATCATTTAAGCACTCTAGTGGGACATTATCAAGCATATAGGTGAAAAATTGTGGCAAGCTTCTGTTAAATGTCATAATCTTACACTTGGAAACTGTTAAGGTTTAATAGATTAGATCTTTACCCCAAGACTGAAATTATATAGCGGGAAACCAGAGTGAGAAAAACTTTTTTGTTTTCAATGCTATCGCTCCCAAACTTGTTACTGATCGATATAACATGCTACTACACAATTCTGCCAAGTTTGATCCAAATCGGATGACTATAGCTTATAGAAACGATCGGTCGAAAAAGTAGTTCAAGTGAGAAAAATTTGTATACCCCTACAAAGGGTATTATAATTTTGTCCAGAAGTTTGCAAAGCATAGAAATATTCATTTCCGACCCCATAAACTATATATGGGCATTTCCGAACTGACGTTACGTTTGTACGGAAAAATGTTATTAAAAAATATGAAAATCTTGGATTTTTAAAAACATTGTTTTATATTTGGGTAGCTATTAAGTAGGACTACAAACAGCAAAAACAATGACATCAATCGATCATGAGGAGTTAAAGATATAAGCAAAAATATGTGCTGGCGTGACGTTACAAAAAACGGAAGTGGGTTTTAACTTGATTTATAAAATTGCAAAACTCTGCGAATTGGACAAAAATTTTTTTAGTAGGTTTTGAAATAATACAAGTTTATTTTCCAGGTTTCCTTATTCAAAAATATTTTCTCAATTTTTGTTTATTTGCATAAGTATCGGACGTAACGTTACCTGACGTTACGTTACTGAAATTTCCAAGGCAAGTCCTTCTACTTTTTAGTAAGCAAAGTAGAATATTTGTTCACCTGCTCTGTGGAAATGTAAGTTAAATGCACTCCAAAGATGTTGTCTCGAGCACATTGATTAAATGAAAAGGCATTATCCAAAATTATATTTGATGTTTTTGTCATCTGCCAAACTTTTCGTTTTATAGTTGCTTCTACCCCATCCACCGCACCTTTGCCTGCCTGCAATCAAATTCTAAAACAAAGTCAGGTAAATTTCGAGCAATGAACTTATTTTTAAATTGAGAGTTGCATCCATTCGAAAAAATATAAAAATTTCGAATTTGGGCAGGTTGTTTTTTAATCATATTCACAAGAGTTGACAAAAATCAGCAAATATCGAACTTATTGTGGCTTAGTTTGTCACTGATTATCGCATAGGATTTTACTCCGCCAATCAGCCAAGCAACACAAGTAAATATGTAAATATATAACTTGTCGGTAGCTGAATTGAGCGCTCCATGCCCCATTTTGACAGGTTAACCGCTAATTCTATGCAAAATCAATTTGCAAGACTAGAACTTGTGCCTTTTATTCTTGTTGGTTTCAAAGAAAGTTTGCTGGGAGCGCTTAACAAAAAAAAAATGGTGTTTAAAGGAAGGCAACTGTGCATCTAAGTCAAACAATATATCAGATAGAGAACATTCTGTGTGTGTTAACGCAATCCGATCTTCCACTTTGCGCCAATGTCTCCATGTAACGGTTTTATCCATAAATTAAAAATATTTTAGGGGCACCAAATCATTTTTCATATTCAGTACACAATTTCTGCAACTACTTGTCATACATTTTCGTTCTTAATGTTGCAATAGACAGATATAAGGAAAGACTCAAAGTTTTGAGAAAATTATTTTATCCCCTCGTCAAAGCTTTCCAAAATAAATGCAAAATTGGCATGGTACTTGCACACGCACATATTATGTGGCATCTTGCATGATAGTTGCACGTATTTTGGTCAAAATTTATAAAATACCGACTTACTAACATAGTCAATATATCTCTCCTTTCCCCAGACACCAACATAAAGCGTTTGTGCACTATTTCCCCATCGATTATTAATGTATCCTTCCGACCTGCAGCTTGGATACTTATATCGTCTCAAAAGTAAAACTCCTTAATAAATTGATTTTCCTTTTCTGTTGCCAATTCTGTCTGTTGCTCCAAAGATGATGCACCAATTGTGCCATATTTTTTATAAAGAATGTCAACGATAAGTGCTCTTCTCTCTGGGTCGACCGGCAACCCAGATTTGACTTTATTTAATGCCTTTCATATGGTTTTTTTGCATCTGCACTGACTTCACCTTCATTCTTCTTTTTCAAACGAAATTGTTGTCGCCTTTTACGGGTTTGTTGTTTTACTTTCTCTCTCTTATCGTCGTTTGATTCCAACAACTTTTTTCTATATTTCGATGCTCGTTCTTTTTTTGCCCTTTCACGGCTTATCTCCAGCTTAAGCCAATTCGATTTTAATTTTGCCCTATAGCGCTTCGAGTAATTTTTTCTTTTAGTTGAAGATTCCATCTGCAGAAACTATATTTTAATGCAAATTAAAAATAAAAAATAAACATGCGCGGAAATTACTCACAATCTGGCGTGACGTTACTCACTTTTGAAATTGAATATAAAATTAACTTTTTGTTTAACATCAGAGTTTTTGAGTTCAGTAATTTGACTTTATAAATCTTCGTTAAAATGCTAAATCTTACGCACTTCCGATCGTCAGCGTAGAGACAACGAGACTAAATGGCCTTTGAATGATGTGACGTTATCTTTGAACATCATTAAAAGCAAATCAAAATTTTAGCGTTAATTGAAATGTGTTGGCTCTTCTGCATTTATTTTACGGTTAATTGTTGCTTTAGCAAAAGCTTTACAATAGGAGTGCATTACACTCAGTCACTCTTACAAATGTATATTGTAAAGACAAGATGTTCTGACTTAAACGTAACTTGAACTTTGAAGCCCGATATCTCACTATCGCAACTAAGAAAAGCTTTGAACCTTTTTTATACCCTTGCAAAGGGTATTATAATTTTGGCCAGAAGTTTGCAACGCATAGAAATATTCATTTCCGACTCCATAAACTATATATATTCTTGATCAGGGGGACGAGCTGAGTTCATTGAGCTTTGTCCGTCCGTCTGTCTGTCTGTCTGTCTGTCTGTCTGTCCGTCTGTCTGTCCGTCTGTTTCTACGCAAACTAGTCTCTCAGTTTTAAAGCTATCGAGCTGAAATTTTGCACAGAGTCTTCTTTTTGCTGCACGCTGCTAATATGTCGGAACCGACCGGATCGGATCACTATATCTTATAGCTGCCATAGGAACCATCGGTCGAAAAATGTGTTTTAGTGAGAAAAACTTTTTTGTTTCCAATGTCAACGTGATTAAACTCGGTCATCAATAATATTATATGCTTTCAAACAGATTTGCAAATTTTGGTCAAAATCGGATGACTATATCTTATAGTTGCCATAGGACCGATCGGTCGGAAAATAGTTCTTAGTGAAAAAAAACTTTTTTGTTTTTAAGTAAATCGTTCTTAAGGTCGGTGATTATTAATATTAAACGCTTTCAAACTAATTTGAAAAAGTTGATCGACATCGGGTGACTATATCTTATGGTTGCCATAGGACCGATCGGTCGAACATGAGTCTTGGTAAACAATTTTTTTGTTCAGTTTTGTTAGCGTCCTTAAACTCGCTGATGACTTATTTTATATGCTTTCAAATAGATTCGCAAAATTGGGCCGAAATCGGATGACTATATCTTAAGGCTGCCATAGGGCCGATCGGTCGGAAATTGAGTCTTAGTGAGAAAAACTTTTTTCAGACGTTTATCTGTCGGAAAATAGGTTTTAGTTACAAAATTTTTTGATTTTTATGTAAGCGTTCTTAAACTCTGACATTGGCATTTGCAAGGGTATAAAAACTTCGGCACAGACGAAGATAGCTTGGCCTTCTCGTTTTTTATTAAAATTTGAACATTTCTCTTTAATAATACAAAAAGGAAAAAATTTTAGATTGACTCTTAATTTTTCGATCAAGGTGGACTTTTCTGTGGAAATGCCCATATATTCTAGATCAGGGCGACGAGCTGAGTCGATTTAGCTTTGTCCGTCCGTCTGTCTGTCTGTTTCTACCCAAACTAGTCTCTCAGTTTTAAAGCTATCGAGTCTTCATAATACTGCACGCTTCTAATATGTCGGAACCGACCGGATCGAATGACTATATCTTCTAGCTGCCATAGGACCGATCGGTCGGAAAGTGGGTCTTAGTAGGAAAAACTTTATTGTTTTCAATGTTAGCGTCATAAAACTTCGCCATTATTTATATAATATGCTTCCAAACAGATTTGCAAATTTTGGTTAAAATCGGATGACTATATTTTATAGCTGCCATAGGACCGATCGGTTGGAAAATGGATTTTAGTGAAAAAAAACTTTATTGTTTTCAAGTATTTCGTTCTTAAGGTCATTGATTATTAATATTAAAAGCTTGTTGAAAGTTGATCGACATCGGGTGACTATAACTTATGGTTGCCATAGGACCGATCGGTCGAAAATGGGTCTTAGTAAGAAATTTTTTGTTGTTTTTAATGTTAGCGTCCTTAAACTCGCAGATGACTAATGTTATATGCTTTTAAATAGATTCGCAAAATTTGGTCAAAATCGGGTGACTATATCTTATAGCTGCCATAGGACCGATCGGTCGGAAAATGGGTTTTAGTAAGAAAAACTTTTTTGTTTTCAATGTTAGCGTCCTCAAGCTCGGCTATTATTAATTTTATATGCTTTCAAACAGATTTGCAAATTTTGGTTAAAATCGGATGACTATATCTTATAGCTGCCATAGGACTGATCGGTCGGAAAATGGGTCTTAGTGAGAAAAACTTTTTTGTTTTCAATGTTAGCGTCATAAAACCTCGCCATTATTAATATAATATGCTTTCAAACAGATTTGCAAATTTTGGTTAAAATCGGATGACTATATCTTATAGCTGCCATAGGACCGATCGGTTGGAAAATGGGTTTTAGTGAAAAAAAAACTTTTTTGTTTTCAAGTATTTCGTTCTTAAGGTCATTGATTATTAATATTAAAAGCTTTAAAACCAATTTGAAAAAGTTGATCGACATCGGGTGACTATAACTTATGGTTGCCATAGGACCGATCGGTCGGAAAATGGGTCTTAGTAAGAAATTTTTTGTTGTTTTTAATGTTAGCGTCCTTAAACTCGCAGATGACTAATGTTATATGCTTTTAAATAGATTTACAAAATATGGTCAAAATCTGATGACTATGTCTTAAGGATGCCATGGGACCGATCTTTCGGAAAGTGTGTCTTAGTGAGAAAAACTTTTTTGTTTTCAATTTTATCGTTCTTAAACTTGGCGATTGTTAATTTGATAGTTAGTTTCGCGAAATTTGTTCGAAATCAAATGTTTATCTCTCGGAAAAAGGGGGTTTAGTTAGAAAAATGTTTTTTTTTTTAAAGCGTTCTTAAACGCTGACATTTCCAAACCAGCATTTGCAAGGGTATAAAAACTTAGGCACAGACGAAGTTAGCTTGGCCTTCTCGCTTGTTTTCAATTCCAGTTATGAATATTATCGGTTTCCACACAATTTTGGGAAGTAGAGCCTTAAAATTGGAACTGCTTAGGCGCTTTTTGAGTCCTCCTAGGCATATTACACTTGCCTGAGCAACACGTTCAAATAATTAAAATTGTTAGATTTTCAAATTTCGCTTAAAACTGGAATTGTTTAAGCGCTCTTTTGGTCCTCCAAGGCAAATTACAATGCCTGAGCAACACATGCAAATAATAATAATTGTTAGACTATCAATTTTCGCTTAACATTTTAGTTGTTTTGGTTATTTTTTGGGTCCTCTAAGGTCCACCCTAAAGTTCTATGTATATGTAAGTAAGCACGTGTAGGTACGTACAGCCTAAGTGCTGGGCCAGCAGGATGCTTTTTTTTTGTACCGTATTTTTTTTTTTTTGGTTTTTTTTGCAATTTCAGTTGGGTCTCGTGTCAACCGTTGTCAGCTGTGCGGGATGTGGCATAGCTTCAGGAATGGCGGCCATTGTTGTTGCTCTGCCTGAATGTTGTTTTGGCTTTGGCGTTGGCGTTGTCACCCCGGGGGTGAAAATAAGGCATTCGAGCGAGAGACACATCCCACATCTATTTATTTATACATGAACATACATATGTATGTATGTATGTGCGAGCGTCTGTATGTAATTCAAAGATTTTCCATGATGCGAGTACATAAGTCGATTTTCCCCGACACTAATTGAAATACTTTTATCAGTTTGGCCGCTGATGTTGCTGCCCCCGGGGAGATGCGAGATATGGGGGATGCATTGATATGATCTAAGGACTGAATGAGTGACTGACTGACTGACTGACAGTCGTGCCCTGCTTTCATTTTTCTGTTTTTCTGTTTTTGTTATTTGCGCCCGATTGCGCAATTCTGCTGCTCGAGCTCACTGAGCCGTAAATCGAGTCCGGAATCTCGAGCTCCTGCCGCTGGTCAGGTAGAAGCGTTCCCTGGCGCGGCACTGGGTCAGAGTATACTAAAAATATGCATGCAGCTCGGCCTGCCTGCCCTCAAAAATGTGTTAAATATTTCAATTTCAAATCCAATTCAATGCAATTCGCATAACCAAATCCGCACAACATGCAATTTGCATGGCCAGGGATGCAGCCTGGGACAGCCTGGGAGCCGGGCTGCTGCATTGCAGGCCAAATATTTTATAAACTTGTTTATTTTAAACATTTTTAGTTGAATTTTAGTTAAACTGTCGCTTGAGTGGCATCCCATTTGAGTTTCGATTTTGGCAGGTAGCAATCTCCTGATGGGTAATTAAGCAGCAGCAGCATCAGCATCAGCACTTCCATGTGCTGCTCCTAATGTTGGCCAATTGCGCATTCGAAACGAAAATTTAATAATGAAGAATCAACCGGAAAATACAAGCAAACAAACTGGAAATTTAAAGGCAAACAAAAACTGTTTGTTGTTGTGGCGCCCTTTCTTAACATTTTTGGGTACAGCAGGTATTGAATGATGGTTTCTTCAGTCCAAGCTGAAGGAACTAGGTAAATGTTAACCAATATTGTTCGATCAAAAATTGTAATGAGAGGAGTTTGATAAGTCGTATCATTTAATATCTGTAAGGAGCTAATTAGGGGCCAGGTGGAGGTAAGAGGCAGTCTCGACTGGGTGGGTTTAGAGGTCTAATGGCACCTTGGTAGTGGGAAAGCTGCTTGATGTTGTGGGGGCTGTGGTTGAATCGAGCCAGGAAGCTGTTTAGGAGCTTGGATTTTCTTAATTGTAGCTGTGCTAGTGAAGTCCTTGCGTTTCGTGGGAGTGTCAGTTACGATGGATCGATAGGAGGAGGTCTGCCAGCCAGGACTACATTATGACGATATGTTTCGATAGCTTAGGCTACGTTATAGGTCTCCTAGAATTTGTCGGACAGTTGCAAGCTCATTCCTGAGATCGAATCGCACTGCAACGTGGTCGCCTGGACATTAATGGTAGTATGCAGGCATGATTAGGGTGAGATTCGTAGTGGCAACCGATTAAATTGTGGAGACGGACTGATAGAACATCAGTTTCCTTGTGAAGGCGATTGGGGTGCGCCTTGGTGTGACATCCTGTGGCATTCTGCTCAAGCTGGAGGTTGCGCCAATGCAAGTCGCTTATGGATGGAGACCAGATAGTGATAGTTTACTGTTCTTTACCCCAAGAACTACCTGCAATGGCTTATAAGAACTTGTTCCTACTGCTGACTTTTTGGATGACTCCTTCAGAGTGTTTGGCGAAGGTGAAGCGAGCAGCATCTTGGGATTGTTGACGTTGAGGATCCTGTGGCCATTGATTTGGATATCAAGCTGTCAGCTTAACTTCTTTCAGAAGGGTGGCAGAAGACTTAGGAGCGGACTGGCACAGGTTCATATCAGCGAAGAACCGAGCCAAACTTGGTAGGAAGGAGTTAATCCGCTGCTCGAGGGTAGCAATATATCTGCCAGTGTTAAAGATAGTGCAATCATTGGCGTATAATATCAGCTTGACTTCGGGTGGAGGCAGAGGGATACCTGCAATATAGGTATTAAAAAGCAGGCGAGAGAGAGAACTCCCTAGTTTTGGAGAGTTTGGCCCTTGAAGTCAACACGAGCTTGTCTGCCAGACAGTTCCATTGCCAACCATCTTTTGAAGTGATTTGGCAGGCTGCTGTTGTGAAGGTTCTGGAATCTTGTCGTAGCAATCGCTGATGAGTTGTTCCAGTGAGTTTCTACGACTCCAAGTGCCTTACATTTCCTACAAGTACCTGCTGTCGTAATGCCTAGCCCTCTCGCGTGAGCAGCTGCTAGGCAGTGACCAGTCAATTTGCCTATAAGCAGTCTACAGCAGAGATGGGAGCGTCGCGACGTTCCAATGCACACGAGGCAGCGTGTGCATAGGACCTCTGCCGCGGCCGACTGCTCAAAATCCCACGTACGCTATAAGCATTGAAAGCTTTTTATAGAACACGAATGCGGCGCACGCAAATTGTTCTTGTATGCGTGTGAAAAGTGTGACGATATGTGTGCATGCCCATCTCTGGTCTACAGTCTCTCTTCTTTGGAGCTGTAGCATATAGTGCGTGAGTTTCGCAGAGAGAGAGAGAGAGAGTGCATGCGCAGTTTATCGTTGTCCGATGCGTACGAATGCAAAACTGCGTTTGTTTATAAGTGTGTTTTCGTCGCCTCGTTTAGCTCATGGATGATAGTCGAGTGGGCTAAGCTGCCCGTCGTCTGTGTGTGTCTTTCAGTCTTTCGAGGTACCGAGTACCAGAAAAGTTAGCAAAAAAAAAACAAAAAAAATTATTCTTACTTGAATCAAGTACTGAAACTCTTGAATCAATAATGTCGGGATCAAAAATTCACTCTTGGATCAAGAATTTCGCTTTTGGATCAAGAATTTTCACTCTTACCGTACTTTTAAGAACGCATGCTCTTGATTCAAGAGTGAAATTCTCTATATTTTTTTCTCTAAGTGTATAGTTGTGCCAACTCCGCTGCTTTTCTGCTTTTATTGCGAAGACTTCTGCTTGGAATATGGTGCAGTGGTCTGGCAGTTTATAGCAGAGCCTCAATTACGGCTCCTCGCCGTATACGGCGGCTCCGACTCCTAAGGCCATCTTTGAATCGTCTGAGAAGTGGAGCGTTGCTTCCTGGCCCAGTCCTGTACGCCAGTTTTCTGGTTCCAGTAGTGCTGATGCGCCTGTGAAGTATGTATATTAGGGCGGGTCAATTTGTATGGAGCTAAAAAAACGTGGTAAGCGTATAGCAGATTCGGAATTGCGATAATTATAAGAAAATTTCACGAAGAAACCCCATGTCTAAAATGAATTCCTAGCCCCCGCTGCGAAGCATGAAAATTTAAGGTTGCAGTATATTTTGGTATATTGAGGTTTGTACGGTTGTGATGGAGAACCTACCAATACTGGAATTGAAAATGGAATAATTTGAAAGTTTGAAGTTTCCTTAAGTAAACCATTACATTGGTTTGTTTGTTTGCTACATTTCAACGAACTTCCACTACGCCATTTGCACAATGCCTTAGAAAATTCTAAGACAAGTGGACCATTCACTGCTTGTGGCACCTTGGCGAAGTTACTTGAGACATGTGAACAACTTCCGGTAAGCACCAAATTTTAATACAACTTCATCAAATTTAAAGCAAACATTTTCTTGCAGAGTATACCTAATTTTGAACCCATTTCATTTGGGAATATGCCTCCAACTATTGAAAGTTAAGATGAAAAAAATCTTTCCACTGACGTTTTTTATCTATATAGAATAGCCAAAGCTGTATCGGAAGGTTCGTCAGAGGATGTCGCCAACATGAAACCGGGAAAAATTGTTCATTCGCGCTAGTTGACAAAAGCAAGCAGAATTTTACGCCTTTATGTCGCTAGTAGTTTACCATCAAACAATTTAAAAATTTTGACTAATTTCATTATGAAAGTTTACATACCAATGTATTTTAATGTCAAATTTTATAACTCTGTGGTATACGGCAGTAAACTTTTATTTAATTTTATTCGGTCAGCACAGTTCTTGCCGAAAAATCTTCAAGAAATTGTGAACAAAGCAATACAAAACAATTCATTTTTTGCCAATACAGAAAATATTTTGTTAGCAATGCTTTTCGATGAAAGAAAATCTGTTCGAGAAAATGCTATTAACAAAATTATTTACTATCGCGAAAAATTATAAGCTCCGGTCTAATAAAAAGAATAAAATTAATTTTGACTGCACAGATTATATGAATTTATTTGACTTAGATAACGACGACATCTTATTTGAACCTCCGTTAACTTTTAACATTCCACATGAACACTTATTGGAGTATTTAAATTCTGAGGAAATACCACTGGCAGATCCAGAAATTCCATCCCACATTCAGGGAACCGAACGATGTGTGCAATTGTTGACACATGTCGCACGACGCGTAATGCCGCTCAATGAAGATGACGTTATGTCAGTAACTTTAGAAAGTCGTTTAAAATATCCACAAATCGAGTCGAAGCAAGACTTTAAAAATTGACTATATTATATATAAAATATTAAATTGAATAAATGTATGAAATTAGTGAAAATTAAACAATTACATAAGCGTTTTGTATTGTGACTTACCATTGTTTTCATTAATTTGGTAAATTTTTAGATATAAAGAAAAACGGCATCTAATGTATTTTACGCCTTCTTTCGTGCCACGCCCACTTTTTTTTGAATACCTTAAATTTCCAAATTATATTGAATATATATTTCAAATTGCAAACCGATATCTTTTATTGTCAAAAAGTTATAGACTTTTGGTTTCCACTTCATCAGTGTATGGCGTGTTTTCGTTATTTTTATTAAAAAAAAAAAATTTGTTGGTTAATTCAAAAACAAAAATATTTGTAAATTATATTATAAAAAAATGAATCAGAATAAAATATAATATCTTTACAAAATGTATTATTTTTTTTGAAAAAACCGTACAAACCTCAATATACCAAAATATACTGCAACCTTAAATTTTCATGCTTCGCAGCGGGGGCTAGGAATTCATTTTAGACATGGGGTTTCTTCGCGAAATTTTCTTAGAATTCATCGCAGATTCCGAATCTGCTATACGCTTATCGCATAAAAAAATTGACCCGCCCTAATGTATATAGTCCATGCTACTGTTGATCTTTCTACCCACCAGGCTGTGTCCATAGCTTTGTAGCGCCATGGTGGCGCCTTCTTGGCGCAAGTAGGCATGCTTGGATGTCCAAGGGTTGACTCCTAGAATGTGTTCTAGTGCTTTGGTTGAAGTGAACCTCAGCGCCCCCGTTTTGTTCAGCTTTAGATATGTGGACTTCTCCGTGGCTTGCCACCATACCAATATGCCATGTAGTCAGTGTTTGGAAAGGTACTCGATTTTCTTACCTTGGTAAGGTACAAGGTAAACTTCAAAAAATATAACTAGGTAAGGTAAAAGATATCCGAAATTTTCAGTACCTAGGTAAAGGTAAAGCATGGTTCACCCATCTTTATTAGTAATGAATATTCAAAACATAACAAAACAAAAGTTGGATGCATTATTTGTAACTGTTCCACATATTTGGCCGTTCTCTAAGTCCGTATTTGCTATGAACTACAGCTACCCAGCAAAACAATTTCATATAAAAATACACGTTTTGTAAGCTTTCAAATGTAAGCAAAACGTTTATAAAACGCTGCTGTGACATTTATAAAACGCATCAAATTTGCGGTTTCTCAGTTCTTTTGAGAATACATTTCGTTTTGAACATTTTTTGTTACAGTTCTTTGTGTTTTTTATTATTCATCCTAAGCAAAAATTGAAATTTAATTAAATTAGCCATTTTCAGTTCGTTTGTTTACTAAGAATACATTTCGCTTTGAACATTAATTTTGTAAGTGTTCAATAGGTTTTTTTGTATAAGTAATAATAAATATTTAAAATAACATTTAAGAAAAACGAACTTGATGTCTTTTAATTGAGAGAAGCAAAAAAGGAACATAACTTTATCAAGAAATTTTTATTTTATGTTGTACTTATTTTTGCTGTTGTTTTAATTTTAACACGATTTCGAGGCAAATACAAAGTCATCTTCCTTGGCTCCACTTTCGCAAGTGAATTTAAATATGAATGTAAATAATTGACTATAAACTGAATGAAAGCTTTCTAACTTTCATTTTTTTAACTTAACTGGCAGTGGCGACAGTGAAGGCTCGAAGTCCTCTCCACGAAAAATTTTCTGCAACTTCGTCATTCATAAGTTTTTCCCACGACATCGTAACAAATTTCCTTCAGTTTCAATCTCCTGTTCTGGACGTTCAACCTTTCTCCCTACGGAACAGCGGGGCACCATGTTGGAAAACTTCGTTGGCGCAGTGCACAACACTTCTGGATTTTTTGCTGCCGATATTAAACAAATTTACAGGCGCACGTAATATTTCATTTTAATTGAAATTTGGAATGACTTATACACAATTTCTTTTGCTCGCCTTCGGCCTAGCATTCCAAGCTAAGTTTTGCCGAGCGAGCGAGAGAGAGTGAGAGTAAGAGCACGAAATTTTAGTTTTGTGTCATGCCTGCTCTCGGTCGACGCAACAACATGCGCAAATCGCTTACAATAGCAAATGTTTTGTAAATGTCGGAGGCTGCCATACGGCAACGCTTGCACAAGCAATCTTACCTTAAACTTGGTTTGCAACCCGCTTGCTAAATTTGCTTGCTGGGTAATACAGTTGCAATTACCTCATGTGTGTGGGAAAATCCAATGGCGGGTTACACCGAAGAAACTTTTGTTATTGCAACTCCAGATATCGGCAGTCGTACACACAAAATTTGTATTTTCAAAAATATTTTCGTCGTTTTTCTTATTGTCCGCCTTTCGCTTATCTAGCTAAAGATCGTATAGTTTTTGGAACAGGAAATTCTTACCGGACGTCGAGTTAAAGCCACAAACAGGTCCCTAAAACATTTTCTTTTTTACATGGCTGAGCGGCAACATCTCGCTAATCGCAAGTGCGTTCATTTAGCTGTAATAAAATAATTTAGTTACATTTGTTCTAATGAATTTAATAATGGTTGAAAATCAAGATACTAGGATACTTGCATATATCTCCTGCTGATTCCTTAGTTGAGTTATTGGAAACTTTAGATACTTTGGCTTTCATTGATTCGTAGAAAGAGTAACTATTGGGGTGATCCCTCTAGCGTAAAGAAATTGAAATATACTGCTGCTATAGACTTGAATACATCCACATCCCAGGAGGAAAATGGCCGGAAAATTCTGCATGCAAGAAACAATTTTTCATCCGATTGGCTTAAAACTCGGTTTGCAAGGATAGAATACGAAATAAAGTGAAATGGGAGGGTAACGATAACGATAACGATAACGGGAACGGTCACGGTGGGTAGGAAGTGGGTGGGAATTGGAGGGAAAACCCAGCATCAAAGTCGTTACAGGGAAAAAAGACGATGTAAGACGATGAATTCAAGCTGATCTATGTAAGATTCGCTTTGTGGACTCTACGGGAAACACAAATTAAAAAGGCTATACAATTGGCGACGCAACGAAGAGCGACGGGTTATATGCCAGTATGTACATAAATATGTGTAGAAATATGTGTGCATGTTTGTAAGTATTCAAATTTTTGTGCACATATGTATATAATATTGTGTAGTTACTGACCTTCAAATGCTTGAGTGAATCTCCAGTAGATTTTTAATTAAGCTTAATAGTTTTGTTTGCACAAAGTTGACATTTGCAAATCGGGTTGAAAATGTTCCATTCCAGATCAGCGGTAAATCTTTATTCCCTTCATCTGATCAGTTATTGTTAGCAATAACATAAGTAAGGTAAAAGGTACTCGAATTTGAAAATACCGAGGTAAGGTAAAAGGTACATAAAATATGTATCTAGGTATGTACCTAGGTATTTGTACCTAGATACTTTCAAACACTGCATGTATGTAGTATCGGTCGTATTATTGAGCTAAAGAGTGGTTATAGGCCCCAAAGAACTGCGTAGCATCTTCAGTGATGCGTAGAGTGCATTGGTGGCCTTTTTCACCCTTTCCTCCACATTGAGTCTCTATGACAGCTTACTATCGAATAATACTCCAAGCTATTTTATTCTTTGGCGTAAGCGGTGTTTCAATTATTACCTTGTATCTCTTGGTGAAGAGAATGAGGTGCATCTTCTCCGCATTGATACTAAATCCGGCTTCTGTGGCCCACTTTAGTATCTCTTTGAGAGTAGAGTCCATGATTGAGCTGAGAGTTGATGGACATTTTCCCATGATAATTATGCTTATGTCGTCGGCATATGCGGTTATCTAGGGTGCTTTCCTGCTGAATTTTAGTAGTAATTCGTTGACCACAAGGTTTTATAGAAGAGGTGACAGAACTCCACCCTGAGGCGTTCCGCCATGTGCCTCTTTTGTCATGGTTGTAGTACCACACTCGGTCAGGAGTCCAATGTCTTGTGTATTGCTAGTGCTCTTTGGCTACGCATTATCGCTTCTGTGGTGGCGTTGTTATCTACCAGATATGTCGAGGAATGCTTCCAGGGCAAATTCCTGATGGTACAGTGCCTTCTCGATGTTGGCTCCTAGAGAGTGTAGCGCTGTTTCCACCGATTTCCCTTTCGTGTAGGCGTGCTGATTATCCTCCAAGGTCAGGTTCATGCCTTCTTTTAGATGAAGGTTTAGTAGTTTTTGCATTGTTTTGAGCAGGAATGATGTGAGGTTTATGGGTCTGCATTTTCCCGCTTTGGGCAGGAATACAACGCGTGCTGTACTCCAGGCCACAGGTACATAGCTCCATCTCAAGCAAGCTTCAAAAATGAATTGCAGCCATAGGACGATTGCGCACTTGCTCGTCTTTATCATGACTGGAAATATTCCATCCAGTCTTGGGGATTTGTAGTCGATCGCCCAACGGATTTTCTCTGAAGTAATGAGGTTGTCTGGGATGTTGATTTGTTGTGGTTGGAGTAGGTCATGAGGCGGCGTATCTGACTCAGTGACTACAGTGTCCGTCGTTCGTTTTCAGCTAACTCTGCTTGGGTGGCTGCTTTGACAGCAGTTTCCTGAGACTAGCTGTTTCAGAGACCTTCTCTATGCTGGACCTGACAGTTCTTCTGAGTTTTGCTTAGCCTTTCGTACTTATTTTTTGAAGAAGCAAAGTCTTATCTTGTATTCCTACCAAGTTATCTGCTCATCCGCTTGTTTGCCAAGCTTAAAGCATTCTTGCACGTGCTTCCTCTGCTCTTTCAGCGCTGGGGGTCCTCCAGGGGAAGGAGGAGGATTTGTATGCTTCAGTTTGGTTGGACGTGAGCGTCTTTACGAACATCTCAATGTCGCTTTCCGAGCAGATGTTAGCTGGCGCTAGTAGTTTTGATTCTACCGTTTTAAAGTACTTCACCCAGTTGGTGTTCCGGGGGTTCCTATAGGCGTTTCTGGTTTGGTTGTGTTCGAACTCGAGCTTAAAATGGATGGTGCTTGTTGTTTGAGAAAGAGAGTCTTTCGAGGACTATCCATTCTGATGCCTGAGTACTGAGTTAGGTCTAGGACGTAGGCCGATGGATGCATTTGATAAAAGCTCAAAGTGTCCGAGATAAGATAATTGTGAAGTCTGAGATGGCAATTCATAAAATCAAAAAACATCCCTTAAAGTTGATCAGAAGTCAAAACGCGAATAAAAATTGTTCATTCCTCTCTGCCATCCACTGTAAAGTTAACAGCACAGCTAGTCAAGAACACGGCGTAACTTGCACCAATGCCACACGAAAGAAGCCATATAGAAACATGAAATAGTTGACGCAGCTAGCAAAACCAACAGCAAACTGCATCACTTGGAGGAGTGTCTGTGTGTGTGTTTTCGCCTAGGAGAAATCTTTTGGAATATATTTTAATGCTGTTGGGCTATAAACCTAATCAAAAAGCCCATTTAAATTCTAATTCCATGAATGTATGCAGACCTTTGGCCCGAGTGCCCAAAAGTATGCAACATGTTTAAAAATGCAAACGCATAGCGCCATGTTCTCTCTCTCTCTCTCTCTCTCTCTCTTGAAGGGGGGCTTCACCAAAAATGCAAATTCCAAATAAATCAAATCAAACGCGCCGCAAAAGGTAACGAAGCGGCAGCAACACCGGCTTCTGGGTGACCAAGGGGGGGTGTGTACTATTTTGAACACTTTTTAAATATTTGATGTTTTTGTATTTTTCAGTGATTGTTTAACGTCAAATTGCCTGGAAGCACTTTAAAACGCACCATAGAGCGCCCACAAATAAATGAATTTTCTGAAGTTCCGACAGAAACAATACCCTATTCTCCTCTGGCCACATAAATCACAATTGAACCAGAGATCACTGGGTATACGGACACATCAAAATTCAACAAAAACTGAACAAATTTTTGGGTTGGCGAACAACAAAATATAGAGGAGGAGGGCGGTACGTGTACCTGGCTAGCCGCACTGGTCGCCATGGCCGACGCTTCGATGAATTTATGCCTCTCTCCTCTCCCCGCCGACGCCGCCACTTCAGCTGGCCACTCGGCAAGTTCATTGTGCATAGCCAAATATTTTCCACCATAAATTTCGCACGTCCATCAAAAATTGATTGGGCGCTGAGCCGTGCGCGGCTTTTGCATCACCTAAAAATTTCCAATATTGTTTACTTTTGGGCCATTGTGCAGCATCATATTCCATCCATTCCATTCATTCATAAAAATTGTGGCCTCCAGCTAAAACATGCAGATTTTTACAAAAAAAAATATAAAAACAGAAAACAAAACCCCATTTGCAACCTTCAATTGATGGCTAACTTATTTGGCTTTAAACAAAACAGAAAGACAGAGAGAGAGACAACGTTACCAAAAGATTTTTTTCCTGCGGAGAAGTTTGGTGCTTGGCAACATTTTATACGTAACTAATCTAAAGGACTAATGCTTAATATTGACAAAAGATTGGGCTAGACGGTAAACGGTTTTAGAAAAGAATGGATGTGGTATCCATTTCATTTCCATTCCAGCGCACACAAGCAGACGGCGCAACAAGTAGAGGTGTAAAACAATCGATGGCACCATCGATTATAATCGATTTTTCGGGTTTTTGTGAACATCGATTACTTTTGCGACACAATCGATTTTTCACGCTTTTTGTGTCATACCTATCAGTTTTTCCTTCTCTAGCACTTTTTCGCGCGTCAGAAGCAGAAGGTAAGCGTCTATAATATTTGTGCATATTTTTAATGGATTTAACTTTAATTTGCATTTCTTTTAGAAAAGAAAACGCAAACTCAGCGGTTGTTACGGTGGTGTTACACGAACCAGTGGAGAGAAAGTGAAAAGTAAGTATTTAATTGAAAATTTATATTATAGTTCTATAAGTTCTGTGCATATGCACGCACACCTACATACATACATATGTATGTTAATACTGCTTTGCACATATTATTTTATTAACACTGTTTGATTCATCATGGACATGCCAAAGCGAAATCGGGAGCAATCATTTAAAATCATTTTAAAAAAAAGCACTGACAACATAAGCACCAACTGCAAGCGTTGCGGTAAGCATTACAAAACCTGCGGAAACACAACGAACCTCCTCGAGCACCTTAAGCGCGCCCATCCGGAATACCTGGATGCTGATAAAACTCCTGAGCGTACCACTGTTGATACGTTCTTTCAAAAGCAACCGTTTTATGCAAATGGTTCGACGCATAAAATAAGTCTCGATAAGAAAGTTATACGTATGATTGCGCGAGATGTGCAGCCATTCAGCGTTGTTGTCGGCGAGGGGTTAGATCCAAGGTACAAGCTACCCAGCGAGGCGCACCTGAGGAACGTAGTTTTCTTATCGGAATACAATGGATTAAAAGCTAAGTTGATGATCGAGCAATGTCGAACAACTAGCTATAACTACGGATTGCTGGACTTCGCGTGCAAATGAAGGGTACTTGACTGTAACGTGCCATTTCATCAATAATAATTTTAAACTCAAGTCCGCTGTGCTGTCAACTGAAAAACTTCTAACGGCGACTAACCACACTGCGGCCAATATTGCCGAGTTTCTTACAAGCATTTCACAAAGTTGGGAAATTCATAAGAAAGTGAACACGATCGTGACGGACAACGATGCGTCCATGAAAAAAGCCTGTGATTTGATGGAAATAATGCATCTACCTTGTTTTACGCACACAATCAATCTACTGTTTCAGGAACTACTTAAGTCAGAATCATTGTCACCTCTGCTGAGCAAGTGCAAAAGGATTGTCGCATTTTTTAAGAGCAGCGCAATTGCTAATGAGAAGCTGAAAGAGGTGCAAGATTGTGATGAACCATATGGGCTAATCCAAGAGGTGCCAACGCGTTAGAACAGCGCATTTATTATTATTGAGCGCATAATACTTGTAAAAGAAGCGATTGCTGCGGTATCAGCGGATGAATTTCAAGTTTTAAAAGAAGTATGCCGCATTTTATCACCTTTTTATAAAGCTACAAAACAGGTATCGGCGGCGAACAAAACCGTAACAGTTTCATTAATAATTCCTATCATTTGCGAATTGCACGAGCAGCTGAACGTGGTAAGTTCAGGAGCGACTACAAAAAGAACAGCGTTGAATCTTTGTTCTATATTAAAAGAACGGTTGCCTGAGCGATTTTCTGCTTATGAAAGCAGAACGGTTACTCGTCTTGCTACTCTGGTGGACCCAAGGTTCAAAAAACAGGGTTTTTTGTCTGCGTCTAACGCCGAGCAAGCTGCAAATTTTGAACAGGAAATATTTTCCCACTTCAGAACACATGCTCCACCACAATCTCTAACACCACCCGCAACACCAAACTGTGAAGGCAAAAAAAATAAAGTTTTTACATTTCTGGCAAACAAAATATCACATGTCTACACCAACAGTTCTGACGCAATTGTATTGATGAGGCAGTATATTGGGCAAAACATTGCACCAGAGGAAACTGATCCTGTTTCACTTTGGAAGGTAATATATATTTAAATGTCTTCTTATATAAATTTAAAATTAATAATCATTTATTTCGCAGGAACAAGCTGCTATGAGCGCTTTGCAACATGTGGCGAAAAAGTTTCTTTGCGTGCCAGCTACCTCGACTGAGTCTGAATGGGCCTTTAGCAAAGCTGGCCAAATTATTTCGCATCGAAGATGCCGGCTAAAACCAAAAATAGTTAATATGTTGATGTTTCTCAACAAAAATATGAATTTATAATGTCAAGGATTTCATATCTTAAAAAAAACACACTGAAGCGGCAATATAAACTGTTGTTAATATATTTTATAAATTTGTTTGTTACTTATATTAATATAATGTACATATATAATCGGAAATACGCACTGAAGCGAATATATTAAAGTTTATTTAAATTTAAAAATACAAATTTGCTTATTTTTCAAAACACCATCGAAAATGGTATTCCAACTTTGCATTGCAAAATTTTGTTTGGAAAATCGATTATAGTCGATTTTTTCAGGGGGAAAATCGAAATAATCGATTTTTCCAACCATCGATGGTTTGACACCTCTAGCAACAAGTGTAGTGTGTGCAATTTTTTAATTGATCACAGAACTAAGAAAAATTCCATTTATGCTCATTCGACCATTAGACCTGCTTTTTTCTAGTTCTTTGCAGAACATGACTCAAAATATGTAGTATATTTTCATTCACCTCACAAACGAAAAATCTCGTTATGCACAATTCCCGCACGCATCTTTTTGAGCGTTTCGCGTCACTCACGATTCACGCACGATTTAAGAATGCGTCACGAATGATCCGGCACGGTAAAAATGCATCTACTAAAAATTGATTTAGCAAAATACAACTCAGCTACACAGAGAAAACAAAATTGGCTGCACGGCGCGTGTAGAAACGTCAAAGCTGTTAAATTGCACACGCCAAATTACGAATTCAGAAAGCTACACGCCACTGTGCAGAAAAGCTACACGTAACGTGTAGGATTTCAATATTCAAAACGCTTCGTGTAGAAAAGCTAAATGCACAAAATTAGAAAATCAGCTTATTTCCAAATAACTTCTACATTTTTCATGCAGCAAATCTGAATACCACACGAACGTTTAGGTTTTCTACATGCGGCGTGTGGATATTGAAATCCTACACGCGCGTGTGTAAATTCTAAACGAAAAATGTAGCTCTAAATCAAGGCCTATACTCAGATGAAATAAAAATTTAGTTCGGCACGATGCTTCACATAAATAGAAACAATTTTGAACAGTTTGAAATCTGATTGCTTTTGAACGGCAGTCCTATTCATATGAAATATAGTGCCGAACTAAATATTTATCTCATCTGAGTATATGCCTTCTAGTTTAGTTTCGTTTATTTGCTCTTCCTAATGCTACAAGAATTTCTTATAATTTAGTGCATTAGTCACATGTGATTCCATTAAATAAATAATACATACATAAAACTTATCTTACAAGCTAACAATAATTTACCTTACTATTAAAGATTTTTAAATTTTTATTATTAAGTATTTTGTCTTTGAAAGTGGTTAAATAGTTCTATTTTGAATTGCGTTCCGTTTCTTATTATACCCTTGCAAAGGGTATTATAATTTTGCCCAGAAGTTTGCAACGCATAGAAATATTCATTTCCGACCCCATAAACTATATATATTCTTGATCAGGGCGACGAGCTGAGTCGATTGAGCTTTGTCCGTCCGTCTGTCTGTCCGTCTGTCTGTCCGTCTGTCTGTCCGTCTGTTTCTACGCAAACTAGTCTCTCAGTTTAAAAGCTAACGAGCTGAAATTTTGCACAGAGTCTTCTTTTTACTGCACGCTGCTAATATGTCGGAACCGACCGGATCGGATGACAATATCTTATAGCTGCCATAGGAACCATCGGTCAAAAAATGGGTCTTAGTGAAAAAAACTTTTTTGTTTTCAATGTTAGCGGCCTTAAACTCGGCCATTGTTAATATTATATGCTTTCAAACAGATTTGCAAATTTTGGTCAAGATCGGATGACTATATCTTATAGCTGTCATAGGAACAATAGGTCGGAAAATGGGTCTTAGTAGAAAAAAATGTTTTGTTTTCAATACTAGCGTCATAAAACTCGGCGAAAATAAATATTATATGCTTTCAAACAGATTTGCAAATTTTTGTCAAAATCGGATGACTATATCTTATAGCTGCCATAGGACCGATCGGTCGGAAAATGGGTCTTAGTGAAAAAAACTTTTTTGTTTTTAAGTAAATCGTTCTTAAAGTCGGTGATTCTTAATATTAAACGCTTTCAAACTAATTTGAAAAAGTTGATCGACATCGGGTGACTATATCTTATGGTTGCCATAGGACCGATCGGTCGGAAAATGAGTCTTAGTGAGGAAAACTTTTCTGTTTTCAATTTTATCTTTCTTAATCTTCGCGATTGTTAATTTGATATGTTTTCAAAAAGATTCGCAAAATTTGGTCGAAATCAGATGTTTATCTGTCGGAAAATGAAATTTAGTTAAAATTTTTTTAGATTTTTATGTAATCGTTCTTAAGCCCTGACATTTCAAAAACAGCATTTGCAAGGGTATAAAAACTTCGGCACAGACGAAGTTAGCTTGGCCTTCTCGTTTTCTTAATGTCATGAGGTAGTTCATTCCAGCAGCGAGCAGCGAACACGTAAAATTGCTTCTCCGAGTTCGAAAATCTTGTTCTTGGACAAATTAGATTTTTGGTCCGTGAGGATGTTACAAACTGCAATTTGTCAAACAGATATGGTGGCTGTCTTTTTTAATATTATATATCTGGCTATGGAATTAAAGGCCACTCGTAATCTATTAAAGCTGCTTGAGTCGCTGTGCGCAAATAACTCCAAACCATAGAATAAAATAGGGATCAGGCACGACTTTGCAATTAGTAGTCTGAGTTCTTGGGGTATATCCATCTGCGTTAATGACAGCTGCCTGAGCATATCATATGTTTTTCCTGTGGCTTTGGCTATGTGTTCGCTCCATGTGAGAGTATTATTAATAGTAACACCAAGGTTGGTAGCGCTGCTAACATACTCTAATGGTGTATCCCCAATGGTAAGCTCAGTCAACTGTCTGGTGTATATGGAATTTTTTGTAAATAGTCAAACATTTTGATTTAGAGGCATTCAAACCCAGACCATTCGCTTGTGCCCATCTGCGGACTATCGAAAGTTTTTCATTGCACTGCCTAACACACAAATCAATTTCACATAACGGTCAAGTACATATGGTACAATACAGTTCAACAAACAATCAGGCAGGTCATTAATATATACAGAGAACAGAAATGGTCCAAGTACTGAGCCTTGTGGGACACCGTGAGCTATAGGTAGCATGTTCGACGTTCTCTTCCAGGAGACTACTGCTTGCATTCTATTCGACAAGTACGATTTTATGAGATTGGTTGCAGTAGAGGAGATATTGTATAATTGTTCCAGCTTGGCACCAAGTATGTTATGATCTACTGTGTCAAAGACTTTGCTAAAATCTAGAAGCGTCAGTAGTGTAATATTGTTTTCGTCCATTTGTCATCAGTGATGCTTAGGAGTGCTGTTGTGCAACTTCTATGTCTTTTGAAACCAGATTGTTTCTCGCTCATGAGTGCATTAGTGGCAAAGAATTCTTGTTGCTGCGTTGCAAGTACCTGCTCAAAGGCCCTCGAGAGGAACGGAAGGATTGAAATTAGCCGAAACGTGTCTTTCAATTTTGGGATTGGAAGTATCTTGCCCAATTTCCATGAGTCAGGGAAAGTAGAAGAGGTGATTGCAGTATTGAAGATGTGCGTAATGTGGTTTAGCAACAATCGCAGAAGTATTTTTAAAAACTTAGGATTTAGCTCATCCAGCCCCACGGCATTCGATTTTATTTTCAAAATACTAGAAAGGACGTCACAAGTACGAACACACATAAAGCTAAAACTATTATCACAGCGAAGTGCAGCATTCAGGTACATGTTATTAGTTGGAGCTGGTCTATTTATTTAAACAAATTTATGATTTAAAGCATTCACATCTAGGTTGTTGTCAAGTTGGTGGTTTGGTTTCAGTACTGAATTCTTACATTTTTCGTTTAGAAAAGTGATCTCCACACGCGACGTGTAGGTTTTCTGCACGCCACGTGTAGCTTTCTCATTTCAACACGTGGCGTGTAGCTTTTTTCTGCACAAACGTGTATAATTACAATTGCTGAATGCTACATGTTGGAAATCTACACGGAGCGTGTACAAATTTCATTCCCCTATATAAATGATGAGACCACTGAATTCGAACTTAAGAATTACAAGCAAGCAAAAATTGGTGTATGTTTTCAATACAAGTACATCTTACTCAATACAAGTAACACACTAGATGCCTTGCCTCACAGGCGCTGCGTAGCTCAGCCGTCTAAGGCGTCGTTCCAAACGTGTTTTCCAGTCCAAGGGCCCCGAGTTCAAATCACCCCACAGAGTAAGTAAAAAAAATATATAAATTTGTTTAATGTGATATTTTTCAGAACCAAACTTAGTGGGTGGGGCATGCGTATAGCGAAATAATTGAGCTTTCAAGATAGTAGCCGCAGCGCGCGCTCGCATATAAACAAAAATAAATAAATAACAAGAAAGAAAGTCGGCCAAACCCGACTATAAAACATACTCTGCACCCTTAATGTCGCAGCTCGCATTTGCATCAAATCTGTGGGAGATATGACGTTTTTTCCAAATTGCGGGGGCCGGAGGGGGCGTGGCAAAAATTGAAAATAAACTTGATCTGCCTGCAGGTACAAGAAATATATGTCCCATACATGTCAAACCTCTATCTCTTACCATCTCTGATGGACGGACAGACAGACAGACGGACAGGCGGACAGACGGACATGGCTATATCGACTCGGCTGTTGATGCTGATAAAGAATATATATACTTTATAGGGTCGGGGATGATTCCTTCTGGCTGTTACATACTTTTGCACAAACTTAATATACTCTGTGTACCTTTGGTACAGAGTATAAAAAGTGCGCAGTCCTTTTTTTTTTTTTTTTGAAGTAAGTGAAAATTTAGCATTTCTACACGTATTGACTGGGATTTTCAACCCATAACGTTTGTGTAGCTTTTCACACACACACACTCACACGCCCCTAAGCCGCCATGTTTTTTTCCACGATATCGAATTTGGCGATTTTCGATTTGCGGATCAATTACCAGGACTTATGCCTTTATAACAGGACAACTGACGACTTTGCTGGCGCCTCAAAAATGCAACTGATCGTCTACAGCAGAGATGGGCATGCACACATATCGACACACTTTTCACACGCATACAAGCACAATTTGCGTGCGCCCCATTCGTGTTCTATAAATAGCTTTCAATGCTTATAGCGTACGTGTGATTTTGTGCAGTCGGCCGCGGCAGAGCTCCTATGCACACGAGGCAGCGCGCTGCCTCGTGTGCATTGGAGCTTTGCGACGCACCCATCTCTGGTCTACAGTAAATAGAGCTCCGACACAAACAAAGAAGTCGACTCACTGCTGAACCACTCTTTTCAGCTGCCATAATAATCACATCTTACTCTAAATAACCAGTCTTCTCACCAAATTTTAAGTTCGTAGCTAACACATTGGCTTTGAACCAATTTTGACCCGTTTAAAACTGGTTCAGAGTCGGTTTTAAGCCAGGTAAATGTCTCATTTTATGAATTTTAAGTTCATATTGCTAATAATTTTTAAGAAATGAGTTGAATGAGTCCTTATTACCCATCAACAGACCAACTTACGAGTCTCTGGCTTACAAAATTTTTCAGTTATGGCTCTGAACCACTGTGAAATGAACTTAAACCAGTTGGTTGGTTCACTGAATTGGGAAGCGATGATTTAGTTAAATTTTCGTTTCCTTTATCAGCAGTTAGAGCCATTACCTGCCACTCGCTAGCTTAGAAATTGAAATGGGTCACTAAAATCACTATAAGGTCGCACACGCAAACGAGTTTAGTTGAGCTTGACAACCTAAAACTTCTTTGGATCACGGTCGCCACATGGCACACGATCAAGCACGTCCAACATATTTGCACATCTTCATATTATCATAGATGTCCTTTCGATTCCACTTTTTGCCCTGCCTATGTGGCAGGTGTGGGTGTGGGTGTGGGTGAGGCTGTGGCTGAGGGCGTTGCTCCAAAAGCCAAGTGCAGCAATGTGCACTAATTTCATTGCTGAGTGCTTTTAGCGGAGGGGCGTGCTTCGCGGCGCTTGCGGAAAAACTTCAAATGGCAAAAAGAGGAAAAAAGATGTCAACAGCACCAATTAGTTTGAAAAATTGGCATAAATGAAGCCCGAAGCAGGTGGGCAGGTGGGCAGAGGGGGGTGGCACAAGTGGCTGCCATGTTGTAAATAAATGTAGTGCCACTCGAATTCAAATTATGGGACCCTCCTAATGAGAAAGCGCTCGAGATGTGTAGGGGAGAGGTAGGGCGAAGCGAGAGAGAGATGTGTGGGCAGCAATCAAACGACAATTCCTGAATGGACCCAGCCAAGTCCTCCATCAGCTCGAAATCAAGTGGCGCTGCTGCTGGGTTCGTCGTTGGTCATTAATTAAAATACACAAAATTCTGGCATTCTCTCTGGGGTCGTTGGGGTCACCTATTTCCTCTTCGGGGGGGTTTTTTTTTTTTTTAATTACGAGACTTTTTCTCGTTTCGTTTTTTCTTTTTGGGTCCACTTCAGTACAAATGAAATTTCACTCCCACATTCCGCTTCCACTTCAGAGCTAAAGCCCAACAAATGCCAAAATGGCTGACATCTTGTGCCAAGGGTGGCGCTGAGCGGGGGGGTGGGGGAGTCACCCTAATTAATTCACCCTCCACGCAAACACAAAGGCAGCCATTTAGGGCTCAAGTAGTTGGACAATTTCGAACGCCTATCCAGGGAAATTAATTTCGCAGGCGCTTTTAATCAAATGCTGGCACATGTGTCATGGATATGCCATTCCCAGGAGTTAGATCAACCAACCAACCAACCACCAAACAGTCGACCATTTAGGGGGAGGGACTCAACGGCCATTGACGGCATTCAAACAGACAAGGAGTTGAGCCAAGTGGAAAAATAATGAAAACATTCGACGATAATGACGATGTTGGTTGAGGATGAGGATGAGGATGAGGATGAGGATGACGACGACAACAACTTTGTTGACGACAACGACGAACCCTTGAAATCGATATGCGGAGTGGAGAGCGCGGAGTGTCGAGTGCGCCGAGTCCTTTATCAATAAACAGAAAAAAAAAAAAAAGCGCTAAGCTGACGTTAGGAAGTTTCATTCGCTTTTGCAACCCCCACGGCAGACAGCATCATCTCATCCAGCAAACCACCCGGCAGCCGGCACCCAGCACCCCAGCAACGGAAGTTGTCGATAGGCTTCAAGGAAGTAGACACTTTTTTTTTTGTGTCAGGCTAAACACTAGAGAGTTAGGGTAGAGCGAGCGCATAACTTTGGATTCTACTAGGATTGGGGGGAATACAAGCAACGCGACTCTGTGACGCAAAAAGCGATCAAAGTACAAAAAATTCAGCAAAAAACTATAAGCTAAACAGAATAAGGCCAAGACGCCTTTCAGTTAGCCTTATTTTACCACAAATAGAGTTCATATACCTTGGCGTTATCTTTCATAATATTAAAACTATCATCAAATGGGCATTGTTCATCATGCTTCAACCCAGTAACAAAATGGTGTACGAGTAACACTTTAAGTCTTGGACTGTATCACAGTACTGCACTTATTGCTTGTCTATTTTTGCTTTCATCTGCTGGGAACTGCTAAATGCAATGATTGTATGGAGAGACAGTTGGCAATCCAATGCTTTCTTCAGCGAAAAGCCTACTGAAGAGTCGTTAGGGATAACGATGAAACAGTTCTGTATAGGCAACCAGCTCTTTTTGGTGGTACAATGCATAAGTTGTTTACTGCTGTGAACAAACGCAACTTTTTCGGACCTAGAGCCAGCTAAACTCACTAATTAAACATTAGAAAGGTCGCCAAATAAATGACAAAAGTACTTTATATCAATAAGGGCTGCAAACCGGTTTTGACCGGAACCGGAAACTCTGAGTTTTCGACTCTGAGTATCGATATATAGATAATTAATATAGATAGACAAATATCATTATCGCATATTTTTCCAAGGCTATATATCGGAAATCGAATATTTTTTGGTGATATTTTTGTTTTCGCGTTCGCTGACACTAATGCGAATTACTGTTTCTTGTGCTCTGGACATGTAAAGCAAAATGTTTAAAAGTTATTTTATTAAAATTGATGCACATTTTATGTGTTTTGCTGTCGTTACAGTCGCGTCCTTTGAGTGTCGACCAACCAGGTAGATGAACTAAGTAGTTCATTGTCAAACAGGCAATTAATTTGCTCAAATTTTGATGCAAATTTTTGTAAAATGGGCGAAATTAGCTAACTTTTCGTTCCAATTTGATCAAATTATTTCCATATTATAGATTTTTAGCCATTATTTGGCTGTGTGAACATATGTAGCTATAAGCTAAGGTTCCACAGGCAAATAATTTGGGCAAATTTTGTGAAATAGGCAAAATTAGCTAACTTTTCGCTATCCATTGGTCCATATTTGATCAAATTATTTGCGTATAGAACCATAGTTATAGTTTCAAGTCCTGCAAAATCTGCAATTATGGCTATTTAGACAAATTTTCATCAAAAGGGCAAATTATTTGCCTACTATTTTTCTACTTTCTATGTTATACGGAATAATTAACAATCTTTGCGGGTCTGTGATACAGCTATTAAGCTTAAAGTTCTAAAACTCGTTATCGATGTCAGCAGGGTTAAAGAAAATGAACCTATTCCTAAATTCCGAGAAGTGCTAGAAAAATTGTCTATCGATACCTCAGTGAGTCGAGTTCAACAACCCTTGAGGCGAGCTCCTATGTGATTGGAGGGAAAGATAAACGACAAACTTTATAAACTGCCACAGAAAAACATTATTGAACCAGTGGTCCATGTGTGTGGATAACATCAATGGTAATTGCATTCAAGGATAAAAGGGAACATCCGACTCTGTAAGGGAATATTATTATATGCCAAATGTTTGATTTGTTTAAAAGAAGCGATATACTTTTCGCGACTCGATTTGAAAAATGCATACCACCTGTTCGAACTTTCAGAAGACAGTCGAGAAAAAACTTCGTTTATAACACATTGCGGAATATTCAGGTATAAACGGTTGATGTTTGGAATAAGTTCGGCCCCCGATATTTTTCAAACATTAATGGAAGAGATATTAGCACCGTTTTCGAACGCGATGAACTATATAGATGATTTCTTAGTTTTTGTAAAGGATCTAAAAGAGTACGATGATACGCTGGAGAAGGTGAAAGGGACTTTTAGGGAACTGAATGTGTTGTTGAATGAAAACAAGTGCTTAGTAAGAACCCAGAAGTTAACGTTCCTTGGTCATATTTGATCGGATAAGGGGGTTGAGGTAGACCACGAGAAGACCAAAATAGTGACTTCGAGAACGAGACAAGGACTAGAAAAGGAAGGGACGTACATATTGGAGTGGGCGATAAGGTGTTGTTAAAGAATGTAAAAGAATGTAACTTTTGATTCAACTGTGTATGAAGTCATCAGTCGCGAAAGGAAACGTATAAGCATAACTATTAATTATTTGAATTGAGTTCTGTTTCCAAAATGTCAAAATAATCGTCGGGAACAGTGGATACAATGTCTGACTCTTCCGCAATTAATCATCTCGCAAACAAAGGAGAGTTGTAGTAATTGAGTGGGCTATGGGCAACCCACTTAAAGATATTCAGGAGTGTTCTCAATTTCACTATTTTTTGAAAAGTAAATCGAACGCAATTCCGCTTTGCTTTCGTTTTTGTGTTCTCAATTTCAATTGAAATTGGCACTAGATACGTAATAGCCTATTCACATTGGGCTACATCGAACATCCACCATCCATTGCCTGAATGTGCCGTAAGGTTTTGCCGTGCCGAAATTTTCTCATCCATTTCAACATCCACGGTGGATGTTCCTATATCACAATGTTCGATTACGTTTTCATCCGATAAATTTCAGATGCAACAATAAAAAATTTTCATTCACTGTGCAAAAATTGGTATTCACCTCGAATATGTAAACAATGATTGGCAAGATAAAAAAAGAAGAAAAATGTCGGAATCAGCAGCACGTATGTTTAATAAATATATTTGTTATATTTGTATAGTTTTAACATTTTTATTCCTTGAAGCCGGTAAAAAATCAACCACCAGCAGAGTGAAGTGGTCTGAGGCGATGGAGAACCATCTCATTGACCTGTGGCAGGAAAATATTGCGGACTTGCGAGGGGACCGGAAGAACTCCCATGTCTACATGGAGATGGCCCAGTCCATGAAGAATGGCGGGATGGACATTTCGTGGTCGGATGTTCGAACGAAGGATGACAACTTGACCAAAAAGTACAAGTAAGTATTTTACTTGACTACGAATAATTTGCAAATATTCACTTGTTAATTTTAATTTTACAGAATACAAAAAAATAAAGCGGGTCCAAGCGGAGGGGCGCCGTCAACGTGGCTCCACTACTAAAAGTTGCACTCCTTCTTGGGGTGTTATCGCATTCAAAAATATGGAAAAAAAACGACTTGGATAATGAGAGTAAGTTTCATCAAATATTTTGATTCTCTCCACAATATTAATATAATGCGTTGGTTGCAGATGTGGAAGAATACTTCGCAGTTGTAATCGAGATGGACCCTGATTTGGCTATCTGCAGTTCCAACTCAATGATAGCCACCAGTGCTCCCCCAGCAAAGCGAAGTAAAGCTAATTCCCAAGCCGAGCTTGTGGAAACAGCTCGCGAGAGGCTGCAAAAGCAGCATCAAAAATCTCAAAACGAGATCCTGCAGCAAATAGCGAATAGCCAAGACACATTCCAGTCGGCATTGCTGTAGTTCTTACGGGAGTCAAAGGAGTAGAATGGTTTTATGTAAGATATTTTGCTAAAAATAGAATAAAAGAATAAAATAAAATGTTAAGTTAATGTTTTTATTGGCTTCCGTTCACACAATAGTTTGCTATAGCACATCTGATCTGTTCTGCTGACGGGCTAAAATCTGCAGAAGTCTTGTCCCGATGTGGTTGTTCCCGGACTTCACTTAAAGCGATCCTCCAATTTTCATTGATTTGGCTATTGCGATTATTCAACATGTTGTGCAATATGCAGCAGGCCATTATTATGGCACTATTATTTTCTATGTGGCTATCTAGACCCTTGCCAATTCGCCGAAGTCGTGCTTTCAAGTGGCCAAAAGCATTCTCGCAAAAGGTCGACTGCTCCACCCTGAAACTTTCCTTAAAAAATTCCTCGTTGTTTTCTGGTACATCCTTCTCCCAAAAATTCCCGAATCGCTTCTAAAAATATGTATAATTACATTTGTTACAATTTGTACACCTTTGCACATGAATCAGCTGATTGCCAATGGATGGTGGATGTTGAATGTTGCTAGTGTGAATCGGTGTTTCATATCTTTCAAAAATCCCAATTTAAGACTTAAATGCAAATCCAATTTCACTAACAATTTCTTAGTGGATCACAAAATTGGTGACAACTCACTATTCTGTATTTCTAGCAACTGTACGAGTGCGTATCACCGACCATCAAGCAAAGCTTTTTAAAACGAAAAACTTTTTCGCTTTGGTGTTGCGAGAACACGAATTAATTCCACTTTCGAAAAGTTGCCGTGAAAGTGGAATTGAGAACATGCCTGTTTGTAATGTTTTATGTCTGATTCTGGATACAGTTAGGCTGCCTTCACACTGTTTAATACATGAGTAGACATCGGATTATATGTACTTTTATAAATGAAGGTTGATTGAGGTGAAAATTTGGATTTATACTAATTAAATAACGCACTTTCCATTGGAAACTGCATATTCAAAATAATAATAATTTTTTAGATATTATGTTCAAATGAAAAATTCATGAAATTTTTAGAACAAGAGCGTTTTCTTCATCGCTATCGGAATCTAAATCTATATAATCCGCCTGAGAAATGCTTTTTTGATTTTTACTTTAGCTGGAAGAGATTTTTTTTTTGGTTTCCATTCAAATACAGACTGGATATTAATGGATTGGAAGAATCCATTGCCCTATGAAAAACATCGGACACGTTGTTCAGTCTGGTAGTAGTTTGGGCAAGTTATCTTCTATGGTCCTTGTAGTACTTGCTTTGAGCTATTACAGCATTTTCTCCTAGACATCCTACCGGAACTGGTTTGTTGTTGGAGATCCATGATCTGATCTATTGTGCCCCCCATATTTAGTTTACAACCCTCCTAGCACCCCCATTTCCTGTACGAATAGGATTTTCAGGATTTTCGTGGGTTTCGGGTTACTTATCCTGTTGGGGCGTAAGCTGTGTTCCCCAAATCTGTTGAATCTGCACCTCTCTAGAGCAGCGCAGTGGGCTAATATATGTTCTGAGGACTCCTTCTTCTCTTTACAGTATCTACATAGTTGGGTGTTTACTATTCACAGCTTAAACAGTGGCCCGTGTAGAGCCCTGTCAGGATCTTGAGGGCATTCTTTCATTATTGGATTAATTTCTGGAACCTTTTCAGGTTGTGGCCCACTATTAATGCTTTTGGTGTTTACCCTGGAGGCTGTTCTAAGCGTATTCTCTTCTTTTCTAAGGAGCTCCCTAAGGGTGTGTTGGCCTATACCACAGTATGGTATAGGTCCAACCATTGCAGTGCCAGTTTGTCGGCCATTTCGTTTCCGGGCATGGTTTTGTGTCCCAGTATCCAGCGTAGGATCAGATTGTTCCTGCTGCCTAGTTGGTCCAGTTTGTTCTTGGTCTCTAAGACTAGCTTAGAGGTGAACTCGCATTGAGCGCTGCTTGGATATCCGAAAGGATATCTATTTCTCTATTATGGTAATTTTTCCCCATATTGAGGTCTGCCATTCTCCCATTGACTTAAAACTTTTCGTTCCAGGTCCTGCTACCCCAAGTTCAGCTCCTTGGGCTGTCAAAGACCCATCTGTGTACCACTGAATTGTGTGTGGTTGCATTTTATATGTCTCTTCTAGTGAGATCGAATCTCTCTTATTAGTTTTGTTTACAGTGAAGTTCCTGTCGAAGTGGAACTCTCTGGGTTGAAGGATTATAGGGATTTGCTTCTCCAATTTCTCAGAATCCCTCAGGCTTACTATGTAGTTCCTGCCTACTGCTGCTTCTGCTGTCAGTCTGATCAATGTGGCTTTTTTCATCATCAAGCAGATGGTGAAGATTTGCTCAGCTCAGGTATAGTATGTGTGGTGCCAGTCCTCAAGATTTTCCGGCTATGCTCCTGAATGTGTATAGTGCCAAAGTACACTTACTGAGTGTATACTCTATGTGCTTGTCAAATCTTAACCTGTTATCGCAGAGGACGCCTCGCACCAATCGGACGTCACTTTCAGTCCCCTTTGGACTATGTCACATAGGGTTTCATCGTACTTTCCTTTTGCAAACATAACGATGTCATCTGCGTATCCCTGGCATTGTATGCCCTGGGAAGCGAGTCTTTCTAAGAGTTCATCCACAGGTAGGCTCCGCAACAGTGGGGAGAGTACTCCTCCCTGAGGGCATACTATAGTTGTGGCTACTGTGATGGATTTCCCAGCTTCCACTATAGAGGCTTCCCTGCATCGCAGAAGTGAATCTATCCATCTGCCTATTGTGGTGTTTATTCATCTTCTGATTGGGGCATTCTTGACAGCATTATGGAATGTGTTATCAAATGCTCCCTCAATGTTTAGGAAGGCGCAAAGAGCCAACGGAACTAATGAGGAGTTCATTTTTTGTCAGCCATATTACAT
This sequence comes from Lordiphosa magnipectinata, assembly GCA_037044535.1. Lineage (NCBI taxonomy): Eukaryota > Metazoa > Arthropoda > Insecta > Diptera > Drosophilidae > Lordiphosa > Lordiphosa magnipectinata. Next base: position 56,746 of record JBAMBO010002309.1, on the reverse strand, counting down.
AACTAAGGTCTTTATATGCTCTTGATGCACTTACTGACGCCTTGTTCATGTGTTGCATGCTGTGTTGCATTGTGATCAATCCAATCTGAATGCGAGTGGTTGTCTTTGAGTGATATGCCAACATACACGAACATTTCACCAAGTCTCGCACCCCAAATTATTTCCCATAATTTTCTCAGCCAGGATATGCGGGAATCTAGAATTTTCATACTCAAATCATATTCTTGACAGGTACTTAAGATGAAGTGTTTGACTGTAGATGTGTCCATCTTCTAGCAATGCGTCAATTTCCAATATGTAGTTCGGTGTGCTATTACTTTAGTTCTCCACCCCAGACTTGAGCTTCATAGCACTGTACCGATCTGCTAACTGAGTTAAAGATTTTTCATTTAGATACTAGGTTCACTGTTCCTTTGTTGATGAAATTCGCCCACACCGAGTTTATACTCGCCTTTGCTTCTTTTGTACTGGCTGCCAAATGCTTCTCAAAGCTCATTGTAGGTGTCAGGATAACCCCAAGGTATTTGTACTTTGGTACCACCTTTAACTGTTCCTCCTAAAACGTACAGTTCTTCGATGCCTCCAGTCTACCGCCATTTCAAACACCATAATCAGGCCAAAGAAGAAGATGTAGAAGAAACTTAAGGGCATCTTGGGAGTGGACTTGGGATTTCAAGAAGAGTCACATAAATGACACATTTGCGAAAAAAGTAAAGTGTAACAAATTTTATCATTTGGACGTGTTGCTCATTTTTGGAACTTGTCAAGGTAATTTGGAAAAAACTAAAGCTATGTGTAAGCTAAATCTAGATTGATTGCTGTAAACTTAAGTTATCAATTTCCAACTGGAAGCTGGGGTACTGGCGAGTGTCTAGCAAAACTTCCCCCAAGACTTCAAAATCCTATCAATTGCAATTGCCTATTGCCGAATTGATGTGTGTGTGAATGAAGCACTGTCAGTTTCAAGTCCTTCAGAGTCCTAGAGGTCTGGTATCTGCCGCCATGCCTGCCTGTCTGTGGCATACACTTCGCCTCCTGCTGCTACCCGCTACACCTACCGCTCCCAGCTTCCGCTCCGCAGAATCGCACTAACAGGGCAAAGGCACGTAAAATGTTTTGTCGTTTGTAATCTATTTACACAAAAAGCGATCCCTTCCACTCGCCAATTTCAAGAGCAGCTAAACAAGAAGCGCACACACACGCATCTCAAATAGGCATGGGTGACATTTCGGGACAAATCCGGTGTATACACACACACACACACACACACTCGCACTCGCCAAATTTTTGCCCCCCGGGCGCGTTGAGTGGAGGTGTAGGTGGAGGTGGAGCTGCAGCTGGAGCTGAATGTACTCCATCTGCTGTGTGTCATCTTCACTACTCTGCATGTCTGTTGGCACAGGCCAAGGGAACAAAACGACAACAACAACAACAACAACGACGGCAGAAAGAAGAAAGAAAAAAGTTGTGTGCTTTTTTTTTTTTATCTTTTTGGTCGACGTTTACCTTGGGCAGCCTTTTATTCGCATTTGGTTGTTGTATTCATTACTATTTTTTTTGGTTTTTTTCCTTTTTTTTATGCTCTTGCCATGAAGCGTTGGCTAATCACACCCAGAACCCAGGCAAAAGAGACCCAGCATACGCACAGTGGAAGCAATTGTGCAGCGAGCAAGTAGAATTATTTGCTAAGGGTTGTCTGTATAAGCTGTTTTAAGGGAATTTGACCAATTGCACTTCCTTTTATGCTTCTTTCTTTTTATCTTCCAATTGTTCTTCCTTTCTTTTCTTCTGAAGCTCCAACACTCTTTCCTTCTCTCGTTCCACCTTCTTTCTTCGAACTTTAGTGGTTTCTTTACGGCTTTCTCTTATTCTGCCTTTTTTTCTTTCGATTCTTCTTGTTTTGTTTGAACTTTTTGTCTATACTTTTCTCTTTATTTGCTTCTTCCTGTTTTTGCTCTTTAAACCTTTTTTCATCGAAATTTTCTTCATATTTTTTCTTCTTCTTGTACCTATTAGCTCTGTCCTTTCTTCTTCCCATTTTCTCTGGTTCCACATTTTTCTTTAATCTTTTATTCCGTTCTTTGTTCTTCCTATTCTTCTCTCGTTTTAGCTGAATTTATGCGAACTTGAAGGAATCTTTTCTACTTTCTTTTCTTCTTTTTTTTTGCATTTCTCATTCCACCTTATTTGCTTTTGAATTTTTTTAAATTCTTTTCTTCTTCCTTTTCTTTCCTCTTTTCTTCTTTATTCTCTACTTCCTTTTTTACTTTCGTTTCACCTTCTTTAATTATAACATTTTTTCTTTCTTTCTTCTACTTATTCTTCTCTCAATCCACCTTCTTTTCTGCGTACTTCTTTTCTTGTTCCACCTTTCAATAGTCAAACTTTTCTTTCTGCTTTTCTTTTTACTTTTCTTTCTCCCACTCATCTCTTGTTCCACCTTCTTTTCCAGGAAATATTCTTCCTTCAGTTCTTACATATTTGCTTCTTCCAATTATTCCCTAGTTTTACTTGTTCCAAGCCTTTTTGCTTATTTGCTTATTTGTTTCTTCTTATTCTTTACTGACTCCACCTACTTTTTTGCTTTATTCTCTTCGCTTGTTCCACCTTCTTTTCTTTGCGCTGTTCTTTCTGCATTTTTTTTTAAATTTTCTACTTCCTTTGCTTCTTTCTTTCATCTAATTCTTCTCTTATTCCACCTTTATTTCTGCTTTCTTCTCTTGCTTCCCTTGTTTTCTGCTTACTTCTCTTTCTTCTTTTCTTTTTATACCCTTGTAGAGGGTATATTAAAATTGTCCAGATGCTTGTAACGCATAGAAGGAAGTACCGACCACACAAAGTATATTTATTCTTGATCAGCATGACGAGCTGAGTTGATATAGCCATGTCCGGCTATCTCCTCCGTCAGTTTTAAAGCTATCTTAACCAAACTTTGAACGAAGCCTTTTGGTACAAATACGCTGCACATTTGTCGGAATCGGCCGGATCGGATGACTATATCATATAGCTGCCATAGGAACCATTGGTCGAAAAAGTGGTTTAGCTAGAAAAACTTTTTTGTCTTCAACGCAAACGTCTCCAATCCTCGTATTTCTAAGTTCTCTATGCTTTTACATAATTCCACCAAGTTTTATGAAAATCTGACAACTATATAGTATAGCTGCCATACAAAAGATATGTCTGAGATAAAGTCTTAGTAGGAAAAACTTTTTTGTTTTCATTGCTATCACTCCCAAACTTGTCAATAATCAATATTATATGCTACTGCACACTTCCACCAAGTTTGATCAAAATCAGATGACTATAGCATATAGCTGCCATAGGAACTATCAATCGAAAAAGTAGTTCTAGTGAGAAAAACTTTTTTGTTTTCAATGGTAGCGTCTTTATACCTTCCAGTTGTGAATATTATCAGTTTTCACACAATTTTGGGGAGTTCGGTCAAAATCGGATTGCCATATAACAAACTGGGAAGCAAATGCTCAAAGTAATGGCGCTATCATGCTACAAGGGTATATAACAGCGATGCCCAGTCGTATGCGTTGGGTTTGGGTACGTTTTGTTATTGTATTTGCACGGAACATAGGAAATCAATGATCGTATACATGCAGGGCTCGAGGCATACGAAGCGAGGCATACATGCTAACGATTTCGTGTGTATGCGACGCGTAGAACAAAAACCGGTTTTGTTCTCTCGATTGGTGTTTGCGAGCGCAAGCAAACTGACCAACAACAATTTCATTATTGGTATTGGTGCTTATCTTTGTGAGTATTGGTGAGTGCTCTGTCGTTTGCTGCTTTTGGGCATGCCTGGTATATAACATTCGGTCGAGCCGAAGTTAACTTTCCTCTATTTTTACTATTCTTTTCTCGTTCCACCTTCCTTTGTTTAAACTTTTCTTGCTATATATCTTCTTACTTTTCTTCTTCTACTCGTCTCTTGTTCCAACTTATTTTCTTTGAGTTGTTCTTCCTTCAATTCTTCTTTGTTTTCTTCTTTGCTTCTTTTTTTCTTCTTATTCTCTCCTCACTCCACTCTTTTTCTGCTTAACTTCCTTCCTTTCTACCTACTATTCTTTTTGCGCTGTTCATTCCACATTTCTTCTTTCTATTCTTCTATAGCTCCAACTGCATTTCTTCGCACTGTTCATTCGTACTTTCTTCTCACTCCACCTTCGTTTCTGCTTTCTTCTCTTCCTTTTTTTCTTCTTATTATTCATTTCTCGTTTCACCTTCCTTTATTTCAATTATTCTTACAGTGTTTCTTCTTACTTTTCTTCTTTCTACTCTGCTCTCGTTCCAACGTCCTTTCTTTGAGTGGTTCTTTCTTCAATTCTTCTTTATTTTCTTCTTCCTATTCTTCTAAAGATTCAATTGATTTTTCGAACTTTTCTTTCTCTTCCTCTCCTCTTCCTCTTCTTCCTCTCTTCTGCTACACTCAGAAAAAAAACCAAGAACTGTGTACTTGAATCAAGTACAAACGGTGTCAATAGTACGGTATGTAAGAAAACATTTGATTCAAGTACAAAATTCTTATTTCAAGTACGTTTCAAGTTTTTTCTATCCCGAAATACTTAATTTAAGATTGATTCGGGATATATTAAGTACATTTCGAACTATTTTTAAATTTTTTTGATCATACTTTTAGGTTGTAATGGTCTTAAGCTCGTTTACTCTTTAATAAGTGAAAAAGTCTTCAAATAAGTGAAAAATATTCTTAATTAAAGTCAAATAAATTCTTGAATCAAAACGAAAGTTCATATTATTAGTACAAAATGGTCTTGGTTTAAGCCCATTAAATTCTAAAGCCATTCCCAATTTGGTCTTGAAAATATGCCTCTGTTTTTAAACAGATAAGGCTTGGAAAATCCAAAGGTATTGAATTAACCAAAGACCAAGAAGGTTTTGCTGCACGTTCGAAATCTACCCTAACTCTATAACCAAAGTGTTAGAACCAGAAGGGAATTTTAAGAACAGATTCGATTATATAATAATTCGCATTTATAAGCATTTGTAAGGCTATTTTGTACTTGAAATAAGTACACATTTTTCTATACTGGGGGTTATCGCTGGCTCGAGGTCAATGTTTTACGAAACGTTCTTGATTCAAGAACTTTTGTACACATTTTAATAACATTAACAGTAATCTTTCGATTCTAGAACGTTTTATACTTATTTTAAATACACTCAAGAACAAAACATACTGGAAATTCCAAATACAAAACGGTATAAATTCTATCCCAATCGATCTAGAACTCTCCTAGCCGTCTTTTTCTTCCCTATTTTGTTCTTTCTTTCCTTCTTCCTATTCTTCTCTGGATGTACTTTCTTTTCTTCCCTATTCTCCATATTTTTTTTTTAAGAAAGTATTCCTTTCTCTTAAATTTTCTTTACATTGTGCCTTCTTCTCTTCATTCTTCCCAAAGGTAAGTAACTTCGCTCCACGGTGCTTCGAATTTGGTGCCAGGACGCGTGTTGGACCAACTGACGGAGGGACTTACTTGGCTGTCAAGTACCAAGTACCACTCGCTCTGTGTGTATGTACAAGTATGTATGTCTGCCTGCGATATGTACCCACCCCACCCACTCTCCTACCCAACATCCCAGTCCGAACCGTAGAGACTCCTGGGCCTATGTGTTACGTGCCGTTGTCGAGTGTTTGGTAAATAACACGTTCGTTGTGTCGCCGCGTCCGCATCTCGCAGCACCATCACCAACATCGCATCCATCAAGGGTGCCTGTACATAGGGTAGCTGGAAAAAGCTTTCAGGGTTGAAAATGTGTGCACACACACACACACACACACACACACACAGACACAGACACTGAGGGAATTATATATTAATAAAAACAAGGGCAACAAAACAACAAAACACTAAAGTGAAGTGCCGGGCCAAGCCGCCGCCATTATGACGACGACGACGACGATAGCACGATGGCACGATGGCAACTCTGGCACATGACACGTGTAGCCAGTCCATCAACAACCCAACCGCCCACAGCCCGCATCCCAAACAACAAGCGTCGCCTTTTGACTTTTAATGAAATGAATATTCCTACCCCAAACTCCTCCTCTCCCTCTGCGAGCTTTGTTGTTGCAGCTCAACTCAAGTGTCGATTTCAGTTGCACATATGGCCAGTCGGAGTCGCTCCTGGCTGGTGCAGCCTTTGGGTGTTGCCTGTAATACACTTGAGCATAATTTATGCCTGTTAATTAGTCCCTCGGAGTCAATGGCATTTTCCGTGTTTGTTTTCCAATTGGATTACTTTTTTTTGTGCTTTTTGACATTGTCCTTTCTAGTGAGCAGCCACTTGATTAAGCGCTAATTAGTCCTCGAGAAAAGTTTAGCTAATGTTTAAAACAAGGATCATTGAGGGAGAATTTAGTGCTTGTGCAAATAAACATCAGCACTTCATTTCCATTTGAAGAGCAAAGACTGAAATTAAAAAAGCAAAAAGCAGTAACCAATGAAATGACACTTTTTAACGCACAGAAACAGAACTGAAAATGTTTTTCTTTCCCTCTATTCAGTGTGTCTTGCAGACATTCTCAAAATGTTGATCGATTTGTACCAGCTCTGGTCGAAAGTCACCCATTTGACGTGTTCAATTTGCAGTTGGATTTACAGACAGCTGAACCCGTCACGTCTTTCACACCGTTGAATAATTGTATCGAACTGATGTTCGGCGATGTCAGAAGATGGTATTGTAACCTCGAGCTGGCTTAAACTTGCTAGTTTGAATATTATAAAGGTTTTTAAATGAGTCACAATAGTTATACTCGATGAGCAGTGTTTTGTTTTGGACAAAAAAATGTTTACCTTCCCCCATTCTACCAATTGATATGGAAACTGTTTTGATATGACATAGACATATTCTTTGTAAGTGATCCCATCAAAATATTATTATATGACCAGATCCCCGTACCGGCCTTCTCCAAACACGATTTGATATACTTGACATATGCACTTCCTCTTGATTATTCTGACACTTTAATTAGGTTTAGAGATTTTAGATCAATTGACTACGAAAGCTTACAGATTGAATTCAACCATTGTGACTGGAGAAAAATATACAATTTCACAAACGCCAACGAACAAATGTATGTATTGAGCTTCTGTTCGATAAATGTGTTCCACTAAAAAGTAAAATTATTCAGCCAACACAAAATTCATGGTTCAGCCCAGAAACGCTATAAAACGAAGTCTCTACGAACAAAAGTTACAAAAGCGATATGCTCTGCCAAATTTGAATATATCAAGACTAAATTTTGCAATGCGAGAACAGCAAATCAGACTTGGAGAGAATTAAAAAGCTTAGGTGTAGGGAAGGCAAATCCTCAATTAAAATCAGACTTGGATGTCGACAAACTCAATGCAAGATTTGTAAATTTTAATGTACCAGCAACCCAAAACTTGTACCTGAATGCTTTAGCCCTATGTGATACACTGGAAAAAAATCCGGGATTTCCGGGATCAATTCATGCCGAAATGGTAATAAAAATGGGTTGATCCTGGAATGGATAAATCATTCCCCGATCCGAACAATTTAAGTACGGATAATTTTTTTAAATTTTGATCCCGCATTTAGCCTGGCCGAACTTAAACTCATTCTCCTTTTCGAACATAACTTAGTCCCATAAGAGATAATCTTCTAGTTTGGTAAAGATAGATTTGTGCCCTATATCCGAACTCATCTTTGTTCCATAGGTGATAATATTCTAGTTCGGTTGATTGATTTTTATACCCTTGCAAAGGGTATTATAATTTTGCCCAGAAGTTTGCAACGCATAGAAATATTCATTTCCGACCCCATAAACTATATATATTCTTGATCAGGGGGACGAGCTGAGTTCATTGAGCTTTGTCCGTCCGTCTGTCTGTCTGTCCGTCTGTCTGTCTGTCTGTCCGTCTGTCTGTCTGTCCGTCTGTTTCTACGCAAACTAGTCTCTCAGTTTTAAAGCTATCGAGCTGAAATTTTGCACAGAGTCTTCTTTTTACTGCACGCTGCTAATATGTCGGAACCGACCGGATCGGATCACTATATCTTATAGCTGCCATAGGAACCATCGGTCGAAAAATGGGTTTTAGTGAGAAAAACTTTTTTGTTTTCAATGTTAACGTGATTAAACTCGGTCATTAATAATATTATATACTTTCAAACAGATTTGCAAATTTTGGTCAAAATCGGATGACTATATCTTATAGCTGCCATAGGAACCATAGGTCGAAAAATTGGTTTTAGTGAGAAAAACTTTTTTGTTTCCAATGTCAACGTGATTAAACTCGGTCATTAATAATATTATATACTTTCAAACAGATTTGAAAATTTTGGTCAAAATCGGATGACTATATCTTATAGCTGCCATAGGAACCATAGGTCGAAAAATTTGTTTTAGTGAGAAAAACTTTTTTGTTTTCAAAGTTAACGTACTTAAGCTCAGTCATTAATAATATTTTATGCTTTCAAACAGATTTGCAAATTTTGGTCAAGATCGGATAACTATATCTTATAGCTGTCATAGGAAGCATCGGTTGGAAAATGGGTATTACTGAGAAAAACTTTTTTGTTTTCACTGTTAGCGTCCTCAAGCTCGGCTATTATTAACATTATATGCTTTTGAAACAGAATTGCAAATTTTGGTTAAAATCGGATGACTATATCTTATAGGTGCCATAGGACTGATCGGTCGGAAATTGAGTCTTAGTGAGGAAAACTTTTTTGTTTGAAATTTTATCGATCTTAAACTCGGCGATTGTTAATTTGATATGTTTTCAAAAAGATTAGCGATATTTGGTCGAAATCAGACGTTTATCTGTCGGAAAATGGGTTTTAGTTACAAAAATTATTGAATATTATGTAAGCGTCCTTAAACTGTGGCATTTGCATTTGCAAGGGTATAAAAACTTCGGCACAGACGAAGTTAGCTTGGCCTTCTCGTTTTTTATACCCTTGCAAAGGGTATTATAATTTTGCCCAGAAGTTTGCAACGCATAGAAATATTCATTTCCGACCCCATAAACTATATATATTCTTGATCAGGGCGACGAGCTGAGTTCATTGAGCTTTGTCCGTCCGTCTGTCTGTCCGTCTGTCCGTCTGTCTGTCCGTCTGTTTCTACGCAAACTAGTCTCTCAGTTTTAAAGCTATCGAGCTGAAATTTTGCACAGAGTCTTCTTTTTACTGCACACTGCTAATATGTCGGAACCGACCGGATCGGATCACTATATCTTATAGCTGCCATAGGAACCATCGGTCGAAAAATGGGTTTTAGTGAGAAAAACTTTTTTGTTTCCAATGTTAACGTGATTAAACTCGGTCATTAATAATATTATATGCTTTCAAACAGATTTGCAAATTTTGGTCAAAATCGGATGACTATATCTTATAGCTGCCATAGGGCCGATCGGTCGGAAATTGAGTCTTAGTGAGAAAAACTTTTTTCAGACGTTTATCTGTCGGAAAATAGGTTTTAGTTACAAAATTGTTTGATTTTTATGTAAGAGTTCTTAAACTGTGACATTTGCATTTGCAAGGGTATAAAAACTTCAGCACAGACGAAGTTAGCTTGGCCTTCTCGTTATACCCTTGCAAAGGGTATTATAATTTTGCCCAGAAGTTTGCAACGCATGGAAATATTCATTTCCGACCCCATAAACTATATATATTCTTGATCAGGGCGACGAGCTGAATCGATTGAGCTTTGTCCGTCCGTCTGTCTGTCTGTCCGTCTGTCCGTCTGTTTCTACGCAAACTAGTCTCTCAGTTTTATAGCTATCGAGCTGAAATTTTGCACAGAGTCTTCTTTTTACTGCACGCTGCTAATATGTCGGAACCGACCGGATCGGATAACTATATCTTATAGCTGCCATAGGAACCATCGGTCTAAAAATGGGTCTTAGTGAGAAAAACTTTTTTGTTTTCAATGCTAGCGTCATAAAACTCGGCCATAATTAATATTATATGCTTTCAAACACATTTGCAAATTTTGGTCAAAATCGGATGACTATAACATATAGCTGCCATGGGACCGATCGTTCGGAAAATGGGTCTTAGTGAAAAAACTTTTTTGTTTTCAATGCTAGCTTCATAAAACACGGCGATTATTGATATTATATGTATTCAAACAGATTTGCAAATTTTGGTCAAAATCGGATGACTATATCTTATAGCTGCCACAGGACCGATCGGTCGGAAAATGGGTCTTAGTGAAAAAACTTTTTTGTTTTCAATGCTAGCTTCATAAAACTCAGCGATTATTGATATTATATGTATTCAAACAGATTTGCAAATTTTGGTCAAAATCGGATGACTATATCTTATAGCTGCCATAGGACCGATCGGTCGGAAAATGGGTCTTAGTGAGAAAAACTTTTTTGTTTTCAAGTAAATCGTTCTTAAAGTCGGTGATTCATAATATTGAACGCTTTCAAACTAATTTGAAAAAGTTGATCGACATCGGATGACTATATCTTATAGCTGCCATAGGACCGATCGGTCGGAAAATGAGTCTTAGTGAGAAAAAACTTTTCTGTTTTAAATTTCATCTTTCTTAAACTCCGCGATTGTTAATTTGATATGTTTTCAAAAGGATTCGCGAAATTGGAAAATGGGTTTTAGTTAAAATTTTTTTAGATTTTTATGTAAGCGTTCTTAAACTCTGACATTTCAAAAACAGCATTTGCAAGGGTATAAAAACTTCGGCACAGACGAAGTTAGCTTGGCCTTCTCGTTTTTGTTTTTAATGTAAGCGTCCTAAAACTCACTGATTACTAATCGGTCGGTCGGAAAATGATTCTGAGTGAATTTTTTGGCTTTAAATTTTATCGTTCTTAAACTTGGCGATTGTTAATTTGATATGTTTTCAAAAAGATTCGCGAAGTTTGGTCGAAATCAGATGTTTATCTGTCGGAAAATGGGTTTTAGTTACCTTTAGTACCTTGATCCTATATTGCAACCAAGCTGCTTAAAGTGTGATAACTTCAGTTCATTCTTTTTGTTTACCAGAAAATGTTGTGCAGTCCAAACGATAAATCAGTCATGTAACTATTAAAGTTTTTATCCTTAATCAACCTTCTTATTTGTGCACCATCAAAACTTCCGGCTTAAAGTTTCTCTGTGCTCAAATTATAGAACTTTTTTGAGATACTTGTTCAGAGCTTTGACAAATTGTTTCATAAGCCCTAGTTTGATATGCAAAGGGTGCCAGTACTATGCGATCCCTGGGCACAAGGGGTTCATTCATATTACATTCAGTTTATGCGAAACCATAGCTTGCCTGGAAGTCCAATCTTTTGTAACCCAGTGCTCAGACTTAGCTCTGCTGTCACACAGACAAATAAAACATGGTTATTTTGTTTGTCCAAGAAGAAAATTCAACATTTTTAGATCTACACATAAATATCAGCCACTTGTGTTCGTTATATTATACTTTACAGAAGCTACAGTAGCATATTCTTTTCTGACTGTAGTTGAATATGCAATCGGTATCGAACCCAGTTGAGCTGCAGCAGACTTTCAAGACTTTTATAAGAACTGACTGAAGTATCTGGGTCTGGGCTTTAACATATTATCCATTGCCAACTCATCTTTGATTAGTCGAATGCAACCAACTGTGGCCTAGTCAAAGAAGCAGAGCACAAAACGTCCCCGAGATGTTGTTAGAGAAGCAACAACAACAACAACAACTGCAACAACAACCACTGCAACTGCAACAAAATAGTCTGACAAAAAAAAGCGTCGCTTCAACGTCGTTAGCTTAATAACTGTCAACTGGATGTATACAGAGACACAGTGGCAGGCCATAGGCGGGTAGCGAAGGGAAGGGGCGGGGCTTGGCTTGGCAGACATTGCCACAACATGCACACACACACACACACACACACACATATATATAGTAAGTGTGTGTGTGTTTATATATATTTTCTTTCTTTTTTTTTCTCTTCTGGCCCCAGCCAAGCCAAAGTCGTATAATTACAACAACTGTAAAGTGAAATTCTGCCTGAGTGGGGGGAGGTGGGGGTGGGGGGTGCTCAAAGGACATGTGCCAATATGGCAAAATGCGGTTGAGTGAGTGTGAGTGCCATTGATGTAGCTTTCCTTCTTCTACTCTCGTCTCGGTCGTGCTCATTTCCTCGAGTGGCGCAAAAAACAAAAGATTCCTCCATTCACATTGCATTTTGCACTTTATTAAAACCATATCAACGAAGCAGAAAAGTCAAATGCAATGTTGATTAGCCGCACAGGCAAACATCCGGCTCGAAGGAGCTGCTTGGAGGGTTGGCCTTGCGGTTGACAAGCTGTTGAAATTGGCGCTTGATGTTGTCCTTAGCCCCCCATACTCCATTCGTTGAAATTTGAAGCGGGAGTGGGAGTCAAGCAATTGTGATTGGGAATTTGGGTTGGACTAATTAACAGGTTAATTGTTAATTGCAAAAAAAAAAAAATTTTTTTTTAAGACTAAAGGCCTGTATCCAGCACTGCGGAAAATTCCTGCCAGGAATTTGCAAATTATTTCTTGTATGTGTGGAGCATAACTAAAGCAGGGTGACCATGCACCTAAAAGGTGTAAGGTCACTTTGATTAATCAGCTGTTAACACTGTTAATTATTTGAAATTAAATAAATGTAGAGAAAAAAAATTATATTTTACGGGGAAGCATGCATCGCGAAGTAGGTGCTACTTAATGCTATACTAGAGGATGATAGGCCGTTGGCTGAGCATGACACTTTGCCCGGATGGCGCAAATTATTAATGCAGCATGTTGTTATCTGCACAACTTTAAAATGCTATAATCTCTCCAGTAGTAGGACTTCTCGGTTGGGGTCGCCAATCAAATACAATAAATACATTCACATTACCACCTCGTAGTGGTATTTCGCTCCGATCTAAAATCCTTGTTCATCTTGCTTTCCTGGACCAGGGGATCCCGGTATGGGGTACGGAATGCTCCACTGCCCTCAATAAACTAGAGTCTTTTTATGTGAGGTCCCTGGCATGTGTGCATACAACTAAATACCACGATTTGGACGCTTGCCATTATGAGCCCAATTCAATATGTATGCATCCTGACCGACTAGTGGCCCACTCGCATAGACTTGCATCTGATCTGGCGAAAAACAGGCTCAACCTACAACATCCCATCGACCTTTGTGTCCATGGAGGGCATCTCTCAGGCCGCCTCAGCAATTTGGCATAAGTGTCTCCTTGGCTACATCCCCTACCAATCTCTGCACTCTGCTGGTTCCCCAGCATAACAAAAACAAAGATGCATTCCCCCAAATTTTCGGTCATCACGTCCAAAATAATTGTAAGCAATATATTCCTGAGCTGTGTATCAGCTGTTCTCTCGATCCACACGCGCTATCGATAGGCCAACTATCGATAAGAAACTGTGGGTTTCGTTTATGTTGCTGGATACTCAAGCAACGAAAAGGTAAACTAAAAATTCCTGGCACAGTTTTTTTTATATGAAGTTTGCCAGGAATTTTTAGTTTCCGCGGTGCTGGATACCCGGCTTAAGGGTGAGATGATGAATGAAAAGGGTACGGCTGATTACCAAGATGGTTGTAAAAGTGACTTTAACTGGATGAACTATAATTATGACAGTCAATGTTACAACTGGCTAGCTCAAGGTCTTTTTTGGTTGATTATAAGCCTTTTTATAACCAACACAAACCAACAGATATTAATTAACAACATTTTGGAATAGCAATTGGGTATGTCCGTACAACGATCGCTGTTTCGAGAATAACCAAATGACAAATATCGACGTGGGATAATGAAACTCCGAATCTGTATAATACTTCTACTAACCGAATATTCCTTAAATTGGGACTCAAAGTACCTTTTATGGTCCTTAAAGGGGTGTGCCAACTCGAAAAAACACTGTGAAGCATGAATCGGCTTGTAACTCTGACAAATATCGAACTAGGTAAATGAAAATGGGCGTTATTGATTTCTCGGAATCTTTATAATACTTCTATTAACCGACTTTCCCTAAAATTGAAACCAAGAGTACCTTTTCTAGGCCTTCAAAGGATGTACACAGAAAAAACCAAGTAAGAAAGTCGGTCAAGCCCGACTATAATATACTCTGTACCAGTTCAGGCCACCGCCAAAAAATTACAAGTAACACGCGAGAAAACACACATTTTTATCATTAATGTCTATTATCAAGGCAGACAAATATCTTTTGAGCATATTAAGGAACCTGATATTATCCACAAAAAAAGTCTTATCCAAGGAGTTGCGCGGTTATTGTGCAATATTTTTGTTAAACGCTCAGCTCTAAGTTTGTCTTTGATGATTGGAATGGTGTGAAGGTGGCTGGATGGTGGGGGTTTGCTCATAACTTGAGTATCGTTCATGCGATTTTTATCATTCCTTTAGCAAATCGATAAATGATATTGATTACTAAATATCTTTAGAAGGTAAGAAACGTCTATCTACGAAACTGTGGAGGATATATATATACAAAAAAGTCTTGCGGTATTTTTATTGAATTTTCATATGCGCCGTTTTGTTCGATGACGAGTTCCCAACGAGATGCCAACTTCATAATGCCCCTCTTATAGAAGCTCGCTGCCCTATTGGCAAAAAACTCGGAGAGCCAATTTTCACAGGACTCTCTTGTGGCCAACTTCCGACTACCAAGCTCGTTCGCCATGGACAGAAATAGGTGGTAATCACTTGGTGCGAGATCCGGACTATACGGTGGATGCAAAAGAACCTCCCATCCGAGCTCCCGGAGCTTCTGGCGCGTCACCAAAGATGTGTGTGGCCTGGCGTTGTCCTGATGGAAGACAATTCGGCCTCTGTTGATCAAAGATGGCCTCTTCTGCATGAGTGCTGCATTCAAGCGGTCCAGTTGTTGGCAGTACAGGTCCGAATTGAGCGTTTGGCCATAGGGGAGCAGCTCATAGTGGATGATTCCCTGCCAATCCCACCAAACACACAGAAGAACCTTCCTGGCCGTCAATCCAGGCTTGGCCACCGTCTGGGCAGCTTCACCGCTTTTCGACCACGACCGTTTGCGCTTCACGTTGTCGTAAGTGACCCACTTTTCATCGCCAGTCACCATCCGCTTCAAAAACGGGTCGATTTTGTTGCGATTCAGAAGCGATTCGCATGCATCCATACGGGCAAAAATGTTTCTTTGCGTCAAGTCGTGTGGCACCCATACATCGAGCTTCTTTTTGAATCCAAGCTTCTTCAAATGGTTTATAACGGTTTGATGAGTCATGCCCAGCTCATGGCCGATGCTACGGCTGCTACTATGCCGGTCTCTTTCGATCAATTCAGCGATTTTATCGCAATTTTCGACGACAGGCCTTCCGGACCGTGGCGCATCTTCGATCACCTCTGCACCAGAACGAAAACGTTGAAACCATCGTTGTGCGGTGGAAATGGAAACTGTATCGGGTCCATAAACTGCACTAATTTTATTGGCAGCATGAGATGCATTTTTGCCTTTATCGTAGTAGTACTGTAAAATATGCCGTATTTTCTCTTTATTTTGCTCCATGTTTGCGACGCTATAACTCACGAACGACTAAAAACAAACAACAATAAATCAAACACGTGTTAGCGCGTGAAAAGAGCTTTCCAAAAAGCTCTAGCGTGAACCGATGCGACGAATACAACTAGAACTACGCGCTTGCAAAGACAAGCTTGCGGAAATACCGCAAGACTTATATGACGTTTTTTTTAAGTTGCGGTGGCGTGATAAAAATTGAAAATAAACTTAATCTGCCTGCAAGTATAAAAAATATATGTTCCATACATGTCAAACCTCTTCTTCTTACCATCTCGGCTGTTGATGCTGATCAAGAATATATTTATTTTTTATAGGGTCGGAAATGATTCCTTCTCCCTGTTTCATATATATCACTAGCGTAAAACCCGTCGCGCTTCGCTGCGCCGCCATCAATAAGACTTTATCAGTATGGAAACAATATCCCACATCCACACATAACACCCACTTCCCACCCACATTCCACCCACTTCCCATGCACTTCCCACCCACATACCACCCACTTTCAATCCACTTACCACCCACATCCCACCCACATTCCCCCCACTTACCACCAGTTCCCACCCGCTTACCACCCAAATCCAACCCAGTAACCACCAACTTCCCACCCACTTACCACCCACGTCCCACCCAGCTGTAAGCAAATTCTACGGCTAGCCATGCGATTTTTATACCCTTGCAAAGGTTATTATAATTTTGCCCAGAAGTTTGCAACGCATAGAAATATTAATTTCCGACCCCATAAACTATATATATTCTTGATCAGGGCGACGAGCTGAGTCGATTGAGCTTTGTCCGTCCGTCTGTCTGTCCGTCTGTCTGTCTGTCTGTCTGTCTGTCCGTCTGTTTCTACGCAAACTAGTCTCTCAGTTTTAAAGCTATCGAGCTGAAATTTTGCACAGAGTCTTCTTTTTACTGCACGCTGCTAATATGTCGGAACGGACCGGATCGGATGATTATATCTTATAGCTGCCATAGGAACCATCGGTCAAAAAATGGGTCTTAGTGAGAAAAACTTGTTTGTTTTCAATGTAAGCGGCTTTAAACTCGGCCATTATTAATATTATATGCTATCAAACAGATTTACAAATTTTGGTCAAGATCGGATGACTATATCTCATAGCTGTCATGGAAACCATCGGTCGGAAAATGGGTCTTAGTAGAAAAAACTTTTTTGTTTTCAATGCTAGCGTCATAAAACTCGGCCCTAATTAATATTATGTGTTTTCAAACAGATTTGAAAACTTTGGTCAAAATCAGATGACTATATCTTATAGCTGCCATAGGATCGATCGGTCGGAAAATGGGTCTTAGTGAAAAAACTTTTTTGTTTTCAAGCAAATCGTTCTTAAAGTCGGTGATTCTTAATATTAAACGCTTTCAAACTAATTTGAAAAAGTTGATCGACCTCGGGTGACTATATATTATGGTTGCCATAGGACCGATCGGTCGAAAAATGTGTCTTAGTGAGAAAAACTTTTCTGTTTTAAATTTTATCTCTCTTAAACTCCGCGATTGTTAATTTGATATGTTTTCAAAAAGATTCGCGATATTTGGTCGAAATCAGATGTTTATCTGTCGGAAAAAGGGTTTTAGTCAAAAAGTTTTTAGATTTTTATGTAAGCGTTTTTAAACTCTGACATTTCAAAAACAGCATTTGCAAGGGTATAAAAACTTCGGCACAGACGAAGTTAGCTTGGCCTTCTCGTTTTTGTTTTGTTTACTTTTTAGGCAAACAGTTGGAAAAAACTACAAAGAGAGAGGGAGAGAGAAAGAGAGAGAGGAAGAAACACGCAGCATACCTAGACATTTTGCATACAAACGCATGAACATTGATCACCGTTTTTTTGTGCCCACGTTTGTGTGTATGTACCTAACAAAATGAAACCAAATATTGCCGATTTTTTTAAGGAACACAAATGTTCATATGTTAAATTATATTACTAACACTACTATTAACTTAGATTAAACATGTGCGTGCTACGTCAGTGCTCTCGCTCTCTGCACAAAGTTACACGAACACAAATATGTGTGTGTGTGTGTGAATTCATTCTATTAATACCCTCTAGTACGGCTGGGGTCAGTCACTCTATTTTCGTCAACCCAGCGTTGCTCTTTGTACGGTGATGCGTCGTGCCGCCTGTCAAATTGTAACATGGGCCGAACGCGTGTCGAACGAGTGTCGCTAAAGTCGGCCCATACATGGCATTGGGTCGAACGAGCGTCGCTTATGTTGCTTCTCTGCATGGCATTGCGTCGACCTAGCGTGCCTGGAGAGCCGTTAACGTATTGAGCGGACATTGCCTTGGAAAATAAGTCAGTTGAGCGTCAACGACAGTCACAAAATCGTCGACGGAACGTTGATACAGCGTGGGTCGGCCGTACTAGAGGGTAGCAGTACCGGCCAAATGGAGAGGACAAAAAAGTGGGCTTGTGTGGGGGCAAGAGAGTTCTCTCCAGACTACGGCCGTTTTACTTGGAATTCAGTGTTCACCGATTCACACATTCATGAGTTCGGCTCGCCTTGGTGTAAAAACACGACAGACTTCGGCTCGTGGTAGCTATGGCTGGCCGGCTGTGATTAATAGACAGCTTAACCTCAGCAAAATCGCTCTCTCTATTGGTCTCTCACACTCGCTCTCATGGAAAAACCCCAAAATCAACAAGAAATTGACAAATTTTCCGAAAAATTTGTATGCAGTTCTTCTTGAATTTTCATAAAGATCTTTGAAAATGAGTTTGAACTGAATCGGATTTTTCGTAAATTTTCCACATTTCCCGACAGAATTTTTCAAAATTCGTTCTTAGTACTCACTTTCAGCATAAGATAAAACTACTGTGAAAAATTCAGCATACTATCTCTTATGGTTTGGGCTGTGCGACAGTCACCAGTGAGTCAGTCCGTCTATTAGTCAGGTTGAACTCTTTTATAAATATAGATAATAAACTCTGTGTACCTTTGGTACAGAGTATAAAAATGCAACATATCCGCACGGTGTCAAAAGTCGGTCAATCCCGGATTTTCTAAAACCAAGTACGAGAGGATAGACTTGAGTACGGATTGATATAAGTTGATATAAGTTCGATTTTTGTACGTGATGTCGAAATCGGCTTGTTGCAAGCATAACAGACATTAATTTAAGCACAATATGCAACTATATTCAATGCGAATAAGGATTGCTGCAAAAATGTCTTGGATTGACTTGAGCTCGATATTAAAACTGATTTTGACCACAAGAACACCATGCCACTTAATAATGCCCTTTTTGATTTTCAAACTAGACTGATTTTCTAGCCGTCTCGATGTCATCAGTTGTTTCCGTACTTACTTTAATCTCAAGTCAGGATCATTCAATTTTCAAGTAGGATCCGAACTTGAAATGAGTTTTTTCGGATTGATACACGAATTTAAGGATTGTTTCAATCCTTTCGTACTTGGAATTATAATCCGCGAGTCCTATTTTTCTGTGTAACATTCGAAAAGAGAAAACAATGAATACTGAATTTTGACCTAGGTTAATGAAATTTTTCTCAAGTCGCTGGGTAAGCTTATGCTAAAAGAATGACATAATTGTCTAAACGGTTACAATTAACGAATCCTACCAATTCTTTTATGTACGAATAACTTTATTGAACGTAAAGTAAAGTAGCAAATCAGCCATTTCACATTTGATCTGGCCCTGTTCATATCCGTTTTCATTATAATTGCTACTTGATTTACGTAGCGCAACATTTTGCTCCAGCTCCAGCTCCAGCTGCTGCTCCTTATTTGCCTGCCATTTCAATTGTCGATGATTTGGCTTACACAATTGAACCTGCCGGCTTGTTTAGGCAGACCCCGTAATGCACGGGACTTCTCGAATGTCTCCTAATGAGCTGCCGCTGCCGCTGCTGTTGCCGTTGCCGTTGTCCGGCAGTTGCAACTTTTGCCCACGCCCAATTAGTGACACTCAAATAACATGGGGAGTAGGTACAGGCCATAGCTGGTTTTATATTTTTTTTTTTTTGCTTTTTCGGCCGCAGCACTTAGAAAATTGCGCCATAATCAGCCACAGTTGAGTCAAGTTGAGACGAGTCGAGTTGAGCCTAAAGTCAACAATGATTCCTGGCCCTGGTCCTGGTCCTGGGCAGGACAACAAAAGCAAATGGCAGACGGTTCTGCAAAAGTGCTGACTGTGACAGCTTACTTTATTGGCAAAATCAAATCAACATGGCATTTGCATGCAATGCCAAAGATACATCCATTCTCCGGCCCCCGCCCCCGCCCCCGCCCCATTCGCAGCCCAGTCATGCAGCAGGAGCAGGGCAGCCAATCTGCAAATATGATGGAAATGGGCCAGGAACTGGATGGGAATGGGAGGTATAAAAGGAGGCTTTTGCTACGTCCTCATCGTCGTCATCGTCGTCGTCGTCGTCTGCGCTAAATGCAAGTCAAACACAAGCAAAGAGCTCAGGGAAGAAGAAGGGTAGGTAGGGGAGGGAGGGAGGGAGGTGCAAGTAGCAGCAGCGTACCGTGGCCAAAGAGCGAAAGTTAGGGAAGATAATATCAAGAGCGAGAAGAAAAAAATCATAGAAAATAAGGGAATTTTAGAAGAAGAATAGTTGGAATTATATGAAAATAGCCGCCAAATATATCGATAAGTATTTTAGCGTTAAGGTATTGTAAGACAGAGGACGATGGTCAGACTGTAAAGAGAATGATCGAAAAGAGGGGGAGACGAACGTTGTGTATAAAATGAATTAACCAAATAGCCGCGCGTATAGCCTTCACCTATGTCTACACGTGCAACAACAACTTCATATGTGTTCTCTCCAAGGCTGCAAATCAGTCCTGAACCGAACCCGAAAGAACCGGTTCGGTTCGATATTTCCGGGTTCCTCGAAGCGGACCATGAACCGAACCCTTCTAATATTTGAGCCCCCGAACCTGAACCCGAACCGAAGTAGTTGTATACAAAAAAAGGGTTCGGTTCAAATAATCATTTAATTCAATTTCCTAAGATCTTTTCTAGTTTTCTCAATATTATGACCGAAAAACTATTTTATAGTAAAGTTCAGAATCGCTTCAGTTGATAGTTAAAAATGCTTTTTAGAAATCCAATCCGTATTGAGATTTCGAGAAGAAAGAAAACCATAAGTATACTCGCAAAAAGGGGAAAGAAAAGCAAATTTGAAAGATCATTTTAACAAGAATCGCCCTGATGAGTCCTTTTTAAGCTCTTTTGAAGATTAAAGAGCTTAAATTCATGTACGACTTAAAGAAGATTCTGAAATGACTCAAGGATATGCTCAAAACGTAACAAAAAGACTCGCAAATGATTGGAAATATGACTCGAAATGGAGTCAAAACTGATGAGAAAAACGGGCTATAAGCGACTCTTTAAGAAGATTCTCGGCTCCCGACAAAAGTATTATTTATGACTATTTTAATTAGACACAAAATGTGATCAGAAATTACATAAAATGCTGGCTGGGTATGTACGTAGAAGGTGAGGCTTCCAAAATTCAAAGACCAGGCGCTTTTGAAAGACTTTTTAAAACACCTATGAATGATAACAATAAGGAATGTGGTCCAGTCGATTTGACGACTCAAACATATTTCTAAATTTTAACC
Organism: Lordiphosa magnipectinata; assembly: GCA_037044535.1. Taxonomy (NCBI): domain Eukaryota; kingdom Metazoa; phylum Arthropoda; class Insecta; order Diptera; family Drosophilidae; genus Lordiphosa; species Lordiphosa magnipectinata. The sequence continues at coordinate 35,597 of JBAMBO010002309.1, read as the reverse complement.
GAATGTTGAGGCAAAAATCGGTCAACTATTTAACAAATCTATGAACCCAGATTCGAACCAAAACCTTGGGTTCGATTAGTACAGGAACCGGTTTAGACTTTACCACGGGTTCGAACCTCCGAACCGAACCTTCACCAAAATTTTACAGGCTTACAGCCTTGGTTCTCTCTACTCTTTCTCTCCGAGCGAAGATTTTGTTGTTAGCCGCGAATGATTTCGTGTGCATCAGGCAGCCTCGGGCACAGACACACACAAACAAATATCGGGTTTCTCTTTCTATTTCTTGAGGTTCTTGTTGATTCACAAATATTTTCTTCATTTGTATTGGTGTCCATGCGGCCGTAAGCTGATTCTGGGCCCCTCTGTACTAATATATCTTACACGATGTTAAAATGCGAGGCTATATAAATTTCCCTTTTATCTACTTCTACTCTATATATAAAACAGTTTGTCCTGACTGACTGACTGATTGGCAGTCAACGCAGAGCGCAAACGGTAAGAGATAGAACAGGACAGGAGTTTCCATTAGTGGTGAAAGTGCGTACTAAGACGGGGTTTTGAAAAATTCGAACCGGAAAAGCGTCGAAAAAGTTTGTATGGGAAAGCAAACGCATCCAATGATTTTTTTTCCGTTTGACTTGAAATTTGGTTTGTAAGCATAGTACGCGAAATAATTGGACACATGTTTTCCCGATTTTGGAAAATCCGCCCAGGAGGAAAATGACCGGAAAATTCAGCATGCAAAAATCTATTTTTCATCCGATGGAGTTGAAATAATGTGAAATTTGATTTTCCAATGTCGGAAAATCCGCCCCCCAGGCGTGAGAATTCCCGGAAAATTCTGTGGGCAAAAAATTATACAATTAAATTATAATTAAATTATATAATTAAAAATTAATTATTATAAATACGTAGCGAAGCGCGACGGGTTAAATGCTAGTATACAATTATATAAAAAGTTTGAAATTTTTTAACGTCAACTTACTCAGAAAATGTTATTATTTTTGTGCGATTTGTAAAGTTTCTTATACGATGATGATTTGTTATGTCTTTCAATAAGAACTATCAAGCCGGGAATCAAACCGCAATCCAAACCTGATATGCAAACTAGCGAATTCACTTGTGAGAAGTGGTTAGAAATTTTGACAGAGCTTCTAATAAACTTTTTCAAGAAGTGCCACAATTTTATGGTGAAAAACTCTTACAAAATTCATGACTTAACGAGGTGAAAGTCTTAAATCTAAGCTGCTCACTCTAAAAGTGAGAAATAGAATCGTCTTAGTTTTTGAACCATGCCGAAATGGGAAAAAGTCAGCTATTTCTGAAACCTTAAATGCTGAATTCATAAATTTAATTTTTTTCAAAAAAATGTTGAGGCTGGGATGACACTTTTAATTTTTACGAACAATTATTGTCACAATTCTTTGATAATGGGGAAACGTCGTTGGAGTGAGCGAGACAAAGTATTATTGAATTCACCTTACAATATTGTTGATGAGTGACAGAGGCATTGCTGCTGCCGGCAGCGCAGTAGGCAGAATTGATTCTACTAGATTCAATATTTGTATCAACTCGGTTAACATTTAATGGATTTGGTAAATCTAGGAGATTTCCATATTGTTATTAAATATTATAATTATTTCATTGCTCAAAATGAAATCGCGAAAGAAGAAAAAAGGAAGTTTTCTTAAAAGAGAAGCAGACGGTATATTTGAATTAAATATACAAGGCATATTGCATTTTGGTGATACCAAAAATTATCCGGAAGAATTCAGCCACAAACATCTTAAAGAATGAGCGCCTACGCTACGTATCCAGAGGTATGGATGACTGTCTCTCACTCATATTAGGTGAATCTCAACATAGTTTGCAAATGCATGTTTGGGTCCAGCAGTCAAAAATCTCTAGCACTATATAATGCCCAAGTCTGGGAGAGCATAGCAAGCGATTTTTTCAGTATGAGGGGATTTGCAAGTTGTATTGGTGCAGTTGATGGTACAACAAAAGAAAGTTGTTTGAAAAAAGAAATATTACCCACCTAGCATTTGGAAGATCATTTTAACAAGAATCACCTTGTTGAGTCTTATTCGAGCCCTTTTGATGATTAAAAAGAGATTTATTTCATGTGCGATCTAAGAAAGAATGTGATTTGCTAAAATACGACGAAAAAGACTCGCAAATGATTGGAAATACGACTCGAAAATGAGTCAAAACTGATCAGAAAAACAGGTTATAAACGACTCTTCAAGAAGAGCTACGGCTAGGGTACCATTTTCTCCCGACCAAAGTATCATTTATGATCAGAAAACGAGCGTAATTATGACTGTTATAATCAAACAGAGGATTCGAAAAAGACTCGAATGTGATCCAAAATTTCATCAAATGCTGGCTGGGTATGTTCACAAATAGTTTTAGGCAAACATTTCAAAATTCGGCCAATGAAGAATGCAGAATCCACATATTCAGAATTGATGTTGTCAGCAACGGATGTCCCGAAACGATATTTTTGTTTATTATTCTTATAATCAACTGATGATGAGTCCCAGACAACGCAACCGTTTCTGACAGTGTTAAAAAGGCAATTAAAACTAGCTGTTACGTACATTGAGTGTGACCCTGGCATTTCAAAATACCAATAAATTACCCAAAATACTAGATTTGTAACATTTTGTTTCGTTTTGGGGATTTTCTTTGATTACTTTTTAAAGTATGCGGCGAATTCGTCGGTCTCGCTCAACAATAAATTGTGTTTAGAAATTGAATGTGTCATCCCAGCCTGAGGCTTGTTTGAACATTTCGGGCTCATTTTAACCTAACCTCGTTTGAACATGTTTGGCATCCGTAGTTCCCAATCCGTTTTTGTGCCATCTGCTCCCACTGTGTGCACATTGGATGCGCTTGCTTTCGTCTAGGTATTGAAGCTTGTAAAAATTGCATGGCGCTGCATTGCCGCTCGAGTACGAATGCCAAGTGCCGAGTAGGGGGGGGTGAATGGTAGGCAGGCTGGCAGGCTGGCATGCAGCCATCTTAGCCCTAGCCTGGAGTCACTCCAAGCACACAGTCGCAGTCATTCACATGCATTCAAGTGCCGATCCCCCGCTACTCAAACCACTCAACAAATCGCATTCATGACATTTTCTTGCATTGACTAAAAGGGGTGGGGGGGAGGGTAGGAAGGGTAGGGGCTGCATTTTGGGGGCTGTTTTATTTATTTGTTGTCGTCGTCGTCGTCATCGTCGTCATCGTCGGGACCGCCATTTGCCTTTTTAGCCGCTACCAAGGGTGGCTGCCTCTGCCAGGAGGACAGGCTTGGGCGCACTTGACGCGTTTTATAATTTCCGCAAATAACAAACGGCTTAATTTGCGCATATTTCCGTTTGGATTTGCACGACTCGAGTGCCGGGGACACTGGAAAGGGGGGGAAACGCTGCCAGATTGTTGGGTGTGGCAGCTTAGGCAGCCATTGCTCTGCTTCTTGTTAAGTCATTTTTGAGCTTTGGCGCAATATGCGTAATTAAAAAAAAAAAAAAACGTGAGAGGGGGAAAAAAAGTAAGTAGGCAAAATACGGATGAAGGGATCTTTGCTTAATCTATGGGAGTTGGAGGGTTTTAACCAATTTGTGGTGAGTCATGATATGTTAAATTTGCATATTAATCCGAGGTAAGACACGAAATGTTAAGGGCAAGACAGTGAAATCAAATAGACAAAAAACATTTTGTTTACCCTATCGAAATTTGTAGCCCCTTTTCGTTAGTGAAATCGTTAGTAAGTTTAATGTTCACAGAACATCTACTTACACAATACGTTGATCAAATAAATGGGTACTTCAGACGAATCGTCTAATATGTTTGCTTTACTCTATACCAGCGATGGTCACCAGCGAAGACATTTCGCTATTTACACATATACGAGCCGAACGCATGCCGAAGCTGGGGAGAAGAGACACAAAAAGGCTTTCAGTCGCTGGCTAGCCTATGATGCGGTCAAATTCACGTCGCTTTATTTTCAAACACCAATACACTCTCACTTTTTGGCCTCGCTCTCGTTGGCCAACGCTGCTCCATACCAAAGCAAAGATTAAAACTTCCCTGACAATTTCATACCATTTGGACACCAATCGAGAGGTACGTAAAAACGGATGTCACCAAAAAAAAACAAAGAAACAAAGAATAAAAGCCTTCACCTTTTGCCAAATAGTTATACTCTGTGCCAAAGTTACACAGAGTATATTAAGTTTGTTTGTTTATTATTATTATTATCCTAGTGCTACATGTTCATGGAGACTTATGTTTATGGCACTAATCACAGGTTGACCTCGATTTGAAAACAATACAAAAGTAAACTAACTTAAACTAAGGATAAATTATATAAACAATCAATAAAAGAAAATTAAAAAGAGGAATAGTTATATTTGTGCTATTGTTTGAGATGGTGTTCTAAACTTTTCTTCAATAGCGATGCGCCTTTTTTCGATTTAATATTGTTTGATAAATGATTCCAAAGGCGAATAGCAAATGGGAAATAGTGAAAGTCTGAGGTAGCGAGTTCATTTTTAGAGCAGATTAGATTTGTAGTTCATAAGGATATGAAGTGTTAATTATTTTGTGCAGGAAAATGAGAGCTCTACAGCCAATCCACAAGTTTAACGGAATGTCAAAAATTTTCTCTGCAAATACGGATATGTGATCCGATCGTTTTTTCCTGTAGACATACACTGCTCGCCACTTGAATAGGACACCTCTCAAAGTCGATTTTCTATAGTTAATTGCTGCTAAACCAAGCCATCTAGGAAAATAATTTTTGTTTTCTTATAAAGTTTATTTAAATGTAGTAATTAGACGAAAATTACCAAATTATTCAAAAGTTGTAAGTATACACAAAACATTGTTAACCAATAAGTAACAAATTTTGGAGTCTTCATTTTGCACCACTTGAATATGACACTTTATCTAAAAACCATTTAAGAATATTTCAATCCTTTTCAAATAACAATATTACTTAAATAAGACATTACCAACATGTTTTTAAACCAAAAAAAGTTTTTAATAATGTGTTGAGCCTCCTTTTTTCTCAAAAACCTCACACATTCGGTCTGGAAGGGATGCATACAATTTTCCCTAATTTCTCTAATTTGATAGCTGCAATTAGTTCGGGAACGCTCGAATATTGCTGACCTGATCCATATACTTGACGTGTTAGCCATCCCCACACATTCTCAATGATATTCAAGTCCGGTGAATAGGGTGGCCAGTTTAATAACTCCACGTTTTGGCTCGCTATATACGATTTAACAATCCGGGCCGTATGTATAGGGGCATTATCATGTTGATAAATCCATTTTAGATTTGCAAAAAGAGCTTGGAAGTGTGGAAAGGCCTCTTTCAATATACCATTATACATAACAAAACGCATTCCTGGTGGTTGGAATAAATTTAAGCTCACAGGTGCCATAATAGGAAATGGTCCCCCCATACCATAATACCTCCAGCACTACTGTGCAACTTATCAAGATGGTGTGGTTCTTTTCGAAGATCATGAAAATAGTAGCTGTAGCCATCGGGGCCCTCCAAATTAAACTTTTTTTCGTCCGAAAAGACAACACGTTGCCACTCCGAAGTCCAGGTGACATGTGCGCGCGCGAAATCAAGGCGTTGTAACTTCCGAGCCGGGTTAAGAGGTGGCTTCTTCTTGATTTTTAGTCTCTTCAGGTGTGTAGCATTATTAATAACACGACGCATGGTTGTCAAACTTGCTTTATCGTTGCATTTTTCCCTTATCTTGGCCAAAGAGTCGTGCGAATTGGAAGCTTCTCTTAATATAAGTCGCTTGTCCGCGATGGTAAGCACACTGTGGGTGCGGCCCTTCATATTTTTACCATAATTAGCCTCATTATTTAAAAAATTTGTTATGGCGTGACGGCTCCTGTCGACTTTTTTTTGCTATTTTGGCAATAGAAAGGCCAGAATCCTTGTAAGCTAGGATTTCTCCTTTCTCCGACTCAGATAATGAAGTGCCACGCCCCATTTTAATTTTTTTTAATTTTATATACACTTCAATTAAAGCAAAAAGTTTAAGTAAACCAAAATTTGTGTGCACGTGTCAACGATACCGACCAAATAAAATGCATGTTCTATTCAAGTGGCGCAAAAATTCCATTGAATTTTTGCGAATGCGCACATAAAGTGCAAACAACTTTATAACGGTTCTATTCCAAAACTTGGAATATACCAGAAAGAGCGAAGAATGCTTGCACAAAGATAATATGCAAAAAATACCGTTATTCTACCATTTCGTTTTCGATTTACGAGCAGTTTTAAAAGGGAGCAAACAGGGTGTCCCATTCAAGTGGCGAGCAGTGTACCTAGCTATGTTGTTGAAAGCAACATTACTACCGACTACAACTACCGAACACTTCCACACCGTATAAAAGCGAAGGTACTATGTATGTTTTTGCAACCAGATGTTTAATATGTGTTGGTATGAAACTTTTCGTTAGATTGTTTTGCCAATTGCGTTGTTTATGTGATCATCCCATGATAAAATATTGTTAAATGTAAAACCTAAATTTACTGCTCGCTCAACGTAATCTATACTGATACAATCAATCTTTAGATTTGGTAAGCAACCTGTATCAAATCTCTTTTTATATACAACAATGCACTTGGACTTTGTTGGGTTGATTTTTAGATCATTTTTCTTTGCCCATCTCCGTATCAGTTCAAGTTTACTATTACAAACATCAACACACACAGAAACTTTGTTTAACGGACGACTGACATCATCTGCATCCATTTGAACATCACATTTAGACAGAACATTTGGGAGGTCGTTAACATATATCGAAAAAAGTAATGGTCCAAGAACTGATCCTTGTGGGACCCCACGACTTAGTGACAGAAAGGATGATCTTCTATTTACAGTAGCTACTGCTCAGTTATGTAGGTACGAGCTCATCAATTTTAATGCTGTACTGGAGAAATTATATAATCTCAGAGAAAGTTAAAAATGTTACGTTTGCTCTTGTCCATATTTCGTCGTATATCTTCGCTGATTTTAGTTACGGTAGTAGTGCAACTTCGATGTTTTCTGAATCCGGATTGTCTGTCATTCAGCAGAGAGTTTTACTGCATGAACTTAGATATTTGACAAGACATGACTTGCTCAAATGATTTAGATAAGAACGGTAATATGGAGATTGGACGATGTTCATTATTGTTTTTTGGAATTGGCAGTATTTTTGTTATTTTCCAGACATGAGGAAAAGTGGAAGTCATTAATGCTCTGCATAATATGCGATAGAATTTGAGGAAGAAGAATTTTAATAAAATTTGGGGTGCATTTGATCTAGTCCACTGGTATTTGACTTTACTTTTAGAATAAAAGATAGGACATCACATTGATTAACACACTCAAAGTTAAAACAAGGACCTAAATTTTTAATTGCTTCGGATGTCAGGTACGTATTTTCAATGATGTCAGGTACTTCAGATGGTGATTGCACGAATTTTCTGGTTAGATCATTGTGATCAATATCTTTAGATCAGTGGTGTCCAAACTCACACAAGCAAGCATTGCATATGTGTGCGTAGCTGCGAAACACGAAGTAAGCAAGTTGACATTTCCACATGAGCAACAAACAAACGAACAAATGTCTTGTGAGAGAACACAAAGCCGAACACGCGCATCGTAAGAGAGCCAGCCGCCGAGCGTGCTATTTATAGAATACACAAATTCTCTCTTTCTATATATGTTTCGGCTGCAACGCCGGCAGAATTTGGCTTGCCAACCACGCGTGGCTGCCTTTTCAAATTTTGGACATCGCTGCTTTAGATACAGCCGGTGTTGGTTTACCTAATCCTAAACACTTAATTTCCTTCCAAAACTGGTTGGACGATATTGCACTTGTGAGTTTGGAGGTATGGTAGCTTTTTTTTTTTGCAGAGTTTCATTTATATGTTACCACTTTCCGTTGAGTCTGGTAGTCTCTAATTAGACGGTCTGTCCTGTACCGTTTCCACTTCTTATAGGCTTCGTCACGTTTAATAATATCCCTTTAGTGTGTGCAAAAGTATGTAACAGTGAGAAGGAATCATTTCCGACCCTATAAAGTATATATATTCTTGATTAGCATCAACAGCCGAGTCGATATAGCCATGCCCGTCTGTCCGTCTGTTAGAGGTTTCACATGTATGGGACATATATTTCTTGCCACGCCCCCTCCCGCCACCGCAATTTGGAAAAAACATTATATCTCCCACAGTTTTGATGATAGATTGTTCGTACCTTCTAGAGAAATCTTGTAATCAAAATTATTTATCGATTTGCTGAAGGAATGATAAAGATGGAGACGGATGAACGATACACAAGTTATAAGCAAAAAAAGATAACCGGAACCCCCCACCTTCCTGCCTACCAACTCTTTTCAAACAAACACAATCTTTGGGAGAGAGAGAGAGAGAGAAACTTAGAGATGAGCGTATAACAACGTATAACGCATAGAACGCGTAAACACCGTATAACGCTTATAACACGTATAACGAGCGAGCAAATGCGAGCGACGGCATTAGCTGGTACAGAGTATCTTACAGTAGGGCTTTACCAACTTTCTCATTATTTATTTATTTATTTATTTAGAGTTGACAAAAAAAGGCTGTCAACGAAAACTTATATACGTTACAAAAATTTTTATGAGCTAATGAAGCCTATCAAAGAAAATCTAATAAAATTACAAAATAAACTAATAACGACTCCTATGAAAGTTTCTTTCGAAAAAACTTGAAATTAAACATTTTTTTTTGCTGAATATCACACAACTCTTCGTAATTGCCAAGCATTGTTGACTGATACATAAAGTCGCAAAGTAAAAATTGAACTCCAACACTTTTTGCCACGATATCCAATGCGATGGTTGTTCCACTCTGCACATAAACTTGTAATACTCTGTTATGATGCGTGGTCGAGTAACATCGAATTTCTTTCTCGATTCTTTCGGATACCGCTTATCTAAAGAAGTTGGCAAAGCGCCATAACACGTAGAAGCAGCGCAAACAACAGAATTATCGGACCCCTTTGATCAATCGTATGGCAGTTTCTTTCACTTGCGCTACCTTTTTCATAGTTTTCTTCTGGGCAGCCGAAGAAATGCGATTCTCTCGAATAGTTCTGGTTGCACTATACTCTCTCGATTTTGGATAGACAAACAAAGGAAAACTCGTGAATAAATTGTCAAAATAGAATGAAATCGTCGTCGGGCGGTAAATGGTATCGATATTTTCACCAAATATTTTCACTTTCTTCTTCGATGGTCAACTGTTCCAGCTTCCTGGAGAGTTAATTTCCTGATATTTAATAATAAATAGTGCAATAAGTATTATTATTATAATGAAAAATATACACTTTTTATACTCTGTACCGAAGGTACATGGAGTCTATTAAGTTTGTGCAAAAGTATGTAACAGGGAGAAGGAATCATTTCCGACCCTATAAAGTATATATATTCTTGATCAGCATCAACAGCCGAGTCAATATAGCCATCCGTCCGTCCGTCTGTCCGTCCGTCCGTATGAACGAAGGGATCTCAGAGATGGTAAGAGATAGAGGTTTGACATGTATGGGGCATATATTTCTTATACTTACAGGCAGATCAAGTTTTTTTTTCAATTTTTGCCACGCCCCCTCCCGCCTCCGCAATTTGGAAAAAACGTCATATCTCCTACAGTTTTGATGATAGATGATTTGTACCTTCTAGAGATATCTAATAGTCAAAATTATTTATCGATTTGCTGAAAAGATGATAAAGATCGGATGAACGATACACAAGCTATGAGCAAAAAACGGCCAGTTAACACCCATCACCACAGCTTTCTCTTGAACAAAGGCAATCATACTGAGAGAGAGAGAAAACCTTAGAGATGAGCGTATAATCAAAATATTGCACGATAAAAGCGAGACTCCTTGGATGTATTATAATATTATAGTAGGGGGCAAATGAACTGGTACAGAGTATGTTATAGTCGGGCTTGACCGACTTTCTCACTTGTTTGAGTCTGCATTAATATGTATACTGTCGCATAAAACCCATAAATACAGATATTTGTGCTAGATGTAACCTGCATAATTTGAAACGATATCTTGAAAACAAGAGCTGATGAACAAAAACCGAAACCAGTTTTGGAATCAGTGCACAAAACTGGAACAGAATTTAATACAAAGAAGACTGAACCTCACAAAAGTGGTAATTTTGTTGGCCTGTGTTATCAATGGATGCAATTCCTGCTCATAGAGTATCAGTGTGCTGGAAACACTCCATATTCGACAATGCCGTTTGGATCAAAATAGGCCTCATCAGACATACAAATACAGTTCAACAGGTTATCTTCCTCTTCCACCATTTAAAGCAACTTCTATCTAAATTCTAAGCGAATCAACAAGTCTGCTGCGTTCAGTCTGTTAGCCATTTGAATTTTTTGAAGGGAATAAGTTCAAATCTTTGTGCATAATTGTCTGCAATGACTGTCTGATGATACCCATTTCAGCAGATAAGCTTCTAGTCGAAACTCTTGGATTGTTTTGTATGACAGCAACTACAGCAGCGTTAGTTTCCTCCTTCCGAACTGAAAAGATTCGATGGTAAGGTCTTCTTGCGACTGTCCCATGCACGGCAAAATTGTTAACAAGCCTCTACTCTTTTTTTGAACCAAAACTACGGACTCCAGTGAGTGATAGAGGCGGACAATCCAAATTCTTGTTTCAGTGTGCCAGTTATCTATTTTTGTTAAATCTAAAGATCAATCTACTAAATAAGCGGCTTTCATCAGCCACATGCGCAAAAGACACTTTCGGCAGATTCTGCAGCAAAGTGTCTCATAGAAACAAATACAAAAGAGAGAGATTGAGATTCCCTTTATCATCGTGTCCGAGGTTGATAGTTTTGATAGGGATCACTTTTTGCTGGCTTTGCTTGTTTGAAAGTAGGCTTTTCCCTGGGCTGGGCTATTACTGGTACTTTTGCTCGATGAAGGTGCTTCCAGGGTATTGGCTGTAAAGGATGCAGTCTACGGATTCACCGGTTTCCCGCTGACCGCCTCATGACTCGTTAGTAAAGTTCTTCATCGTTCTTGCGTGAATCATATAACATTCCCTTTTTGTTTCTTTTGAGAAGAAATGGTGCTTTCCATATGAAAAGTTACTAACAAGAGTTTTGAATTCCACGAATAGTAGGGAATGCACACAATGCTGCAGGTCGTTAGGTATCCAAAGTTTGCATATTTAAGACCCTTCGACCTTGCATCCTTCAGCATTTGCAGTTTCTCCTTCGATTTGAGGATTTTCCAGAATTCTGTCTCGTCTTAACAATATTGTTAAAGTTATAAGCAAGCCAAAACAGCCACTTAGAAAAAAGCTAAACAGAGACATAAGATGGTGGATAACTCAGTTTTAAAATTTAGCCAGCTATAGGGCAATATCATAGTCGACTTTCTTACTTAATGATTACGCTTTCTAACAGCTTAACATCTGTGTTTACTCGTCTAAGTTTGTTAAGATTTGTAAGCGGTCTTTTCACTCAAAATAAGTTTAGTTAAATAAAAGTCTCGTTGTGTACAAAGACTTTCTCTTGAATTAACAGCTCGCACACACACACAGACACACACACACTCACACAACCAGGGAGCAATTATTGCATATTAATGTAAAGTGCCAGCAGGACACCCTCACATGCCATGGCAACAGGCATCCTACAGGATGTGCTTAAATATTTATGAGACTCTTTTAAAATTTGTCTTAAGCACCGGAAATACAAATACAAGAGAGCACTCATATGCAAGGATCTGCCCGTCTGGTTGTCGGCCCATCCAAAGGTCCGAGCCAGCTCATGCAATATGCATGCTGGGGCGGATGGGCCCAACCTGAGTGAACACACACACACACAGAATCGCAAAGGTACAGTTATCGCTGTAAATTGTAGTTCCAATTTTCTTTGACTGTCACTTGCAGGCGTCTCGTCACAACACCCACCCACTCGGCCGATGATATCAAATCCCAATCTCAATCCTTGGTCCCAAAAGAGCGTTGTGTAAATGTAAATTAAACGTCTCATTTCCGTTATGGGCTCAACACCCCAGAAATGCCCAGCCCACTTGGCAAACAACCACCGAAAAATCTGGTCGTGTCAACCATTCGTCAAGCGAGTCCCTGAGTGCTGAGTGCTGAGTCCTTTAGTTCTTCAGTTCTTATTGTGTGGCATATACATATCGTACCAATCCCAAAACCCCTACCCCTGACTCCCACGTTAGCGGCGTTGCCACCGCCTCCGGATGTCAGTTATTAAATTGAAGAATTTGCACCCCGCACTTTGGTTTTGTGTGCGTGTGAGTGTGTGTGTGTGTGTGTGAGTGTGGGTGCGTTGAATGGTGCTTGCGTCATTCTGCGTGAATTTTTACTCTCTAATTAGAACGCCTAGGTACATGGGTATGTACTTAGGCACGAATGTATACATCTGTATGTATGTATGTATGTATGTATGTATGTATGTTGTGACAGATGGCAAATAAAATTGACGATTCACCCCAACAAAAGATGTGATTTTGTTACCCTAGAGATAATCTAAGATGATATTTTTTGATATCAGTTGATGAAGGAATCATTTTAAGTACTTTTAAAGCAATTTTATTGCAGTTTTAGTACGTTACAAGAAGAGTTAAGGGAAAAGGGAAAATTCAGCGTCACACGTCATGCGTAACTAGATAAGAAAATTGATTCAAATGGAGTTTTAAGTGCTTACTGTGCTAGTCAACTTATAAGAAAAACACTTTTCGACCTTAAGTACAGTTTTAGTACGTTTTGTACTGTGGATTTACCTTTAATAATCTTTTAAAACAAGTAAGAGTGCTGCAGTCGAGTACCCCTACTGCAAAATACCCTGTATCAAGTAATGTTGTTTTTGCTCGAATCTTATTGTGGTTTTCACAATTCAAACTCAGAGTTCAATCTGAAAAATTGAGGAGGAGGAGAAAGAATTTTCTGAAATCTGAAACAAACTACCTACATACATGCAAAAATTGGTGGCTCTTTCTCTTCTAGTCTCTGAGATCGACGCGTTCATAAAGACACACAGACAGTTGTTCGCTGTTAAAAGGTGGAGGTGACGGAATTTTCAAAATCTGAAACAAACTCGATATGGGTACTGTATACACCTACATACTTACAAAAACTTGTGACTCTGTCTCTTAAAGTCTCTGAGATCGACGCGTTCATACAGACTGACAGACGGACATGGCTTAATCGACTCGGCTGTTGAAGCTGATCAAGAATATACTTTATAGGGTCGGAGAAGCTTGCTTCGGGCTGTAACATACATTTGCATTTGTATGAAACGTTTTGTTTTTCATCTTATACATATACATATGCGCCAATCTAAGCAACTCGGTGCATGCTACTGCAAAAACAAGTCAGCCACAAAAGTACATACATTCTAAAAACAGAAGTGTGTGCCACACGCAGGGTTGCCAATTTAGCTAATTTTTCCCACCAGATATAGCTATTTTGTAAGCTCGAAAGCTCAGTTTTGCCGGAGTCTGCAATTCTAGCTAATTATTTGACATTGTTTAGCTATTTCAACTGGCCGTTTTTTCCTCATAACTTGAGTATCGTTCATCCGATCTTTATCATTTCTTGATGATTCCTTCTCCCTGTTACATACTTTTGCACAAACTTAATATACTCTGTGTACCTTTGGTACAGAGTATAAAAAACGCGCATTTTATTTCAATTGTGAAGTTTTGACTGAGAAGGTGTGAAGCAATGACGACAAATTTAGTATTTACGAAATTATCATACAATGTAAGCACTAATAAATCAGAATGTCATGAATGCAAACTAAATATGACCGTCATATGCAATAAATTTAATGCGGTCCCAAATGAGGCCAAAAGGATCAAAAGAAGACATACAGCCATGCTCCCATTTTCGCATTCGCCAAAATTTGACGATTTTGAGTCCAAATTTGGTCCAGAAAAGTTTTGCGAAAGCGAAAATGGGAGCATGGCTGATAAAGGCATTTTTGTTCAAATCATTGTGAAAAAAAGTTCCAAGTGTGACGAATAAACCACAATCGATGCTCAATGTTGTGAGTGAAAGACTGATTAAAGTGCATACGAGAAAGCATAATCAATGTTTTGCAGAATTGGTAAGTTTGGAAAAAATATGTCTGTACATATCTACATTCATATTTGTATGTATGTATGAATGCATGTATGAATGCAAACATGGCCGTCCATTTTCGGCATACATATTTTTAAGCGTGCGATGTACTCGTGATTCATTTGAATGACAACAAATGAATTGCCCAGAAATACAGCATAATATTTTCTGTATTATACCAGATTGATATCCATCCAAGCCGATTGTGTCAGTCATCTAGACTGCTCGATAATTGACATCAATGTCCGAACTTTTTTAGAGGGCGGACCGAAAATTTATACACTAGCAATGAAGGAAGTCCGTATCCAGCTCACCAGCGCCAATCTCACGTCAATACTAATCAACGTCTTACAATGTATTTATGCGTCGGGTACCAAAACCAAAGCCCAAATACATATTTTTAAGCGTGCGATGTACTCGTTATTCATTTGAATGACAATAAATGAATTGCCCATAAATATAGCATAATATTTTCTGTATTATACCAGATTGATATCCATCCAAGCCGATTGTGTCAATCATCTAGACTGCTCGAAAATTGCCATCAATGTCCGAACTTTTTTAGAGGGCGGACCGAAAATTTATACACTAGCAATGAAGGAAGTCCGTATCCAGCTCACCAGCGCCAATCTCACGTCAATACTAATCAACGTCTTACAATGTATTTATGCGTTGGGTACCAAAACCAAAGCCCAAACTCCTCTAACCTTTAATTTCCGCATCTTAACCGTTGCTAAATTTTGGTTCGAACCTGCAAACCGGTGGTTCCGAAAAAATTTTTAGGTTTGCAGCACTTCCTTAATTAGACTTCTTATACCATTGCAAAGGGTATTATGATTTTGTCCAGAAGTTTGCAACGCATGGAAATATTCATTTCCGACCCCATAAACTATATATATTCCTGATCAGAGCGACGAGCTGAGTCAATTGAGCTTTGTCCGTCCGACTGTCTGTTTCTACGCAAACTAGTCTCTCAGTTTTAAGGCTTTCGAGCTGAAATTTTGCACAGAGTCTTCTTTTTACTGCACGCTGCTAATATGTCGGAACCGGCCGGATCGGATGACCATATCTTATAGCTGTCATAGGAACCATCGGTAGGAAAATGAGTTTTATTGAGAAAAACTTTTTTGTTTTCAATGTTAGCATCCTCAAACTCGTCCATTATTAATATTATATGCTTTCAAACAGGTTTGCAAACTTTGGTCAAGATCGAATGACTTTATCTTATAGCTGCCATAGGAACCATCGGTCGGAAAATGGGTCTTAGTGAAAAAAGCTTTTTTTGTTTTCAAGTAAATCTTTCTTAACGTCGGTGATTCGTAATATTAAACGCTTTCAAACTAATTTGAAAAAGTTGAGCGACATCGGGTGACTATATCTTATGGTTGCCATAGAACCGATCGGTCGAAACCGACCAGGAAATGCACAAGCTCTTAAACTAAGCTTTCTAGTAAATGAGGTGATTTTATTCGAGTAAAAAAAACTTGCGCTTTTAATGTAGACAACAGATATTAAAGAAAAATTCAGCGTCACGCATCATGCGTATCTAGACAATTGAGTTTCAAAAAGATAATCATCTGTCCGTCACGCGTAACAGCTAGCTATAAACATAGACTACCCTTATTGTGCATTGTTCAATAATATGCTTATTAATGCATACTTCTCTAAAAAATGGAAAACGGCTAAAATGGTTCTGTTGCCCAAAAAAGGTAACGACCCTTATAATATTAACAATCTTCGCCCAATCAGCTTACTACCAAATATAAGTAAGGTTTTCGAGATATGCGTGAACATCAACATTAATAAGCACACTGAAAAAACGAATATAATTTATGAAAAGCAATTTGGATTTGAGCA
Organism: Lordiphosa magnipectinata; assembly: GCA_037044535.1. Lineage (NCBI taxonomy): Eukaryota > Metazoa > Arthropoda > Insecta > Diptera > Drosophilidae > Lordiphosa > Lordiphosa magnipectinata. The sequence continues at coordinate 19,540 of JBAMBO010002309.1, read as the reverse complement.
CAAACATTCCACAATACACGCCATAAATTGCCTAGTATCTGATGTTCATTGGAGCTGGAATCAAAAAAAATGTGTAGGAGCTTGCCTCATAGATTTGGAAAAAGCATTTGATGGAGTATGGATTAAAGGACTGATGTGTAAACTTATTCAGTACAAATTTTCACAGCACATGTTAATACAAATACATAATATGATCATAAACAAAAAATTTATTGTACACAACGCCAATCAAACAAGCACCAGATCACTTGAAATGTTAAACGGACTTCAGCAAGGCACCGTAAACTCGCCAACACTTTTTAACATATACATTAACTCGCTATTAAGCACAATCGAGAAAATTATCGCATTTGCTGATGACTTAGTCATATACCACAGTGGTTTGACAATTGAAGAAATAAACCACAATGTTCAACACATGTTTAACAAAGTATCACAATATACAAAGGACTAGCACCTAAAAATAAACACAAATAAATGCGTATCAATATTATTTAGACCACCTGTCAAAAAATGCAACAGCAATATTAGGAACAATTGGATAAAAATTTAAAATAACAGACCAAAGCAACAACACGGTTATAGAAATCTCAAATACAGTTAAATATTATATTTAGGAATTTATTTAGACAAATTTCTGTATTTTAATAAACATGTAAACATTCAAATATCTAAAGCCAAAAAAGCATGGTTTTTATACAAAAATCTCTTCCACGCAAAGCACTTAAAAGGTAGAGTCAAAACTATTATGTATCAAGCTTTTATTCGTCCCGTTCTGACATATGCATGCCCGATATGGTTTAATATATCTCCGTCGTACATGGAACGACTTAGAATATTTGAGAGAAAATGCATTAGATCATGTACCTCTATGCATAGAACACCAAATAGCGAGTATACAAAATACTATACAAACAGCCAAGTCTATAACGCTGCCAAGCTAATAAGAATAGACAACTTTATAATTAGTTTAATACGTAATCATATAGCAAACTGCCTTGCTAATGAACACAATAATCTCATATTAGCTCCTTTTTACACAGATGAAAGATACATTAAATCTGCTGTACAAAATGGTTATGTTCCCCCCGAAGCATTTTTATACCTTGATAGACTTGGACTAGTCCAAAACAATGAAGGTATACCAATACTGTACCATAGATATAGACGAGCGACAACTAAATCTATTGATCTCAATAATGCCATAACGGCTAATGAATTGCGTTTCGATCAGAAAATATCGAATAGGGATAATCTAGAATCAGCCAACACGCGCTCCAAATTATGGTGGCTATCTGAAAATTATAATTAAAAAATATTCTAAATATTAACATTCTTTGTTCCACCCCCCTTTCCCCCTCTCTTCTATTTTACTTCTACTTAGCTTTACTTTCATCTTTAATTTAATTAACTACTAGTAATGTTTTGTTTGCAATTTTTCATTACACAAAAACAAAGTCTTAACACATCTCTTTAAGCTGTAAAAATGTACATAAATCGAAAAAGGATCTATTTAGACTTAATTGAATTCTAGAGAGCCCGTTAGGGACTGATAGAGTAAAACAATGTAAATATATGGACTAAGGTTTATTGAAGTATAAAAACTATATTTAATTGGCATAAATAAACAATATAAAAAAAAAAAAAAAACACCACCCTTCTAATTTCCAAATTTGATGGATAACAACTGTTAAAAGTTCTGATTTCGAAGATACGATTAAGGAAGACAATTGATTAAGGGTCGATTTCTCTTCTTCCAGTTAGCTGCTATAAGTTAGATAAACTTTATATTTACTCTTTTATTTGTAAGTAATAAGTATAAATATAAATTCGGCTTGTGGCAATTTCTATACCGCATAATTTCATCAAAATCATAAACGGAGACAGGCCTAATAAATAATTCAAAACTAACTTCTTTTGCTAATCTTTTAACGATAGACAGTTTTACTTGGGCGAACTGCCAAATGTCTCCTTAGGTTGTCATTTAAGCCCTCGGTAGCATATTCACGCCTCACAGCTCTCATTTCTTTTCCCTTTTTCGTACCTCCCCCTTTCTAGGGGAGCATTCTTTTTGTGCAACCTGCACAAATATGGCGGCATTTACTTCTGCTTCTTTTTTCGCCCAACAAAACAATCTTTTGAACAAACACCAAACAAAAGCAGCCAACAATATGCTGGAGCCCATTCTCAGCTTTGACAAACGCCCAAAAAGCACTTGCAGGGATTTTTTTTTTTTAACTTTTTTTTTTGCGACGAACTGGGTGAGGATGAGGGAGCCAGAGCCGACACTGGCAGTTAATTAAAATCGCTCGCTTGCCAGGGTCGAGCGACAGAAGAGGAGGAGGAGAGGAGCAAAATATCTTGAGAAATGACAAACGATGTGATGACAGAGCCTGAGGGATGTAGAAGGGTTGGGGGTATTCTATGAGGCAACTCTTGTGGCCATATGTTGTAAGAGTCGAGTGGTGTAGTGCGATGTAGAGCGATTTGTCTGGCTGTGAAGGCGGCTTTAAGTAACACGTCACACGTAACTGGAGAAGAAAGTGACGCTTCCTTGTTTTGAAATGTGATGATTATGTTAAGAAACAGTTATTAGAGGAATATTTAGAGTCACGCATCATGCGTAACTGCTACGCTTATGTTGGAATGCTTCCCAAACAGATCTCAACAGAAATGTTAAGGTCGTCACGCGTAACTAAACTAGAAATAGAAAGCGGATTGGGTTCTTAGAAGGTTACTTTAGGGAAAAAAGACCGCAAGAACTTAAGTAAAGAAGTCTCGCTGTTGATATTAGCGTCACACGTCATGCGTAACTTACTAAGACAAATAAAGAGAGCTCTGTTCTTGGCGGAAGTCTTAATAGCAAATTGTTAAAGAGCTTTAAAACAAATCTTTAAATCTAAACTTTAAGTAAAAGTCCGTCTTCAAGCGTAAGTTGGACGATAATGTGAATAAGGATTCAGTTTTGAGGTTTAAGCTTGACTTTAAAAACTCAAACTACTCAAACTCACAAATTTTGTAATATCGAGAACTCCAGTTATTAGAGGAATACTCAGAATCAAGCGTCACGCGTAACTAAGACCCTAAACAGGATAAGATTTAAGTTTCAAGAGATTACTCTGCTGCCATTAAGCTAAAATGCTTCGCAAACATTTGAGCAAAACAGTTCTTAAAAGATTAGACCTGGGCGTCACGCGTAACTCAAACTGAAATTGAAAGAGGATTTGGTTCTAGGAACTTACTTTCTGTTAAAAGGGCGTACTATCAACGTCACACGTCACGCGTAACAAGAAAATGGATAAGAATTTAGATCGAAAAAAGCAACGACAAATTGTCGCCAATACCAAAACAAATAAGGAAACAGCAAACAAGATACAGAAGGACTACACTTTAAGGGGACATGTGTCAGTCAGGTCCTCACACAGTACATATACATATATATATATAGACAGACTCTGGTCCCTGTCCCTGCTCCTTATATACACCAAAAAGGACGCACAACAAACACCTAAAAGCGCCAGCAGACGTAGCTAACTATGCCAGGATATACAGGACACAGACATCACTCACTTTGGTTCAACAACAACAGCAACAACAACAAAAAAAAAAGCCTTACCAAAGTGAACTGAAGCCAAATGAAGCAGCCAGGCGACACGGGGGTTGTCTGACAGTCCAAAAAGGAACCACCCAACCCTCAGCCCGACCATGGCCATACATATATGTATGTACAGAGCAAACGCCCAGGAGGGGTTGGTCCTGGCGCGCTGCTGTACATAAGCGGAGGGTTGCTGCTTTGCTCCTGGAAAAGCAAAGTAAAGCGCTATAAGAGCAAATATGGCTGCCAACACCCGCATTCGACACGTAAAGTGACGCGTTAGCCGGCGTTGCTATGACAACCCCTGGTCCTGGGCACCAGGATACTGGGTTCTGGGTCCGCATCAAACACAAAAAATGGACGAAAAAAGCCAAAAAACCATAAAGAAAAAAAAAAAACGGCAAAGAAACGCGCGGCAAAAAAGTTTTACCTGCCTGTTTGGGATTTGTCGCCGTCGTCATGTAAAAAAAGGTTGATATCTATCGGTCAGCTAGCTGATAGATCGGGAGCTGGGGAGCGGATTTCATTGGATTGCGTTTAATGAGATTTTCGGCAGAAGGAAAGAAGAAAAGCAAACGGTTCATGATTTTACAAGCTCAAAGCTAAGCGCAAATGCGAGCCACAGTTAAGCCAAAGTGAGAAGAAGTAACCAATTTTTGTACTTATCTAGGTTTAATTGAAGTAAAGGGTCCTTCGAAGAGGATGACGACGCAAATAATTTGATCAAATATGGCCGGAAAGTTCCACAATTTGGACTATATAGCGCAATTTTCATGAAAATTTGTCCAAATTATTTGCCTGTGGGAATATAGCTTTCGACCTACTGCTTAATCTCCCAACATAGTAACAAGTCGTTCCAAAAGAAAAACCTTCTCCTTCTCTGTAAAATTCTTGGTTTAATTTTTAAAATTTTAATCAGCCGAGTGCAGAGGTGCTGCCAAACTAGTATTATACCATTCCAGCCCTCCCGAAGTGACCGTGGCGCAAATGCCCGAATTTATAATCAACCTGCATGAGACAATCAATTGCACAAAAACCACCTAGTTGCAAAATCTAGATGGATTTCGATTTAAGCAAAAACATGAACATGAGAAAACGGCCCAAAGTGTTGAAAATGCTTGTTTAACTGATACCTGAGTTGCTGGAACTGCTAGTATAGTAAAGGCAATATTTTTTAAGTCTTCGTTTTTATGACCTTGACAAATGTATGTGCTCTTTGACAATTTCCAAAGATTTTTATATTTGTTTATTGCTTTCATAAGCTTCTCTTCTTCACAATCAGACGTTGAGTCAGTTGCTTTTTCAAGCAAAATATGAAATCTCGGGTCTGAGAATACTGCAGCTAATTGAGGTACTGAACATATAGTAGAAGAATGTTTGTCGGGGCACTTAGATGGTAATAAACAATGATTTGCTGAAGATTTTAGAACCATTGCTTGGCATGAAAAACAAGCGTAAAATAAAACACTTGGTAGTAATACCAACTATACTATAAAATCAGTTCAAAGCCAAGTTGATTCATCATATGGTCAAACGGTTTCTTTCCGTATCTATCTATCATCATCATCACACTTTATCTTGTCACTTTACATCGAGTATCATTCACGCTTAGTTAGAAATGCAATCGTTTCTAGTAAAATCTCCAGAGAATTCCCATATTTCGCTAGATGTATCGTTGAATAAACTAATTAAATTGGTGAACCGAACCTCATTTTTCGATAAAGTGGTCCGGTTCGGGCTGAGGTTCGTGGAGTCAAAAATATAGAGCGCCTGTTCAAGGTCCGGTTCGCGAACCCTAAAAACCCCAACCGAGCCGGTTCTCAGGGGTTCGGTTCCGCACCGGTTTGCAGCCTTGACTTCCATTTCAATATTCGAATTTTCATAACAATTCTCAGTTTGTACAAGTCTTTAGAATCCTTTGCATTTGAGCTTTCATTGACAACAGTTTCCAAATTTTCCGTAATTTCTTCAACAAGCCAATCTTTAAAACACATTACAATTTTGTTGGTTTTATTTGGAACCCACTTTAATTTAAATTTTGGAAGTGGACATAGTGGACAAAACAAAAGTCTTTGCCTCGCTTTACGTCAAGTTTTCAATAAAAGAAAATCGTTTTAAAACTCATTTTTAAAGAGCGTCTTTAGCCCTCTACTGCATGAGCATAGAAATAATAAAGAAAAAATTTTTGTTTATGTAAACAAGTGTTTATTTAGGTAAAGATAATATATATTTGGACAAATTTTTTTTTGGGGGGGGGGCATAGTTTGGGGCGAAAAAAATTAAGCCATATATGGCTTGCTTTGCATTTAGCGCATTTCAGGGTTTTGCCATATATGGCTTTCTATGCAATTAGGTTACTTCATGTGAAAGTTGGTAAAACAGTTACTTTTGTCATTATAGCATAGAAATACATTGCATTTCTCACAAAAAGTGTATGAGCAGAAAGAACAATTGTTTTGGCAGAGTTGCCTTTGCTTTTTCCAGGTGGGAAAATGCCCAATTGTCCACCCGAACAGAATTCAAGGGAATTTCCTGGTGCTTTATTCTTTTGCTGGTAGAAGGAGTACCTTCCCTGCTTGTAGTCGGGGATGAAGTTGGAGTCATCGCAGGACGTCCGCGCTTCTTAACTTTTCCTGCCTTGCACAGGTGCTCAGCTATTAAAAGCTTGAAGTCGAAGAGTGGCATATATTGATCTGACTTACGACGCCATAGAATCCATGAATTAACCACGCACATATCAATCATGTGAAAAAATATTTTTATACTCTGTACCGAAGGTACATAGAGTATATTAAGTTTGTGCAAAAGTATGTAACAGGGAGAAGGAATCGTTTCCGACCCTATAAAGTATATATATTCTTGATCAGCATCAACAGCCGAGTCGATATAGCCATGTCCGTCTGTCCGTCTGTCCGTCTGTCCGTCTGTCCGTCCGTCCGTCTGTCCGTCCGTCCGTCCGTCCGTCCGTCCGTATGAACGAAGAGATCTCAGAGATGGTAAGAGATAGAGGTTTCACATGTATGGGACATATATTTCTTGCAGGCAGATCAAGTTTATTTTCAATTTTTGCCACGCCCCCTCCCGCCCCCGCAATTTGGAAAAAACGTCATATCTCCTACAGTTTTGAAGATAGATCGTTCGTACCTTCTAGAGATACCTTGTAAACAAAATTATTTATTGATTTGCTGAAGGAATGATAAAGATCGGATGAACGATACTCAAGTTATGGGCAAAAAACGGCCAGTAAACTCCCTACACCCCCCCACCCACCACCACAGCTTTCTATTGAACGGCAATCTTAGTGAGAGAGAGAGAGAGAGAGAGAGAGAGAGAGAGAGAGAGAGAGTGAAACTTAGAGAGTATAACTCGTGAGCAAATGCAAGCTGCGACGTTAAGGGTACAGAGTATGTTATAGTCGGGCTTGACCGACTTTCTTTCTTGTTTTATACCATTTTCTTGAACGCAATTGAATTCTATAAAGTCCCAGTAAAGAATCCAGTAAGTCAACGCCACCCATATGGTAATTGTACACATCAACTGCCTTAGGAGAGTCGATTTCTACATACTTTTTGTCTTTCTTACTGAATCGGTTTTTTGTTGAAACAGGATTGCTTCCCACGTAAGTAGAAAGAATGTTGACTACTTTATTGTCAAACCAAGAGACGAGGCCAAGCTGAACTCCATCGATATTAGCAACTTTTTCGACCATGCTTCCACGTCCTTGCTTTTTCAATTCTTTTTCAGTTGGCATCTTTGAATTAGGTACTCGATTAATCCTTACCGTACCCAAAGCCAATATACCATTTTTCATAAGGTAGACTTCAAGTTTGGGACTATTGAACCAATTGTCGAAAAATAATTTGTAGTTTTTTCCTTTTGGTACGGTTGCCGATAGTCTTGATACAACATTTACGCTTACTCCCTTCCGGATATGTATCACTTTGGGCTCCCGCAAAAATATCAAAATCGTAGCTAAAACCTGATACTCCACTCAAAACAAAATTTTTGAAGCCCCATTTGTGAGGCTTTGCCGGATTATATTGTTTTAAGTGGTGACGGCACTTCGTGGGGATAATTTGCTCATCAACCACCAAATGTTCTTCCTTAGGTACGAGCAGTAATTGATTACGGATTTTGTCCAGCACTGCTCGAATCTTGAATAGCTTGTCAAACCCGGCTTCACCTGCCAACTTCATATCGTCATTATTGTTGAAGTGCAGAAAACGTTTTATAGTTTCCCATCTGTTGCAACTCATTGTGCCATTTATAAATTCTTGACCAAGAGTCGTATTCCAATAGAGTCTTGTGAGTCTTGTATGTGACCATGCCGATAAATTGCTCTACTTCATTTCGAGTAATATTAGCGGGGCTATTTATATCAACTTGGAGTGCATATAGATTTGACTGATCAACCAAGGAATTCATTAGATCGTCGTTAAAAAAAAAATTTTAAAAGTCTGCCGGTGTCTCCAGTTCATTGATACAAGTTGGAAGATTGATATTTCCTTCAAATAAAAAGTTCTCATCCGAATACGGTGGCAAGTGACCAGCTTTCCATATCGGTGCTCCTGTCTTTTTTGCCATTGGCTTTGGCTTTGCTTTCGAAGTGCACGGCCTTTCACAGCTGTCATCGGAACTACTCTCATCGGTCTCCGAAATATAAACATCTTCCTCTCGGAATTTTTTATTTCCAACAACTTCTTCGGAATCGGGTGTGTTGTCGTCTTTACTCTTCAGCGATAAAAGTGTTTTTTAGTGGAGCAAAGTAAATTTTAAGTTCAGCAAAATTCACTTTCGTTGAAAGTGAAACTTGAGATAAGGCAACACAAATATGCTCTGAACATAGAATTACAACAGAAAATAATGCAAAGAGAATAACTGATAACAAACGGTTTAGCGTAAGTATCGTTTTATACCAAAAAAAAATGATTGAAAGTGAGAAGCCATATATGGCTTTGTATGCGGTAGAGGGTTAAGTAGATCACAATATTTCAAATTATTCAAACTGTCAAGTTTATGTATTACTTTAAGTGAGCAGCAAAAATCCTAAGTATCAACGGGATTCGCCCAGCAAAAGATCAATAGCCTTAGCTACTACACAATTCTTGCAAAACATCAATTTCTGTACTTGTAAATAAAGTTTTTAAATTGTATTTTAATTCCAAAATACGTTGAATACCGTAATGAAAACTGTTCCATCTTGTGGCACAAGGAGCTATCAATTTAAGCTTACAAATTTTCTCAACTTCATTAGCTGCAACTGTGGATCTGCTAACAGAATTCCAGATTGCCTTTGCTTTTGCTAAGGAGGAATTGTACAATCGCTTGAATGATGTGTTTAGTAGAGCCTGTTCAGCATCTTTCGTGACAATGGCAGCCATTTGGAAATGAAAATTCGATTTCGACACGATAGCGCCGTTAATTCTGCGTCATTTGGCGCTTTTTTCCATCAAAATCGGTAAAGAAAAACTTGAGCTATCGTGCTAACATGTTTGATAAACAATGTTTTCGAGAAAATCGCTTTTAAAGATTCGACAACTGTTTTCGATAAAATAAAAATTATTTGCAATTCTTGTCAAACATGGTTTTAATGCATTTAGGTGTTACCTTTTACCAAAAAAAAAAAATATCAAAATCGGCTCAACAGTTATCGAGAAATTTCGGTCAAAGGGCGACAAGACAAGGTTAAAATTTTCAAGTAACATTTTTTTTTTCAAAAGCAACTTTTTTTTAGAAATTTTCAACTTTTTTTAACTTTCATTAAAGTCTTTTGATGAAAAAAAGAATAAACATAGAATTTTGAAAAAAAACGAGGGTCGATGAAAATTTTGTACCATCAACGAGGGTGGGAAAAAAAAATGTATTCTGTTTATTGTTGTAAGACATATTGTCCGATTTGCTTGAAAGTTTTACAAGATGTTTTGAAGACCCTTATAGAACGTTTAAGTTAATAAAAAAAACTTGGGAAAAAAAACACAAAAATTAAACAATTTGGCCTACCACAATACACGAAATTTGGACCAGTCTAATATATATTCATACATATGCAAAGGCTTTAGGCTTTTTTTTTTCATTCACATTTACATAAAGAGAGTAACTAGATAAAGGCGATCGCGCAAACAACAGCAATATGTGTGAATACTTACGTTTTCATACAAACAAATTGACATTACAAATCAAGGCAGCAAAACGGTGCGGAAACGAACCCCTAAGAAGCGGTTCGGTTCGGATTTTTTGGGGTTTGCGAACGGCGCTCTATATTACCCGAACCGGACCACTTTTCAAAAAATTAGGTTCGGTTCACAAAATTAAGTAGTTCTTCCAATGACACATGCAGGGAAATATAGAAATTCCTTGTAATCTGACTGCTCTTACCGTCGATAATGGAGCGAATATGGTTCGAACAGGAGAACTTTTAAATGACAACTGTCTGCATTAATTTTTTGCAGAAAATTAATGCAAATATGAAGAATGTAATGTAAAGTGAAATAAAAACCTTGGTTTGGACGATGACCAAGTTCCCCCAATAGATTCCCCAAAGGACTCTATAATTACAGTTCGTTGTGCGACATACGCTCAAAATTAAGTAGTAAACGTTTTTTTAAGAAAGTTCAGCACAATTTGTAAGAAACCCCGTACTCAGATGAAATCTATTTCATTACTACCAAGTGATTGTTATTACGCTTGCTTTTCATTTCGAGCAATTTTTCTAAAACCTTTAGCAAAACATTATTTATTATTATCTCGATAAACGTTCTTCTACTATGAGCTCTGTACCTTTATGTTAGTTAGTTAAATTCTGACCAAAAAACAGTTGTAAAGCAGCACATTACAGACAATCGAGAGTTTTCAAAGAAGATGCGAAGAAGAGAAGTTTATGAAAGCAATAGAAAGCAATAGAAAAATATCAAATATACAATCTGTAAATGATGTTATAGATTCCTTCGACAATTGTCCAAGAGAACATACATCGACAAATATTTCAAAATTTTGGAAAGGTCAAAAAAAACGAGGACTTTAAAAATATTGCGTAACAGCAAGTATGCTGTTACAGCAACTCAGGTATCAGTGAAACGAGCCTTTTCAACACTTAAGTTTGTTCTTTCTGATCTAAGAGCTAGTATAGATGAACAGCTCCTAGAAGATATAATGCTTATTAACTTTAACGGAGCAGTTCTTAAATGTTGAAAATGTCACCTAATGAATTTGATAATTTAAATTACATTATTAAAATAAAGAATATTATAAATTAAAAGTATTTGTTTTTTCCTCAAGCGAACCGAGGTTCGAACCAAATCCTTGGGTTCAGGGGTTCCAGGAACCGGTCCGCGAACCGAACCGGGTTCGAACCCCCGGACCGAACCCTCTGCAAAATTAAAAAGGTTTGCAGCCTTGTTACGAAATAAAGGCACAGATTAGGAACGAGAAAGAGACAACGCAGTTAACTAAAATCTTTACCTTCTTCTTCTTTCCTTTTATAAGTTCATAAAATAAATTTACGTATATCGAAATTTTTACTAGTAGAGAAAATGCTGGAAAATAACCCATATATTTGTATTTGTTTCTGTTTCGGTACGTGGTTCATTCGCAGTTTTGCCTCTCAAAACGTAATGTTTTATGAGAGAACGAAAATCGTTTTTTTCCATACTCAACTTAATGCCAATCAGCTGTCAACATAAAACTAAGGGCTGTAACGCGCTGAAATTTGACATGCCTGCCTAAATGTGAATGGACTATAATTTTTTTACGATAGCAGCGCACTCTGACGGTTAAGAAGGTTACCTTTCATCCCCACCTAGTATATGTTCTCAAACAGATTCGCCAAATTTGGTCAAATTTCGATGACGATAGGTCGGAAATAAGCTAAATTTGTTGATTTTCTGATATTTCAAAACCAGCATTTGCAAGGGCTTCCTGATCCCTGATTTCACGTTTAAGAGATGACGAAAGTTATTTTCACGATTTTGATGCGAAGGCAGTGAAAGAGAACCAATTGAAAAATTTTGATTATGAGATTTTGACCAAATGAATAAAGTCTCAGTTGATCAAAAGAGAACAGAAATTCGGAATATTAATTGCAAAAATAAATTGCATTTCTTTTAAATTCAATATTTTTCCCCACTAGTTTTGACCCACTAAATAAGCGACTGTGCAGTTTTGTAACCAAAACATTCAGTTGCTCCCACTCCATGTTGCCTTCTTACTTAGCTGACCCCCCGTTGTATGCGAGTCGAGTTTGCCACCATTTTTTTGCCGCTGTTCTTGTAATTTGATATGGTTTTGCTGTTGTCCGCAAAGGCCGACAATCAAAATGCCGCGCCAACCGCCAACTGGCGTCGCCAAATGGACGCCGTCTGATTCTGATTTTGATTCCGAATCCCGAATCTGAGCCAGCGTTGCTGATGCTGATGCTGTTGCTGTTGCTGCTGCTGCTGATTACCTATCGTTTTCGCCAGCGCGAGCAATTAAAAGAACAAGCATGCATATCGCTTACCTCCGACGAAATGGAATGAAATGAAATCTATATAGGGAATTCAGTCAGCCAAACAAAGGGAGGAAGTTCTCTGTATGTGTGTGTGTGTGTGTGCCCATTGTGCAGTTATGACAGGCGTCCCCCTTAGGACCTGGTCTACGTCGGTTACTTCAAAGCCACTGAAGCTTTTGTGAAGTTTCCTTGGACTTTTTGACAACCGTCAGCCGCCTGCCGCCAGTTGCCAGCTGGCCTGCCCTGCCCTGTCCATCGCCTACACCTTGCTGGCACTTCATTAAGGATGGGGAGGGGGCCCAGCTTAACGCACAATTTGAGCGACAAAGATCTGTGTAATCCCAGACAAGGACAACTCTTTTGGCTTCTCAACTTGAGCCGATCACCATGCAAGATGAAGATCCCTTGGCAAATTGTCGATTGTCGATTGTCTGTTTCCGCTGAGACTCAAAGAAAAGGATGTGCACCTTTGATGCCCGGTGGGTGCAGACACAACAGACTCCTTTATCCTGGCTGCAATCTTCGGCTGCTGCGTAATATTTGGCAACCCAATTATTTTGTTTGTTTAGCCGGCGCTCAGTTTTTTTTTTTTGTCTTTCTTTTTGGGCTAAACTATTTATTCAAGCCTTGAGCCAGCCAGCCAGCCAGCCAGTCAGCCAACCAACCAACACACAATAGAGGCATACAGCCTTGAGCTATTATCCCAAAGGATCCTCGAATCGTCGGCGGCACGGCTTTTCAAATGCCGAATTCACGTTTTGCGTAATCGAAACAATTGTTGTTGCCGTTGCTGAGGGAGCGCCGATTCCACCGAGATGGATGCGCCGATAAACAGACAAAAACCCAAATCCCAGCAACGATACAAACAGAACAAATCCAGAAACAAAACGAATCGAAAGCCAAACAAAAACATTTAAGGAAAAAACAACAAAATAAAAAGTGCACCGAACTGAGCCACCGAATTTGATATACATTTTGGGTTAAGTTAAGGGACAGCTGAATGGATTGTGAGCTGTGTGGTATGCAGGAGAACTCAGACACGAATTCTTTGGAAACCAGTTTTGATCAGGAATATGAACCCGAGTCTAAGACATGACTCTGAACCACTTTTGAAACGGTTCAACGGGGGTCGGAAATGGTTTATAAGGGCTTCTCAGTTAAACACTTTGAAGCCACTTTCAGAATTCTTGCTAAAATAATTTCTAAGATTTAACACTAAACCACTTTTTCAAGCTGGTTCGAAGATGATTTTGGTGGGAAACTTAGTAATTTTAACCCAAATACTAAATTTAAAGTTCATAGCTTATAGAACTTCTAAGATACAACTAGGAACCTACTTTTGAACCGAAGATATAGTGCTGGCGGTCATGATTTCTCGTCTCCAGGTTGTCTGAAATGAAAAGTAAAAACGGGATTATAATCAGTATAGATGTCAGTCTGGTCTGGAAACGGAATGTCGTGCAAATTTGCAGGCTCCAGGGTCACAAATTCCCTTTAGTTTCAACAAATAGCGATCGCTTGGCTTCAGAATATCGCTTTTATCAACCGGAAGGTACCTGTCTTTCAACCAAATTCCGTCTAGGGTGTCTAATTAATGAGCTGTGACCAGTCTTTAAGGCAAACTCCCTCTAGGGTAACTAAATAGCGAGCTGGTACCAGTATTTCGCGCAAATTTCTTCTAGGTTCACCAAATAGCGAGCTGGTCGCAACTTAATATAACTTTTGGTGACCGGAAGGTACCAGTATTTCGCACGAACTTTCTCTAGGTTCACCAAATAGTGAGCAGGATAGCCGGTCGAAACTGAATACAGCTTTTTGGGACCTAAAGGTACCAGTCTTTCGCGCAAATTTCCTCTAGGGTCACCAAATAACGAGAGTTCTGCTGGTCGAAACTAAATATATAACTCTTTTGTGACCGGAAGGTATCAGTATTTCGCGCGATTTTTCTCTAGGATCACCAAATAGCGAGCATGATAGCCGAAACTAGTTCGAAACTGAATATAGCTTTTTGTAATAATAGGAGATCTCAATGTACGCCAAGGAGAAATGCAGCAGTATTTTGCACCCATGGAGTCAGCTGAATGTGTGATGAACACAAATGAAGGGAAGGCAAAGAATAAGGTAGTCAACCAAAAAGGCAAGAGGCTTCTAGAATTCTGCAATGATAATGGCCTAACCATCTTGAATGGATTAACAAAGGGAGATGCGGAAGCTCCACCAATGATGTAGCTGTTGTTCAATGTGACTTGCTGCATCATGTGGAGGATTTTAAAGTGGAGAGTAAGATTTGGTCAGATCATCTACCGATACTACTTAAAATTAATGTTAATCCTGCTGAGTTGTCAACACAGTGCAAACTGTTACCAAAACTTAAGTGGCTCCCAAGATTCAAAGAAAGATTTAAAGCCAATGGTCAAAAGCAACGATGCCCAGCCGTATGCTCTTTGGGTACGTTTTGTTATTGTAATTGCACCAAACATGGGAAATCAATGATCGTATACATGCAGGGCGCGAGGCATCACAAAACGACACACATGCTAACGATTTCGTGTGTATGCGACGCGTAGAACAAAAACCGGTTTTGTTCTCTTCTTTGATTGGTGTTGCGACCAACAACAATTTCATTATTGGTATTGGTGCTTATCTTTGTGAGTATTGGTGAGTGCTCTGTCGTATGCTGCTTTTGGGCATGCCTGGTCGAAAGCAATTAAATTACGCATTAGCAAAAGAACAAAATTTTGTGATTTTTTTGTTGACAAAATGGAAATTCGATTTTGAGCCATTTTTTTGTAGTTTAGTGTAAAAAAAAAAATAACGTGGTTTCGAGATAAATGCGTTTAAAGTTTAAAGTAGTTTTTTTGCAAAAAAAATGAAAATAAATCAAAAATGTAAAAATGCAGCTCGAGAATGGTGACAATTCTGCGTCGATTGCGCTTTGTTTCATCAAAATCGTTTTAATAGAAGTGGAGAAAAGCGGCTTGGCAATCCGAAAAATTTGTTTTGAAAGTAACCAAAAATATTACAGATATTAGTCGGAGATGCCAGCTGCATACAACGGACCTTCCTCATCTTAAAAAAAAACTGTTTTCAGCAGCAGCTCTCTCTGCTCTGCTTAAAAATCGATTAATAAACGATATCGATCTGAGGCGACAACATGTTACCATTTAAATTCAAGAACCAGCCGTTATTACGCCTAAAAAGGCTATATCTTCTAAAGTATTTAGAATTTGAAAAAATCCTTTAAGGGCGATATTCTCAAATATCCAAGCTATAGAAAAAACAATTTTGCACATGGAGAATCCCCCCTTAAATTATTTCTTAGATACCTCTTTTTCAAACTGGTTCGAAACCGATTTTGATCTGGGGAAAATATATAAGCCCTTAGCCAACGGTGGCCGGAATCACTGCTGCTTTTCACACACGAGCCGAACTTACGGGCCAAGTCACCCGTTGTAGTCATTTGTCCGAAATGGTTTTTCATAAATAAATGACATGAACCAACCTTTCCAATAAATGTTCAACCTTTGAAAAATATCGAGCCGTTTCTTTTTTTATAGCAAAATTAAATTCCAATTTTTAAATCGACCACGGCTCATGGTCACAGCCGGCCAGCCATAGCTACCAGGAGCCGAAGTCAGTCGTCAGTTTTACGCAAACACGAGCCGAACTTATGATTGTGTGAATCGGTGAACACTGAATTGCAAGCACGGTTGCCACTTGACAAAATTAGCCTACACCAAAAACAATTCAAAACCGAGCCATTTTCAATAAAAAAGACCCAAAAAAATTAACTTCCCTTATTCATGTTATATTTGCATTTAATTAAATAAATAATATCTATTTCACAAAATCGTCAAATTATACATCCATTTCATTTCTACAGTATTTTTTTTTTTCATTTATTACTTA
This sequence comes from Lordiphosa magnipectinata, assembly GCA_037044535.1. NCBI lineage: Eukaryota > Metazoa > Arthropoda > Insecta > Diptera > Drosophilidae > Lordiphosa > Lordiphosa magnipectinata. The sequence continues at coordinate 3,551 of JBAMBO010002309.1, read as the reverse complement.
ATTTTTAGGTCAATAAGGCATAACAGCATAACTCGAGTTATGTTAAACTTGAGATTCTAATACCAATGGCTTCCTCGGTTTTAATTCTATATTGTGTCCAAATTTCACACTAATCGGATGAGTGGTTACAAAGATAAAACGGTAAAACTAAATAACAAAAGTCTTGAGAAGTCTGAATAAGTAAAACAGCAACTTGATCGTACCAAAATGACTTATACCAGTATACTTAAAGAAATAACTCTACCAACCTGTAAAAAATTTCCACTTTACGACCAAACATCTTTTTCACATACTCATTAAGGGCCGATTTCTTATCTCCTATATAGCTGCTATTTGCCAGATAAACTTCGAATTTACTCTTTTACTTGTTGGTTTATGTGATAGTTAGTACTTTGTAGAAGCTGTGAAATCAGCTCTTAAAGGTAATAATTGCTTCCTAAAAAATACGAAAAACACTCTTCTGCTTTTTTTCCTTATTGCCACAGATTTCTTTACATTATAAAAGCTAAACAGTCAATAGTTACAGTTAATTACACTCTAAAATCAGTTCGTTACCTATATTTCCACACATAATGGGGCTCTGTACTCGTACACAGCTCCTTGTAAAGCATTATTTTTGAAACTGAATCAAATTTGAGTCTGCACCAATTTGCCGAACGAGCACGCGAATCTGTTTTCGAAAATGTTCCATCACGTCTAGATTTAAGATAATTTCGTCTTAAAAATGCTTAGAATTCACATTTTGTACCTTTTTAGGCTAGTTTTGTGAAGAAGCTATACTTTTGTTTTGACTCTCTTTGATAATATGGTATAGTACTATTTCTAAGGACTAAAAAAATTATCCCAAACAATTCTACGATTTTCTTAAAGGAAGATATGCCATTTTGCATATTTGTTTTATAGTTTTTGGTCCATACCTTTTAAAAGCGCGATTGTATTGAAAAAAGTGCAAATAAGATATATGATATTAGTTAAATTACGATATATCTTCTCTGTTGCAAAAGTTGGCCTTGCTTTGTAAACCCATTGACTAGAATATCAAGACTTAAAAATTGCTCAGTCGACACCGCTTCTGTCAGAAGTTCGCTCTCACTTGCGCTCTCTGGATACATTTGGGTCAGCTGTTCGTTCTCACTGACGCTCTCCGGATACATTTGGGAATATGTCCGTCTCGCTCTAACCACTGTGATTTTCTACTAAAATTATAAAGTATCTTTTTTAGCACTATCGTTTAGCACCATCAAAATTGAGAAAATCTAGTACTCATTTTCCATGGTAAACCTGAATAGTCAGGGGCATCCCACTGCTCAAACAAGCTTGCGCAATATCTTTTTCTAAGGACAGTCGTCTTGTCATGGCTATTCCCAAAATTATAACTGGTTTTACTTCGCAAAATTTTTGGAACTCTTTTAATTTATACGTCATTTTCGGGCTCCATGCAAAAGAGCCAATTCCAATAAAAACGAGAAAGCCAAGCTAACTTCGTCTGTGCCGAAGTTTTTATACCCTTGCAAATGCAAATGTCACAGTTTAAGAACGCTTACATAAAAATCAAAAAATGTTGTAACTAAAACCTGTTTTCCGACAGATAAACGTCTGAAAAAAGTTTTTCTCACTAAGACTCAATTTCCGACCGATCTGCCCTATGGCAGCCTTAAGATATAGTCATCCGATTTCAACCCAATTTTGCGAATCTATTTGAAAGCATATAAAATAAGTCATCAGCGAGTTTAAGGACGCTAACAAAACTAAACAAAAAATTTTTTTACCAAGACTCATGTTCGACCGATCGGTCCTATGGCAACCATAAGATATAGTCACCCGATGTCGATCAACTTTTTCAAATAAGTTTGAAAGCGTTTAATATTAATAATCACCGACCTTAAGAACGATTTACTTAAAAACAAAAAAGTTTTTTTTCACTAAGACCCATTTTCCGACCGATCGGTCCTATGGCAGCTATAAGATAAAGTCATCCGATTTTGACCAAAATTTGCAAATCTGTTTGAAAGCATATAATACTATTAATGACCGAGTTTAATCACGTTAACATTGAAAACAAAAAAGTTTTTCTCACTAAAACCCATTTTTCGACCTATGGTTCCTATGGCAGCTATAAGATATAGTCATCCGATTTTGACCAACATTTTCAAATCTGTTTGAAAGTATATAATATTCTTAATGACCGAGTTTAATCACGTTAACATTGAAAACAAAAACGTTTTTCTCACCTGAACCCATTTTTCGACCGATGGTTCCTATGGCAGCTATAAGATATAGTGATCCGATCCGGTCGGATCCGACATATTAGCAGCGTGCAGTAAAAAGAAGACTCTTGTGCAAAATTTCAGCTCGATAGCTTTAAAACTGAGAGACTAGTTTGCGTAGAAACAGACGGACAGACAGACAGACGGACAGACAGACAGACAGACAGACAGACAGACGGACGGACAAAGCTCAATCGACTCAGCTCGTAGCCCTGATCAAGAATATATATAGTTTATGGGGTCGGAAATGAATATTTGTATGCGTTGCAAACTTCTGGGCAAAATTATAATACCCTTTGCAAGGGTATAAAAAGTGCCAGTACAAAAACACCAAGTGTGGCAACCGTGATTGCAAGTTAAGCGGCTGTAGTCTTGAGAGAGCTCTCTTGCTCACTCACACAAGCTCACTTTCTTGTCTTCTCCATTTGGCCGGCACACGATCACGGTGTAATGCGAATATTTTGAATGCACGAGCTTTCAGAAAAAGCTTTTAGCTTACAATTCTATGCAGCTGACATGTCTTATAGCCTATTTCCACTGGCTTCATTTCTTATCATTTTCATTTCTAAAAATGATGCTGTTTCCATTGACAAATCTTCATCATTTTGATATTCGCAATGCCACGTTGACAAAAACAGCTGAATGGTTTGATTTAAACAACAGGCGCCACTTTCAAACTCATGTGGAGTTTTTGCAATATTTACCCAAAAAAAGACATACCCGGCAGGAAAGCAATTACACTGGGCGAACGCATTGTTAACGCCCTGAATAATCAGCAGAAAGCTAAATACACAACTTATTTTGACTAAATTATATTATAAACAAAATTGCCCCTTATTTTTAAATTCAAATCAATAGTTTATTGGTGATGACACTTTCTATTTCCAGAGAGTAACGAGTAATGCCACAGAGTAGCGAGTACTTTTTAAAAAAATACCAAATTCCTTCGTGGGGAATGCCATCATTTTTGAGAAATGAAGGAAATGAAGGGCAAAATGCAACAACAATTTGTATGGAAGAAATGATATCATTTTCTTCATTTCTTGTCATTTCAAGAAATGAAGCTTCATTTCTTTGGTGGAAATAGGCTATTAGTCTGTGCGAACGCTAGCCAGCGACTGAAGAGCTATTTGCTCTCTTGGCATCAGCTTCAAAATGCGTTCGGTTCGTGTATGTGCAAATAGCGAAATGTCTTTAGCCTCTGGAAGTGCAAGGAGAGCGCAAAATACTTCCCCTGAGCACACGATGAGCTTTAAGTGTAGGTGCACTGATGTATACGAATAG